>CM023154.1:745000-957500 GCA_013133815.1 Cromileptes altivelis
TCACTCCTCCACAGTTTGATAGTTTTGTCGTTTTCCAGAGCGGCTGAGGCGATGATGTTTTCTGTGGGATGACAGGCGGTGGAGATCACCACATCTATGGAGACACAGAGACACGTCAGTCAGGATAACTTCCTGTTATTGACGAGTCCTAAACAAGTTCTCCAGTCACCTCCGGGTCCAAAAACCTCCTTAGAGACATTTACAGGTTCAGATGATGTCCAACATTCATGCAAGGTTAGGACAGAGGACAGGGAACTAGGAGACAAAGTCAGGGATTAGGAGACAAAGACAGGGACTAGAACCAAAGTCTGGGACTAGGAGATAGAGTCGGGGAGTAGGAAACATAGTCTGGAACTAGATGATAATGTCAGGGACTAGAAGATAAAGACAGGGGTAGAAGATAAAGTCATGGACTAGAAGATAAAGACAGGCACTAGAAGAGAAACTCAGGCACTAGGAGACAAAGACAGAGACTAGGGCTGCAGTCGGAAAGTCTCTTTTGCTTAGGAAGGTTCCTAGCTGAGTGAAATGACCCGGAAGTATTTTAGCGACTGCCATAATAAGAGCTGTTTGAATTCTCTAAACACTAAGGAAAGGAGGTTCAATGCTTCCTTTCAGATCTCCTTTAGCATAGGATACATCGGACCTTCGTAAGCGATAGGAAAGGAGATAATTCCATCCCACAAGTCAGCAGCAATATTTACGCACCATTCACAAACTCAAATGATTAGGAAAGAAAAAGAAAGAATGTGTGAATGAGAAAAAACGGAAATCCACGTGCTTTTCACGTTTTCGTCTTCAAATGGCTAATTGATATAGAAATTAAACCAAAACCAGAAACCTACTTGTTTTTCGCTTTTATTGTTATATCTATATTATCTGCCCCTACTGTACCTCAAAACACCGGCATCGGCTATGCTTATGGCCTGGATAGATAGACAGATAGATAGATAGATTCAAGAGTATTATCTAGACCTGCTCTATGTGTAAAGTGCCCTGAGATGACTTTTGTTGTGATTTGGTACTATATAAATAAAACTGAATCTAAAGAAATAGATAGATAATCAATGAAGTAACGTTGCTGTGCCTCGTGCGTAAATGCGCATATACGTGGCGTATCTGGAGATTTAAATAATCAATGAAGTTACTGCTTCCCACTTTGTATTCCCCTGTACAGTGTACACCGTAACATAAGCTCAGTTTGCATCGGTCATTTATTCATTTGAGCATTTTTGTATTGCCAGCCTTTAGTAATATCATTAATTCATTTTACTACTTGGGATTCAGACGGGTGAGTGTGAGCAAACATTCTCAATGTGACAATTTCGTTTCAGTTTGTGGCTGGTAGCCTATATTCCTTTTTTTAATTCCATTCCGACCTTAGTAATTAAATAATATCTTTCACTGTGTTGTCCACGTTTATATAGCTTGCATGAAACAACATGATGAGAACGTACGCCCCATATGTTCTCATCATGTGCATTTTGTAGTCCATCTTCAGAACATTGTAGTTTCACCACAGCAGACCCACGTCAATAACAACCGCCGTCGCATGATGACGTAGCCCAGCGTAAGTGCGGTCGGATTTTCTCAGCTCTGTGGTTCTCTTTTCCTAAGTCCTTATGAATTCTCCTACTTGACCTTGTGACGTTTCCCACCGAGGTCAAGGAATAGTTATTAAGAATAGACGATAGGAGAGACTTTCTGACCGCAGCCTAGGAGACAAAATCAGAGTAGAGTTGAGAGGTCAGAGGTCGTACCTGTGTGTCCTTGAAGTTTCTGAACGATCTCTTTGGTCTGAAGGTTCCAGATGTAAACCATACTGTCCTCAGAGCCCGACACGATCCACTGAAACACACAGGTCAAAGGTCACAGCACCCCAAACACAGATATCAAAGGTCACAGCACCTGAACCAGCGGAATTTGAAGGGGACAGAATAAATATTTTAACATGAGGTCTTACCTTCCCTCCTGTGACTGAGAAGTTGGCGAAGATGCAGTACTTCTCATTCTTATGGCCCGAATACGTCTTCAAACACTGAGACACCGAGAGGACAGAGACAGATGGTTAAACTACTGAGGACAGACAGACAGAGACAGACTGAGAGACAGAGACAGACAGAGACAGACTGAGACAGACAGAGAGACAGTACCTTTCCCTTGCTGTAGTCCCAGAGCTTCAACGTGCTGTAAACCAGAGAAATCAGAGTAAGCTATAAGAAAAACAGTGAAACAACAGCTAACAGCTGTTAGCAAGAAGTTAGAATGACACAAGCTACATGACTTTGGCTAAAGGTTAGTAAGGTTAAAAAGCTAGCTAAGACTTAGTGAACTAACGTGACTGAAGTTGAGAGTTAGATAGGTGAGAATGAAGCTAGCTACATGTAAATAAGGCTAACATGACACTAGCTAAGAGTTAGTAAAGCTAACATGACTGTAGTTAAATGTTCCAAATGTCCAAATGAAGCTAGCAAAATGTGTATAGGGCTAAAATGATGCTAGCTAAGAGTTTGTAAAGCTAACATGTCTGAAGCTGAGAGTTAGAAAGGTGAGAATGAAGCTAGCTACATGTGTATAAGGCTAACATGACACTAGCTAAGAGTGGGTGAAGCTAACATGACTGAAATTAAGAGATAGAAAGGCCAAAATTAAGCTAGCTACATGTAAATATGTTTAACACGACCCTTGCTAAGAGTTAGTAAAGCTAACAAGACTTAAATTGAGAGTTTGAAAGGTGAAAATGAAGCTAGCTTAATGTAAATAAGGCTAACATAAAGCTAGCTAAGAGTTTTTGGTTTATATGCCCCTAGCTATGTTTGTGAGGTAGCCTGAAGCTAGGTAAGTGTTAGCATGGCTATGGTAACACTCGTTATCGGAACAGTTGATGATGTAACTCAGAGGAAGGGGTTAATGACTAACAGTCTCTGCTCAGAGCAGCACTGACGGACAGACAGACTGATGAACACATGAACTCTAAACTCATTTTAAACAGAAAACTTGAAACATGTGAACATTATAATCTTTAAAGCTGCTAACGGCTGCTAACAGAGGAAACAGCCTCCTGCTGATGAGGTCATCGTACTGACTTGTCCAGCGTAGCAGCGAGGATGTATTTTCCATTTGGAGAAAACTTTACAAAAGACACTGGAGGATTGTCGTCATCTGAGGACAGAGACAGAATACACTGTTAGACACTGATCACAGGTCTGAGGACCACTAGTCATTATCTCTGTCCCTGGAGACGACAAAGGCACGTGTGTCCTCCTCAAGTCACATTTAGTCTTTCTGTTTCTGTGGTCAAACATAACCTCAACCTGGATTTACTTGTATTGTCAATTTTTTGCTTGTTTGTCTGAAGCCCTGAACACACTCCGCAAGAACAGAGAAATGTGTTCTTTTTCTCCAGGTGGCAAGAACAAGAACAAGAACTAAGAACTTAAAGAGAAACTCAAGTGCAGAACTCCTGGGAAGTCCTCATAGGCCCCTCCCACTGCCGCATGCATCACATGCGCTTTCCCCATTAACCATGCCCACTTCAAATTTCTGACCAATCACACAATAGTTCTTGGACACCACACAAGAAAAAAAGTTCTGCCCAGATGACGTGTCGAGAACAAGCTGCAAGAATTTCCAAACCAGCCCTGTTCTTGCCATCTGGAGAAAAAGAACAAATGTCTCTGTTCTTGCGGAGAACGTAAAGGCCTTCAGCCGCCTGAGGGGGCGTGTCCCGTCTGTGTCTGATTGACAGCAGCTCGCCGACTGACAGAGCACTGGTGTTACAGCTCATGGAGCAAGAGAGCGTACACTAAGTAAACTAACTTGCACTATAGCTGACTGTCATGTGCATGTGATGATGTCATGAGAATCATGACATCAATCAGATCAGATTGTGTCTCAGAGGACACAGGAGGACACAAGAGGACACAGGAGGACAGATCTGTTCCTGCAGCACAACATGTACTGTGTCATGGTTCAGGCTGAGTCGACCATTAAAGGGACGTTCTGTCACATTTACTCACCAATCAGAGTCTTCAGACACTGTCCTGACGCTGTGTCCCAGATACGACTGCACACACACACACACACACACACACACACACACACACACACACACACACACACACACACACACACAACAATTATCCTGATATTCTACAGCAGGATGTGCTTCTATGTTACTGTGTATGTGTGTGTGTGTGTGTGTGTGTGTGTAGACGTACCAGAGGCCGTCATAGCTGCTGGAGACAATGAGCGAGCCATCTCTGTTGAAGTGAACCTGAAAACAGCGTCAGAGGTCAGAGGTCAGAGCATGTGATGACATCACAGTCAGGTATTTGAGGCGTCACATGTATAAACCACATTAATCATATCTTAAAGCAGGACAGGGTCAAAGGTCAGGACTTACAGCAGAGACAGGGTCAGAGTGAGCAGGCAGAGTCTTCAGACATTTTCCAGTCTTAACATCCCAAATACGAACGCTCTCATCAAACTGCACACACACAACACACACACAGTCAGCTGTAACAGAACATGAATCACATCATGTCAGTGTGAATGCTGTGAGTGGGTGAAGCAGCGTACCGATCCGGACACCACCAGGTTGGACTGAGGGTTGAAGTTACAGCAGAAGACGTAGTTACTGTGTCCCTTTAGAGTCTTCAGACACTTCCCCTGATGAGACAGACAGACAGACTCAGTGAGTGTCTGTCAACATCAACATGTTGAACTTAAAATCCACTTTAATAAATGAGTGAATGATGATTCTGGTGTCAGTCTGTCCGCAGATCTCTCTACATGAGACTAAACTAATGAACCCAAGGTGATATGTAAATTCATCTTCATTGGTCGACTACAAACATGACGTATCATGTGAAACATGGAAGTAGCTACATGCCCATTAGCCCACAGAGTCATTAACAGGCGGCTCGCTCAGTGTGTGACGTGCACTTGGAGATAAAATATAGGCCTATATTAATGAAGGTTCATTAGTACGGTTTGTATTTCTCTGTAATGTAGCACAGTGTTAACAATGTTACTGATACTATTCTTTCTCACACCTTCAACTCAAACCACCAAAATATATAATTTAATCATTACATTCATATCAGAAACATGCAGGAGACTAGTCCACTGATGGACCCTGATGAGGACTGATGGTCCACTGATGGACCCTGATGAGGACTGATGGTCCACTGATGGACCCTGATGAGGACTGATGGTCCACTGATGGACCCTGATGAGGACTGGACTGTGGGTCCACTGATGGACCCTGATGAGGACTGATGGTCCACTGATGGACCCTGATGAGGACTGGACTGTGGGTCCACTGATGGACCCTGATGAGGACTGGACTGTTGGTCCACTGATGGACCCTGATGAGGACTGATGGTCCACTGATGGACCCTGATGAGGACTGGACTGTGGGTCCACTGATGGACCCTGATGAGGACTGATGGTCCACTGATGGACCCTGATGAGGACTGATGGTCCACTGATGGACCCTGATGAGGACTGGACTGTGGGTCCACTGATGGACCCTGATGAGGACTGATGGTCCACTGATGGACCCTGATGAGGACTGATGGTCCACTGATGGACCCTGATGAGGACTGATGGTCCACTGATGGACCCTGATGAGGACTTTACCACTAAGCCACCGATGCCCCAACCTGCCGCTGCACTCTTAAGAGCTGGCACAGAAAGGGCACCAGAGCAGCACCCAGCACCCGACCTAATGTTTTCCAGGAGGTTAAAGATGCAGCGTGTGTAGGTTCCGTTGCAGCTGTGAAACGTTTATTAAAAGTGTCTCAAACACTTTTTTTTGTTTTATAATTTTCATCCCAACCAATCAGAGAGCTCCATTTACACAAAGAACAGTGCGTGTGTCTTGGCGTGTGTGTGTGTGTGTGTGTGTGCGTGTGTCTTACAGAATTGTTGTCCCAGATCTTGAGCGTTTTATCGTCAGATGCAGAGACCAGCAGGTTGGAGTCTGAAGACCAGGAGACATCAGAGATTCCCTACACATACACACATACACACATACACACACACACACCCACACGCACACACAGAACCAGGATCAGGACCAGTTCCAGTGTAAATCCAGACTGGGTTCAGGATCAGAACTGAGGCGTCTCACCAGTTTGTGTCCGACGATAGATTTCTCAAACTTCCCATCAAACGCTCCCCAGATCTTTATCAGCTTGTCAGCAGCTGCACAGAGATGTTGCCATGGTTACTGCAACCTCACAGCATCACAGTGTGGAGCATGTGACTCATCAGAGCTCACAGGTTCACTGATCATGTGCAACCTGTGTGTGCCCCGTCTCAAGGTGTGAGTGAGATTATTCTTCAGTCAGGGTGGACGTTTGTGCCAAATTTGACGAAATTCCCTTGAGGCGTTACGGTCTGTCTCGGCCAGGACTCTCTTTAAAAAGAGATTTTTAGTCTCAAAAGTTTTTTTTCTGGTAAACTAAAGGTTTAATAAATAAATGAATAAATTATGAGCATGATGCGTCTGGCTGCAGCTGACGCTGCTGCAGAGGCACAAACAGTAAATCTGCAGGTCCTGACTGACGAGGTGCCTAGAGACATTTCTCTTGAAGGTGTCAGAGAGAAACCATATTTAGGATTTAATCTCAGTCTGTCGGTGTGTTTCAGTTCCACCAGCTCTCTGAAGGTGTTCACAAAGTCTCTGTGACTGTGTGTGAGCACTGATCTGTGTGAACTGTTTTTACACTGAGGCTCACTCACATGAAGAAGGGACCAGTTCTGCACCAAATGTATGAACATTACCTCCTTTAGAAAAAACTCTGAGGACACTGAGACACTGTTTCTGTCAGCAGAGCAGTCAAAGATGTGTTTAATCCTTCGTGCTGCTCTGAGATTTACATGGTTTCTTTTAGTCTGCGCAGGTTCAGCAGCTGAAAAAGCTGCGTGATCCTTCTGTGAATTCACCGGTCAGTGTTTTACTGTGATGACACATACGATGACATCATCACCTCCTCTGACCTGTCAGCAGTCAGGTTTGTCGGTCTCAGTTTCTGAAACATCTGCAGGTTTCACCACACGACATTCATTCTTCAAAAAAAGGAAAAGGATAAACACCGGGATCCTTTTCTTTACCATCGCTGAGTCATGTTAAGTATTAATTAACACTTTATCTTGTGATTTCCTGATAATGTCCTTGAACGCAGCACTGAGAGGACACTTAACTGTTCAGACAGAAGGTGGAGCTGATTTTAGACACAGTGGAATATTAAATATTACACAGTAAAGGACCAGGGATGCACTGTATTGGATTTTTTACCGATAAATAACAACTCATTTGGCCAATAACTGATACAGATATATCCACTGTTTCAGTGATCATCATCAAGTCTCATCTGCAGATGAATTAACATCATATTATACACACAGACTGTGATGGTGACAGAGACATGAGACACTGTTCAGCGTCTGTTATATTAATGTAGGCTGATTCTGATCGTTCACTTTCAAGATGATATCGGCCAATACTGATGACGCACCGATATGATTGTGCATTCTTAACAGACAGATGTGAAAATGTTGATTTGAATCTGCTTCATCATCACACAGACAGAGACTACAGGACATTATAATGACGTCATAATCTCAGACACAGCTCTGCTTGTGTCAAACTAACTCCACATATTTCTGATGACAGACTCCCAGTTAGATCAGGTGTATATATGTGTGTGTGTGTATGTGTGTGTGTGCTCACAGGAGCTGGCGAGCCACTCTCCATTGGGGCTGAACTTGACAGAAGAGACGGCCTTGGTGTGTCCGGCCAGCGTGAACTTCACTGTGTAGTTTGGTTTGGCTGGGTTAGACTGCAGAAGACAGACAGACACACACACACACACACACAGAGGAAGTTAGTGCAGACACATTTTACTGTCACCTGAGAGTCACACACACACACACACCTCACCTGGAAGATCCAACACCAACAGCATCAAACCATCAAAGTATTAATATCCTGTGTGTCACTCTGACAATCACAAACCTCAGCTGACTGATGATATTATTACTGTTCATTGAATACAAAACTAAAACATTAAAGACAGAATTAGATGCTCAAACAACAACAAAACAGTTATGTTAAAATGACGTGACATCCTGTCAAACGAAGGTCATGTGACACATATTTAGTGTCTGATGAACTCAAACTGACATCACTGTGTTAAAGTCTTCAGTGTGAGCTGAGGTCAACAGAGACCTGGGGCCTGTATCACAAAGCAGGATTAATGTCTCAGCGAGGTAACTTCAGGGTTAACCCTGGGTTTTCGGTCTCACGAAGCCGGTTCAGTTCTTATCGGGGTAGATCACCATGGTAACTTTGAACGGCTGTCCTGCTCCGGAGCAGGGTAAGTTCAGGGTTGAATCTGATCCTATAAAAAGCACCACCCACTGGCCAATCAGCTGTTGATGGCTGACAGAAATGCAGCCCAGTCATGACGGGAAGTTTAATTCATTTGATTGATTTTGATTTGAAAGTTTATTTTGAACATTAAAAAAATAAAAGAAAGCAACAACAACAGACAATGAAAAGATTGTTCACAAAGGAGTGGAAAGAAGTGGAACTTTCATCCCACCCCTTCATAAGAAAGAAACTGATCATTTGCGGACACTTAATAGCACCATTAATTAGTGCCAACATTTTGTTTAGTTGGAGGAAATGATCCCTGTTAAAGATAATGGGCCTAATTGACAGCTTTGCTGCTGGAAATGTGGAAAGTAGCCTGTCATGTCTACACTTCATGGTGTTTGAGGGATTATCCTTTTTGTTTTTTAAAGAGGGACACTAGGTATATTTCTGTGCAGCTGTTAATTTCTAACACAGCTCAATATCAGGATGATTTTATTCAGACTATCAGTTTGGTGTTGATATGATTTAATTGTGGCGTCAGCTTTAATCTTTATTGTAGCATATATAATGTTATGACAAAGAAGACCAATTTATCAGACGCAATGATGTCAAGGGGGTGATCAGTGTCAGATGTACAGGTACAGGTACTGTAGCTACTTGAACCTGTCATGAGTCATTTAACCTACACATCATTTTATTTGCTGCCTTGTTTTTGTCTTGATTTTTCCCTCTCTCCTCCTCTATTTCTTCTTTCCTCACCTGTTTCTTTTTCTTCTCTATCATGTGATTTCATTGATGTTTTGACAGGGGGATTTCTTTGATAAGCTTTTAGTGGCTTCTAACCTCTCCGGCACTTTTCTTTTTTTAATCTTGTAAATGTTATACTGTCTGTTTTTAACATTATGTGCAAATAAACTAATCTAAACTAAAACTAAACATTATTCATCCTGTTATGCGTTGCCACGCATGTTTCCTCCTCCTGCAGCTGCCACGGTGTTGGCCTTTTCTCTAATGTTGCTTTTCTCCTCCTCATATTTTAGTAGAATTAATCTCTGATCCTCACATGAGAAATACTTTATTTCCCCCTCACATACAGCGCTCTGTGAGGACGCTCAGTGACGCTCAGTGACGCTGCGCTTCTCTCATGATTGTGATTGGTCCGCTGCGTGCACGTTCACGACTCTTGATAAAGCAACTCTGGGTTGAGTTACCGAGTTGATATCCAGCGTCGTGATACTGATTATCCTGATTGCCATTGTTAGGGTTAGTCAACCCAGGATAGGTCTGAGTAACCCAGGAAAGATTGATCTCGCTTCATGATACAGGCCCCTGATTACTTACTCTGTTACTTTACTCTGTCTGTTACTGATCTTTGTTGTGTTTACAAGTTGAGCTGTGTTTGTGTGTCTCTGCAGAGAAACTACAGCTGAGTCTCATCTTAAAATCAACATGAAGCAGCTCGAGACAGATACCTGCATCAACACTTCATAATCAATAATCATCATGACGTAATATCACAGAGCTGATGGAGAACATCAGTGAAGTGTAGATGATGAAGCTCTGCTGTTCATGTGAACACACAGATCACAGTCACCTCTGTTTACAGCTAAGTGACCAGCTAACCTTTAGCTAACTCAGCGTTCACCGGATCACCGGACTAACCGGACCGGCTGTCCCGGTGTCCAGACCACCGTCAATCCGGCTGACTCACCTTGCTGCCGGACCCCGAGGAAGACGAAGGCTGTTTGATGTTTTCTGTCTCTGGTTTCTTCTCCTCTGTCGCCATGTTGTCCAGCTAGCTCCTGTTAGCTCCTGTTAGCTCCTGTTAGCTCCTGTTGGCTCTGCTCTGGTTCTCTGCTGCTGGAGCCGAGCTAAGTTAGAGCTAGCCGCCGATGCTAACAGAGCTAACTGTAGCTGTATTCCGCGGTCAGCGCAGGTTCCGGGTCAGAACCGGCACCGTGTTAACGACCTGAACCGGGTCTGGACCGGGTCTAGGTGCTGGATCGGACCGTAACAACAAACGAGGGATAGCCTGTTAGCTTCAGCTAGCTACAAAACCAGAATGTGCTGTTTAGCACGTAGTTGCTCTACGCATGCGTGACAGAAAGTTTACAGTCAGACGGCGAATAAAGAGGGTCAAAATACAGAACAAAATAAAAGTAATTTAAATTAAATAACACAACGTGAAATAAAATAAAGTAGACACAGAGGTGGGCAGTATTTCTATTGTATTTAAAATACTCCGAATACTTTCTCCACGAATCAAAAACAAAAATAACAGGCTACACATTCTTATATTTTTTACTTTTTTTTCTCTATATATTTTTATCTATATGTTTTTTTTTAAACTTGGGCCCTTCAGTGACCCAGTGGTCTGTTTTACTGGACTGTGCATCACATAGGAAACTGTATGTTGTTGTGGTTGATGCTTGGGATGAGTCTGCCTCAAATGAACTTGCCTCACGTGGGATCAATAAAGTTGTCTGAATCTAAATCTGAATCAATGAATAATATTTTAGGGTGGCCTACACCAAACTGTGAGAAAACAAGTGCAAATTTGCAATAGCTGCGACCAAATTTGCTACTATCACACCATTATTGGATGAATCATGGTTGTTCTTTCTGGTATAGTTACTCATGGTCTCTAATTGCAGCATGTACGTTTTGAGCATTTTTGGTCAAGGACTTTTTGAGTTATTCACGAAAAGCTTTGTGGACCGACCGACCGACAGAGTGACCTATAGAGCTGTGGGTTGCTGCTAAAAGGAAAAAGAAAAAAAGTATTTTCTGAATTTGAAAATACAAAATACATGTATTTTATTTTGAAACATTTATTTGAGGAGTATTTTGTATCAAAATACATTTTCCAGTCCATCTCTGAGTAGACATACAATTAATACAATAGAATAGCTTTAAATAATATAAAACTAGAAAACAATAAATATAATGACATCAAACAGAAATAAGTAGAGTGCAGTTTCACATCTCACAAGGTTGTTTTTTACCTTGGAAAATACTGACTTTATGTAAATGAACATTAATAGTGACACACATGATCAGTGACGTGCGACATGAGGCAGGTGTCATCGTTTTATCAGGACAAGTGGTTTTCTCTTCCTTTAAATAAGAAATCACAAGTGCATCACAAATAAACTGAACTAAACACATGACAGTAAATCATACAAACTGTTTTATATTAAAAACAATAATCACTGATTTTTAGTTTTATTTTGTGATCTTTGTTTGGAGTCACGTAAGAGTGACAAAAAAGACGCTGATCAACAGAAAAGCAGCGACCTCAATATAAAGATGTTTTTGACTTGACTATTCAATGTTTTCATTTATTTTAGCAACTAAAAAGTTCTTACAAAGGAGAAGGACGAGAGGATGTTCAGGAGGCTGTTAGTTAAAAAATGAACAAAAGACAGAAAAACAAGTGAAACTTTATTTTATTTCCTTTGAAAATATATTTTTTAAATCAACAGCAGCAACATGTTTTAGCATGTTTGAACATGCTTGTAGGTGTTAACGATCGATCATCAGGTTCATTTATAGACGAATCAATCATAAGCCTTTTACACCTTTTATTAAACCAACAGCCAACCAACATCAGAGGGCATTTTCTGTTCTTAACTTTTCCCCCAGACATGTTTTGTAAAATATTATCAATCAATCAATCAATCAATTAATTTTATTTATAAAGCCCAATATCACAAATCACAATTTGCCTCACAGGGCTTTACAGCATACGACATCCCTCTGTCCTTAGGACCCTCACAGCTGATCAGGAAAAACTCCCCCCAAAAAAAACCCCTTTATCGGGGAAAAAAAAACGGTAGAAACCTCAGGAAGAGCAACTGAGGAGGGATCCCTCTTCCAGGACGGACAGACGTGCAATAGATGTCGTACAGAACAGATCAACATGATAAATTAACAGTAATCTATATGACACAATGAGACAGAGAGAGAGAGAGAGAGAGAGAGAGAGAGATGCAGGTAATGACAGTAGCTTACAACAACATTAATGAAAGTAATAATATTATAGTTATAGTTCTGGCTACTGTGATACAATATGTTGAAAGTATGTATTAATATCTGACAGTATACATGTGTGACAATAGTCATATGTGTAAAATAACAGTAGAAGTATGACTAATGACTAATGATGGCAGCAGCAGCAGCAGGAGGCATCTGGCAGGACCACGGCAGCAGCACAACCACACACGTCACGCTGTCCAGGCACCGCTGTGATATTATAGTTTGAATAATACATTTCTATCAGATGTTGTTTTTTCCAGAAAAAAGTGCAGTGACCTCGTTAAAAGTTGTGAAATTAAAATCTCCTCAATCATTAAAAAATGAGTCTGAATCTGTAAATATGTTTCAACACAACAGGTGTTTGTGACCTGCAAGCTTCGTACTGGACTCTGATTGGCTCCAAACACGTAGTGATGTTATAACTCCTGCAGGCGCGTCCAGGTGTTAAAGAGAGATTAAAGGTGAAACACGAACTTTAAACTCAAACATCAATTACGCCGTCTGCGTCATGAGTCCAGAAGAAGAAGAAGTGCTGCACATGCTCAGTGTGTTCTACCCTCAGTCTGTAGTCAGGTCCAGGACCAGGACCAGGTCCAGGATCAGTTCTCAGTGAGTCCCTGCAGAGGAAACCAGCAGCTGATGATGACAGCAGTGACTGACCCCGCCCACCTCCACCCACCATTACACAGCGACCAATCACAGCAGGCGACCGAGACTCCAGGAAGTTCTGTCTGCTGACAGTGACGAGACGTCGCACAACCCCGAGACAGGACCAGGTCCAGAGACTCTGCAGACACACAGAGGAGGAAACATTTGTTGTTGTTGTGGCAACTACAGAGATAAAGTTGATGAGCTGTGGGAGAGAAGTGGAGGCTGGACTAATGAGGAGTGTTATGACCATTTATGGTTGAATGTGGGCGTGGAGAGGGCGGGGCATGAGGCTGGTGCACGTGTGGACATCTCCAAGTTGATTTGGCATTATGCAATCAAGTGAGGGGATGGCCAGAACCCTTTACCTACAGCCACATTCACTCGGTGTGCATGCCTGAAGAAGGTCACAGACCGAAAGCTTGCAGAAATAAATTGATGATTGCACAGAGTTGTGAGTGTGCGGTTGCTGTTTTTGTTTTTTCGATTTGGGATTTATAAAAGTAGACTGCAGACTGACAGGTGCACACATGGTTTTATTGATCTGAATATTTTTTGGCGTATATATCTTTCCTCATTTGTACGTATGCTAACATTTAGTTTTGTAAATGAGGCCGCAGGTCAGGTGGAGGAGCGCTGCGCTTTGAAGCCAAATTTGGTAGTGGCCAAACAGTGGTACTGCATGTCCACGCCTGTCACATGATGCCCTGCAGCCAAAAAAGACCTTTTCCCACAGACATACACTGTGGAAGAGACGTCTGACGTCTGTCAATGCATGAAGAAATGACTGGTATCATTGTCAGGAGTTGATCCACTCAGTCTGATGACATTTGGAAAGTCTACAAGAGCCGCTGTACAGGCCCAATGATGCGGATCATCCAGATGATTTTATACCACAGACACGAGTTTTTCTGGTTTCATGCTCCACTGAGAAACTTTTACAGGAATGGCCAAGGTCCACAGTTAACACTGTTAGCTCTGTGTTAGCATTGTTAGCTGCTGTACTTCATATACTACACAGAAATACAGACACAAAACTGTGTGGGAAATGTTAGCACTGTTAGCTGCTAACCGTTGGTTCAGACACTTCCATGTTGAGAACCATGTGCAGACAATCCCGTTCCAGACTCTGAGTAATGGACGTGCACTGAATGTGGAACCAGAAGACAGACAGACAGACAGACAGACAGGTACTGACCGCTGTACGTGGTGATGCAAAGGCGGAGTTTGAATCCTTTCTCTGTTCGACTGCAGTTGATGACTTCTGGGTGGCTGCAGCCCAGCTCCACGTAGCCCCGCCCCCGGCCACGCCCACCACCTACATTACAGCCAAAACACTGCAGACAGCCTCCTGACAGACAGACAGACACACACACATACAGGGTTCAGTTACTTCCACACTGAAACAATCCTCTGACTCTGCGACACATTAACTCTAAATATGAAGACATGAAATAATGAAGACATGTCGATGTGAGCGTGTCTGAAGTGGGTCATGTGAGGCAGAGTGTGAGCATCAGTGTCAGACAGGTGTGTAAAGGTCAGAGGTCAGTGCCTGTGGCTCTGTTAGCGTCTGATGCTAACACTGAATCACATTAACATTTAGACTGAGAACAGCCGCAGGTCAGTCCTTTCAAAATAAAACACCAGGCAACAACAAACATACACACACACACACACACACCATCATCATCATCACTTTAAACAATAATAAACACATTAAACATCAACAAACAACCAGCTGATGTACACATCATCATCATCATCAATAATTATGATGAAATATAACGAGGTCTGTTCATGTTTCTGAAGATGTGAATAAGAACAGTTGTTAAAGCTGATGATGATGAAGAAGAAGAAGTGATGAAGAGGTGTGATGAAGTGATGAAGGTGTGAGTGTCCCTGTCTTACCTTGGAGACAGATGAGAGACAGAGCAGTGAGACAGCAGAGGAGCAGCTGAGAGGACGACATGATGAGAGACACACTGAGACACCGACAGCGCGCTCTCTGTCCTCGACCTGAACGCTGAGCCGTGATTGGTGGAGCCTGCAGACGAGACTCAGGGTTCATCTGCTCTCTCAGACTCAGTCAGTGTGTTCACATGCAGGAGATGAACACATGAACGTAGCACCAATGCTCCTCAGATCTGATCATAAAACATTTTACTGAACTCTGACCACAGGTCAGTGACACAACCAACACGCTCTCATCCCAACTCATCAGATACTGACACTGTGTCAGTCGACATGTGACGCTCTGAGTTTTGGACGGTCAGGGACGGCATGTCGATTTACTCTCATTACATGCATTGTGTCTTTTCAAAGTAAACTTACAGCTTCAGTAAAACACGTCGTTTTAAGGGTTATTTCCTGAAGTTTAGGCAACAGAAGGTCACATTTAGAAATACACATCATGTTTGGCTTAAAACATTTGTTTCCAACTGGTGGGTCACAGCTCTGTTCAGAAAGGACCACAAGTGACTCGTTAATGCGTAAAGTTTGTCAGAAAACAACCTTATTTTGAAGTACATTGAATTTCCAGCACAGAGCTTTCATTTTAGAGAGTCGTTTCCTGCTGTGGAGTGATTGACAGACAGATACTTTGACTAGCTCGATGACATGGTGACACTGAATCACAGACTGTGTGCCAAGATGGATGACATGACTGATCTCCTGCTGAAGCCGAAACATCTGGACAAATGAAAGACTCAGAGAACACGTCAAATCATTTTTAGATCGTTTTAATCACGCTGCTGTTTGTTTTTCTGATCACTTTGGTTTTAATCAGTTATTTAAAGCTGTAAAAACATGGCTGTGTCGTTTATTACATAGCAATGATGCGAAGGTGATGAAGGAGACTCTGCTGACACCATCTTGCTTGCATAAAGAAAAGGTTTATTACAAGAAGTACAGCATCTATCAAGCATCTAGATTGCCTGAGAGAGAGTTCGAAGCCAAATATGAACTACTCTGAATAACAGCTCAACTTACCCTGCATATATAGGTTGGTTGTTTTGATGAACTTTGAGACAAAATCTGACAAGTCACAGAGAGACAATCTAGATGGAATCCAACCTTTGACCTTACTTATCTATCCTTGACCTAAGCCATGATAAACTCTTCACCTAGGCCCCTAACTAATCTTATAAGACCCCAGTCATCACATAACATGTGGCACGTCAGACAGCTGACAGCTGTGTGAGCCAATCAGTGGGCTCACATTCAGTGGCACTGTTTGCAAGTGGTCCAACGAGTGCATGGGCGGGAAACTTGATGTCATGGAGATCACTACTGCGCAGACTTTGGCTCCGAATGACATCACCAGCAAAATGGCAGCAGCTGTATGCAGGATATTTTAGCTTCACTTCTGTACAGCGGGGGCTGAATGTGTTGAACTACAGACCAGAGAGAGATCTGGACCCTGAGGCTGGACCAGTTGGAACCAGCAGCTTAAAATATGAATGAATGAATTTTTATGATTGTGTCATGCATGCAGTCACACCCAGCCCACATGGGCTTACAGGACACCATACATTCAGAGCGAGCCAGCATCAGACTCATCCATTCATTTTCTGTAACCACTTATCCTGTTCACAGGGGGGCGGAGCCTGTCCCAGCTGTCACTGGGGGAGAGGCGGGGTTCACCTGGACAGGTCACCAGACTGTCACAGGGCTGACACACACAGAGAACCGTTCACACTCACACATCCTGTTCAGACCGGCTTCAGTATGTGTCCTCTGGTGTCCCTCCAGCCTGGCTCTGTCCATTTGTCCTGCTCCCAGCCTGTGCACCCATGGCTCTGTCCTCCGCCCCTGTTCAGCTCAGCCATCGTTTGCTCCTGGTTTCCTCCTCCAGACCTCCTCCAGACCTCCTCCCAGCCTGATCTGAACTCTTGTTACTAATTCCTGTTTAACGTCTCAAACACACTCTGAACATCTCTCTGAGAGACACCTCCACTGACTCACTAACAACAGTATGATGTCATTATTCGGCAGCATTATTTATTTATTGTTTCTCACTTTAATTACCTTTAGCGAACACAGCACCGTGACATACACTGTGGGAATTTCTCCTTAAAATAATCGGCAGACTTTTTCCTCTGACGACGTCAAACACTTAAAGCGGAACGAAAAGCTGCCGCTGTCGGACCTCTGACGGTGTGACACCACCGGAAGTAAACAATAGAAGAGCTGGTAGCGTTCGCGTCATCTGTGATCGATTATTACCGCGAGTCTCAGCGCTGATAATCAGATCAGATCTGATCAGACCATCATCATGTCCTCTGTAGAGTATCTGAGGGAGTTTGTGTCCGAGCGACTGACTGCTGCCGCCGAGGAGATCTTCAGGGTCTTTAAGAGCACCATCATGGAGTATGAGGAGGAGATCCACCGTCAGAGGAGGCTGCTGGACAACATCTGGAAACCTACAGGTGAGTCTGACCTGTATTTCTTTAAACCACATCTGGAAACCTACAGGTGAGTCTGACCTGTATTTCTTTAAACCACATCTGGAAACCTACAGGTGAGTCTGACCTGTATTTCTTTAAACCACATCTGGAAACCTACAGGTGAGTCTGACCTGTATTTCTTTAAACTACATCTGGAAACCTACAGGTGAGTCTGACCTGTATTTCTTTAAACCACATCTGGAAACCTACAGGTGAGTCTGACCTGTATTTCTTTAAACCACATCTGGAAACCTACAGGTGAGTCTGACCTGTATTTCTTTAAACTACATCTGGAAACCTACAGGTGAGTCTGACCTGTATTTCTTTAAACCACATCTGGAAACCTACAGGTGAGTCTGACCTGTATTTCTTTAAACCACATCTGGAAACCTACAGGTGAGTCTGACCTGTATTTCTTTAAACCACATCTGGAAACCTACAGGCCAGTCTGACCTGTATTTATTTAAACCACATCTGGAAACCTACAGGCCAGTCTGACCTGTATTTATTTAAACCACATCTGGAAACCTACAGGCCAGTCTGACCTGTATTTATTTAAACCACATCTGGAAACCTACAGGCCAGTCTGACCTGTATTTCTTTAAACTACATCTGGAAACCTACAGGTGAGTCTGACCTGTATTTCTTTAAACCACATCTGGAAACCTACAGGTGAGTCTGACCTGTATTTCTTTAAACTACATCTGGAAACCTACAGGTGAGTCTGACCTGTATTTCTTTAAACCACATCTGGAAACCTACAGGTGAGTCTGACCTGTATTTCTTTAAACCACATCTGGAAACCTACAGGTGAGTCTGACCTGTATTTCTTTAAACCACATCTGGAAACCTACAGGTGAGTCTGACCTGTATTTATTTAAACCACATCTGGAAACCTACAGGCCAGTCTGACCTGTATTTATTTAAACCACATCTGGAAACCTACAGGCCAGTCTGACCTGTATTTATTTAAACCACATCTGGAAACCTACAGGCCAGTCTGACCTGTATTTATTTAAACCACATCTGGAAACCTACAGGCCAGTCTGACCTGTATTTCTTTAAACTACATCTGGAAACCTACAGGTGAGTCTGACCTGTATTTCTTTAAACCACATCTGGAAACCTACAGGTGAGTCTGACCTGTATTTCTTTAAACTACATCTGGAAACCTACAGGTGAGTCTGACCTGTATTTCTTTAAACCACATCTGGAAACCTACAGGTGAGTCTGACCTGTATTTCTTTAAACCACATCTGGAAACCTACAGGTGAGTCTGACCTGTATTTCTTTAAACCACATCTGGAAACCTACAGGTGAGTCTGACCTGTATTTCTTTAAACTACATCTGGAAACCTACAGGTGAGTCTGACCTGTATTTCTTTAAACCACATCTGGAAACCTACAGGTGAGTCTGACCTGTATTTCTTTAAACTACATCTGGAAACCTACAGGTGAGTCTGACCTGTATTTCTTTAAACCACATCTGGAAACCTACAGGTGAGTCTGACCTGTATTTATTTAAACCACATCTGGAAACCTACAGGTGAGTCTGACCTGTATTTATTTAAACCACATCTGGAAACCTACAGGCCAGTCTGACCTGTATTTATTTAAACCACATCTGGAAACCTACAGGCCAGTCTGACCTGTATTTATTTAAACCACATCTGGAAACCTACAGGCCAGTCTGACCTGTATTTATTTAAACCACATCTGGAAACCTACAGGCCAGTCTGACCTGTATTTATTTAAACCACATCTGGAAACCTACAGGCCAGTCTGACCTGTATTTATTTAAACCACATCTGGAAACCTACAGGCCAGTCTGACCTGTATTTATTTAAACCACATCTGGAAACCCACAGGCCAGTCTGACCTGTATTTCTTTAAACCACATCTGGAAACCCACAGGCCAGTCTGACCTGTATTTCTTTAAACCACATCTGGAAACCTACAGGCCAGTCTGACCTGTATTTATTTAAACCACATCTGGAAACCTACAGGTGAGTCTGACCTGTATTTATTTAAACCACATCTGGAAACCTACAGGTGAGTCTGACCTGTATTTATTTAAACCACATCTGGAAACCTACAGGCCAGTCTGACCTGTATTTATTTAAACCACATCTGGAAACCTACAGGTGAGTCTGACCTGTATTTCTTTAAACCACATCTGGAAACCTACAGGCCAGTCTGACCTGTATTTATTTAAACCACATCTGGAAACCTACAGGCCAGTCTGACCTGTATTTATTTAAACCACATCTGGAAACCTACAGGCCAGTCTGACCTGTATTTATTTAAACTACATCTGGAAACCCACAGGCCAGTCTGACCTGTATTTATTTAAACCACATCTGGAAACCTACAGGTGAGTCTGACCTGTATTTATTTAAACCACATCTGGAAACCTACAGGTGAGTCTGACCTGTATTTATTTAAACCACATCTGGAAACCTACAGGCCAGTCTGACCTGTATTTATTTAAACCACATCTGGAAACCTACAGGCCAGTCTGACCTGTATTTATTTAAACCACATCTGGAAACCTACAGGCCAGTCTGACCTGTATTTATTTAAACCACATCTGGAAACCTACAGGCCAGTCTGACCTGTATTTATTTAAACCACATCTGGAAACCTACAAGTGAGTCTGACCTGTATTTATTTAAACCACATCTGGAAACCTACAGGTGAGACTGACCTGTATTTATTTAAACCACATCTGGAAACCTACAGGTGAGTCTGACCTGTATTTATTTAAACCACATCTGGAAACCCACAGGCCAGTCTGACCTGTATTTATTTAAACCACATCTGGAAACCTACAGGCCAGTCTGACCTGTATTTATTTAAACCACATCTGGAAACCTACAGGCCAGTCTGACCTGTATTTATTTAAACCACATCTGGAAACCTCCAGGCCAGTCTGACCTGTATTTATTTAAACCACATCTGGAAACCTACAGGCCAGTCTGACCTGTATTTATTTAAACCACATCTGGAAACCTACAGGTGAGTCTGGCCTGTATTTATTTAAACCACATCTGGAAACCTACAGGCCAGTCTGACCTGTATTTATTTAAACCACATCTGGAAACCTACAGGCCAGTCTGACCTGTATTTATTTAAACCACATCTGGAAACCTACAGGCCAGTCTGACCTGTATTTATTTAAACCACATCTGGAAACCTACAGGCCAGTCTGACCTGTATTTATTTAAACCACATCTGGAAACCTACAGGCCAGTCTGACCTGTATTTATTTAAACCACATCTGGAAACCTACAGGCCAGTCTGACCTGTATTTATTTAAACCACATCTGGAAACCCACAGGCCAGTCTGACCTGTATTTATTTAAACCACATCTGGAAACCTACAGGCCAGTCTGACCTGTATTTAAACCACATCTGGAAACCCACAGGCCAATCTGACCTGTATTTATTTAAACCACATCTGGAAACCTACAGGCCAGTCTGACCTGTATTTAAACCACATCTGGAAACCTACAGGCCAGTCTGACCTGTATTTAAACCACATCTGGAAACCCACAGGCCAGTCTGACCTGTATTTATTTAAACCACATCTGGAAACCCACAGGCCAGTCTGACCTGTATTTAAACCACATCTGGAAACCTACAGGCCAGTCTGACCTGTATTTATTTAAACCACATCTGGAAACCTACAGGCCAGTCTGACCTGTATTTATTTAAACCACATCTGGAAACCCACAGGCCAGTCTGACCTGTATTTATTTAAACCACATCTGGAAACCCACAGGCCAGTCTGACCTGTATTTATTTAAACCACATCTGGAAACCCACAGGCCAGTCTGACCTGTATTTATTTAAACCACATCTGGAAACCCACAGGCCAGTCTGACCTGTATTTATTTAAACCACATCTGGAAACCCACAGGCCAGTCTGACCTGTATTTATTTAAACCACATCTGGAAACCCACAGGCCAGTCTGACCTGTATTTATTTAAACCACATCTGGAAACCCACAGGCCAGTCTGACCTGTATTTATTTAAACCACATCTGGAAACCCACAGGCCAGTCTGACCTGTATTTATTTAAACCACATCTGGAAACCCACAGGCCAGTCTGACCTGTATTTATTTAAACCACATCTGGAAACCTACAGGCCAGTCTGACCTGTATTTATTTAAACCACATCTGGAAACCCACAGGCCAGTCTGACCTGTATTTCTTTAAACCACATCTGGAAACCTACAGGCCAGTCTGACCTGTATTTATTTAAACCACATCTGGAAACCCACAGGCCAGTCTGACCTGTATTTATTTAAACCACATCTGGAAACCCACAGGCCAGTCTGACCTGTATTTATTTAAACCACATCTGGAAACCCACAGGCCAGTCTGACCTGTATTTAAACCACATCTGGAAACCTACAGGCCAGTCTGACCTGTATTTATTTAAACCACATCTGGAAACCTACAGGCCAGTCTGACCTGTATTTATTTAAACCACATCTGGAAACCCACAGGCCAGTCTGACCTGTATTTAAACCACATCTGGAAACCTACAGGCCAGTCTGACCTGTATTTATTTAAACCACATCTGGAAACCTACAGGCCAGTCTGACCTGTATTTATTTAAACCACATCTGGAAACCTACAGGCCAGTCTGACCTGTATTTATTTAAACCACATCTGGAAACCTACAGGCCAGTCTGACCTGTATTTAAGCCACATCTGGAAACCTACAGGCCAGTCTGACCTGTATTTAAGCCACATCTGGAAACCTACAGGCCAGTCTGACCTGTATTTATTTAAACCACATCTGGAAACCTACAGGCCAGTCTGACCTGTATTTATTTAAACCACATCTGGAAACCCACAGGCCAGTCTGACCTGTATTTATTTAAACCACATCTGGAAACCTACAGGCCAGTCTGACCTGTATTTATTTAAACCACATCTGGAAACCCACAGGCCAGTCTGACCTGTATTTATTTAAACCACATCTGGAAACCCACAGGCCAGTCTGACCTGTATTTATTTAAACCACATCTGGAAACCCACAGGCCAGTCTGACCTGTATTTATTTAAACCACATCTGGAAACCCACAGGCCAGTCTGACCTGTATTTATTTAAACCACATCTGGAAACCTACAGGCCAGTCTGACCTGTATTTATTTAAACCACATCTGGAAACCCACAGGCCAGTCTGACCTGTATTTCTTTAAACCACATCTGGAAACCTACAGGCCAGTCTGACCTGTATTTATTTAAACCACATCTGGAAACCCACAGGCCAGTCTGACCTGTATTTATTTAAACCACATCTGGAAACCCACAGGCCAGTCTGACCTGTATTTATTTAAACCACATCTGGAAACCCACAGGCCAGTCTGACCTGTATTTAAACCACATCTGGAAACCTACAGGCCAGTCTGACCTGTATTTATTTAAACCACATCTGGAAACCTACAGGCCAGTCTGACCTGTATTTATTTAAACCACATCTGGAAACCCACAGGCCAGTCTGACCTGTATTTAAACCACATCTGGAAACCTACAGGCCAGTCTGACCTGTATTTATTTAAACCACATCTGGAAACCTACAGGCCAGTCTGACCTGTATTTATTTAAACCACATCTGGAAACCTACAGGCCAGTCTGACCTGTATTTATTTAAACCACATCTGGAAACCTACAGGCCAGTCTGACCTGTATTTATTTAAACCACATCTGGAAACCTACAGGCCAGTCTGACCTGTATTTAAGCCACATCTGGAAACCTACAGGCCAGTCTGACCTGTATTTAAGCCACATCTGGAAACCTACAGGCCAGTCTGACCTGTATTTATTTAAACCACATCTGGAAACCCACAGGCCAGTCTGACCTGTATTTATTTAAACCACATCTGGAAACCTACAGGCCAGTCTGACCTGTATTTAAGCCACATCTGGAAACCTACAGGCCAGTCTGACCTGTATTTAAGCCACATCTGGAAACCTACAGGCCAGTCTGACCTGTATTTATTTAAACCACATCTGGAAACCTACAGGCCAGTCTGACCTGTATTTATTTAAACCACATCTGGAAACCTACAGGCCAGTCTGACCTGTATTTATTTAAACCACATCTGGAAACCCACAGGCCAGTCTGACCTGTATTTAAGCCACATCTGGAAACCTACAGGCCAGTCTGACCTGTATTTAAGCCACATCTGGAAACCTACAGGCCAGTCTGACCTGTATTTATTTAAACCACATCTGGAAACCCACAGGCCAGTCTGACCTGTATTTATTTAAACCACATCTGGAAACCTACAGGCCAGTCTGACCTGTATTTATTTAAACCACATCTGGAAACCTACAGGTGAGTCTGACCTGTATTTATTTAAACCACATCTGGAAACCTACAGGTGAGTCTGACCTGTATTTATTTAAACCACATCTGGAAACCTACAGGTGAGTCTGACCTGTATTTATTTAAACTACATCTGGAAACCCACAGGCCAGTCTGACCTGTATTTAAGCCACATCTGGAAACCCACAGGCCAGTCTGACCTGTATTTAAGCCACATCTGGAAACCTACAGGCCAGTCTGACCTGTATTTATTTAAACCACATCTGGAAACCCACAGGCCAGTCTGACCTGTATTTATTTAAACCACATCTGGAAACCTACAGGCCAGTCTGACCTGTATTTAAGCCACATCTGGAAACCTACAGGCCAGTCTGACCTGTATTTATTTAAACCACATCTGGAAACCTACAGGCCAGTCTGACCTGTATTTATTTAAACCACATCTGGAAACCTACAGGCCAGTCTGACCTGTATTTATTTAAACCACATCTGGAAACCTACAGGCCAGTCTGACCTGTATTTCTTTAAACCACATCTGGAAACCTACAGGCCAGTCTGACCTGTATTTATTTAAACCACATCTGGAAACCTACAGGTGAGTCTGACCTGTATTTATTTAAACCACATCTGGAAACCTACAGGTGAGTCTGACCTGTATTTATTTAAACCACATCTGGAAACCTACAGGCCAGTCTGACCTGTATTTATTTAAACCACATCTGGAAACCTACAGGCCAGTCTGACCTGTATTTATTTAAACCACATCTGGAAACCCACAGGCCAGTCTGACCTGTATTTATTTAAACCACATCTGGAAACCTACAGGCCAGTCTGACCTGTATTTATTTAAACCACATCTGGAAACCCACAGGCCAGTCTGACCTGTATTTATTTAAACCACATCTGGAAACCTACAGGCCAGTCTGACCTGTATTTATTTAAACTACATCTGGAAACCCACAGGCCAGTCTGACCTGTATTTATTTAAACCACATCTGGAAACCTACAGGTGAGTCTGACCTGTATTTATTTAAACCACATCTGGAAACCTACAGGTGAGTCTGACCTGTATTTATTTAAACCACATCTGGAAACCTACAGGCCAGTCTGACCTGTATTTCTTTAAACCACATCTGGAAACCTACAGGTGAGTCTGACCTGTATTTATTTAAACCACATCTGGAAACCTACAGGCCAGTCTGACCTGTATTTATTTAAACCACATCTGGAAACCTACAGGCCAGTCTGACCTGTATTTATTTAAACCACATCTGGAAACCTACAGGCCAGTCTGACCTGTATTTATTTAAACCACATCTGGAAACCTACAAGTGAGTCTGACCTGTATTTATTTAAACCACATCTGGAAACCTACAGGTGAGTCTGACCTGTATTTATTTAAACCACATCTGGAAACCTACAGGTGAGTCTGACCTGTATTTATTTAAACCACATCTGGAAACCCACAGGCCAGTCTGACCTGTATTTATTTAAACCACATCTGGAAACCTACAGGCCAGTCTGACCTGTATTTATTTAAACCACATCTGGAAACCTACAGGCCAGTCTGACCTGTATTTATTTAAACCACATCTGGAAACCTCCAGGCCAGTCTGACCTGTATTTATTTAAACCACATCTGGAAACCTACAGGCCAGTCTGACCTGTATTTATTTAAACCACATCTGGAAACCTACAGGTGAGTCTGACCTGTATTTATTTAAACCACATCTGGAAACCTACAGGCCAGTCTGACCTGTATTTATTTAAACCACATCTGGAAACCTACAGGCCAGTCTGACCTGTATTTATTTAAACCACATCTGGAAACCTACAGGCCAGTCTGACCTGTATTTATTTAAACCACATCTGGAAACCTACAGGCCAGTCTGACCTGTATTTATTTAAACCACATCTGGAAACCTACAGGCCAGTCTGACCTGTATTTCTTTAAACCACATCTGGAAACCTACAGGCCAGTCTGACCTGTATTTCTTTAAACCACATCTGGAAACCCACAGGCCAGTCTGACCTGTATTTATTTAAACCACATCTGGAAACCTACAGGCCAGTCTGACCTGTATTTAAACCACATCTGGAAACCCACAGGCCAATCTGACCTGTATTTATTTAAACCACATCTGGAAACCTACAGGCCAGTCTGACCTGTATTTAAACCACATCTGGAAACCCACAGGCCAGTCTGACCTGTATTTATTTAAACCACATCTGGAAACCCACAGGCCAGTCTGACCTGTATTTAAACCACATCTGGAAACCTACAGGCCAGTCTGACCTGTATTTATTTAAACCACATCTGGAAACCTACAGGCCAGTCTGACCTGTATTTATTTAAACCACATCTGGAAACCCACAGGCCAGTCTGACCTGTATTTAAGCCACATCTGGAAACCTACAGGCCAGTCTGACCTGTATTTAAGCCACATCTGGAAACCTACAGGCCAGTCTGACCTGTATTTATTTAAACCACATCTGGAAACCCACAGGCCAGTCTGACCTGTATTTAAACCACATCTGGAAACCCACAGGCCAGTCTGACCTGTATTTATTTAAACCACATCTGGAAACCTACAGGCCAGTCTGACCTGTATTTATTTAAACCACATCTGGAAACCTACAGGTGAGTCTGACCTGTATTTATTTAAACCACATCTGGAAACCCACAGGCCAGTCTGACCTGTATTTATTTAAACCACATCTGGAAACCTACAGGTGAGTCTGACCTGTATTTATTTAAACTACATCTGGAAACCCACAGGCCAGTCTGACCTGTATTTAAACCACATCTGGAAACCTACAGGCCAGTCTGACCTGTATTTATTTAAACCACATCTGGAAACCCACAGGCCAGTCTGACCTGTATTTAAACCACATCTGGAAACCTACAGGCCAGTCTGACCTGTATTTAAGCCACATCTGGAAACCTACAGGCCAGTCTGACCTGTATTTAAGCCACATCTGGAAACCTACAGGCCAGTCTGACCTGTATTTATTTAAACCACATCTGGAAACCCACAGGCCAGTCTGACCTGTATTTATTTAAACCACATCTGGAAACCTACAGGCCAGTCTGACCTGTATTTATTTAAACCACATCTGGAAACCTACAGGTGAGTCTGACCTGTATTTATTTAAACCACATCTGGAAACCTACAGGTGAGTCTGACCTGTATTTATTTAAACCACATCTGGAAACCTACAGGTGAGTCTGACCTGTATTTATTTAAACTACATCTGGAAACCCACAGGCCAGTCTGACCTGTATTTAAGCCACATCTGGAAACCCACAGGCCAGTCTGACCTGTATTTAAGCCACATCTGGAAACCTACAGGCCAGTCTGACCTGTATTTATTTAAACCACATCTGGAAACCCACAGGCCAGTCTGACCTGTATTTATTTAAACCACATCTGGAAACCTACAGGCCAGTCTGACCTGTATTTAAGCCACATCTGGAAACCTACAGGCCAGTCTGACCTGTATTTATTTAAACCACATCTGGAAACCTACAGGCCAGTCTGACCTGTATTTATTTAAACCACATCTGGAAACCTACAGGCCAGTCTGACCTGTATTTATTTAAACCACATCTGGAAACCTACAGGCCAGTCTGACCTGTATTTATTTAAACCACATCTGGAAACCTACAGGCCAGTCTGACCTGTATTTATTTAAACCACATCTGGAAACCCACAGGCCAGTCTGACCTGTATTTATTTAAACCACATCTGGAAACCCACAGGCCAGTCTGACCTGTATTTATTTAAACCACATCTGGAAACCTACAGGCCAGTCTGACCTGTATTTATTTAAACCACATCTGGAAACCTACAGGTGAGTCTGACCTGTATTTATTTAAACTACATCTGGAAACCCACAGGCCAGTCTGACCTGTATTTAAACCACATCTGGAAACCCACAGGCCAGTCTGACCTGTATTTATTTAAACCACATCTGGAAACCTACAGGTGAGTCTGACCTGTATTTATTTAAACCACATCTGGAAACCTACAGGTGAGTCTGACCTGTATTTATTTAAACCACATCTGGAAACCTACAGGTGAGTCTGACCTGTATTTATTTAAACTACATCTGGAAACCCACAGGCCAGTCTGACCTGTATTTAAACCACATCTGGAAACCTACAGGCCAGTCTGACCTGTATTTATTTAAACCACATCTGGAAACCTACAGGCCAGTCTGACCTGTATTTAAACCACATCTGGAAACCCACAGGCCAGTCTGACCTGTATTTATTTAAACCACATCTGGAAACCCACAGGCCAGTCTGACCTGTATTTATTTAAACCACATCTGGAAACCCACAGGCCAGTCTGACCTGTATTTAAGCCACATCTGGAAACCTACAGGCCAGTCTGACCTGTATTTATTTAAACCACATCTGGAAACCTACAGGCCAGTCTGACCTGTATTTATTTAAACCACATCTGGAAACCTACAGGTGAGTCTGACCTGTATTTATTTAAACTACATCTGGAAACCCACAGGCCAGTCTGACCTGTATTTAAACCACATCTGGAAACCCACAGGCCAGTCTGACCTGTATTTATTTAAACCACATCTGGAAACCTACAGGTGAGTCTGACCTGTATTTATTTAAACCACATCTGGAAACCTACAGGTGAGTCTGACCTGTATTTATTTAAACCACATCTGGAAACCTACAGGTGAGTCTGACCTGTATTTATTTAAACCACATCTGGAAACCTACAGGCCAGTCTGACCTGTATTTATTTAAACCACATCTGGAAACCTACAGGCCAGTCTGACCTGTATTTATTTAAACCACATCTGGAAACCCACAGGCCAGTCTGACCTGTATTTATTTAAACCACATCTGGAAACCTACAGGCCAGTCTGACCTGTATTTATTTAAACCACATCTGGAAACCCACAGGCCAGTCTGACCTGTATTTATTTAAACCACATCTGGAAACCTACAGGCCAGTCTGACCTGTATTTATTTAAACTACATCTGGAAACCCACAGGCCAGTCTGACCTGTATTTATTTAAACCACATCTGGAAACCTACAGGTGAGTCTGACCTGTATTTATTTAAACCACATCTGGAAACCTACAGGTGAGTCTGACCTGTATTTATTTAAACCACATCTGGAAACCTACAGGCCAGTCTGACCTGTATTTCTTTAAACCACATCTGGAAACCTACAGGTGAGTCTGACCTGTATTTATTTAAACCACATCTGGAAACCTACAGGCCAGTCTGACCTGTATTTATTTAAACCACATCTGGAAACCTACAGGCCAGTCTGACCTGTATTTATTTAAACCACATCTGGAAACCTACAGGCCAGTCTGACCTGTATTTATTTAAACCACATCTGGAAACCTACAAGTGAGTCTGACCTGTATTTATTTAAACCACATCTGGAAACCTACAGGTGAGTCTGACCTGTATTTATTTAAACCACATCTGGAAACCTACAGGTGAGTCTGACCTGTATTTATTTAAACCACATCTGGAAACCCACAGGCCAGTCTGACCTGTATTTATTTAAACCACATCTGGAAACCTACAGGCCAGTCTGACCTGTATTTATTTAAACCACATCTGGAAACCTACAGGCCAGTCTGACCTGTATTTATTTAAACCACATCTGGAAACCTCCAGGCCAGTCTGACCTGTATTTATTTAAACCACATCTGGAAACCTACAGGCCAGTCTGACCTGTATTTATTTAAACCACATCTGGAAACCTACAGGTGAGTCTGACCTGTATTTATTTAAACCACATCTGGAAACCTACAGGCCAGTCTGACCTGTATTTATTTAAACCACATCTGGAAACCTACAGGCCAGTCTGACCTGTATTTATTTAAACCACATCTGGAAACCTACAGGCCAGTCTGACCTGTATTTATTTAAACCACATCTGGAAACCTACAGGCCAGTCTGACCTGTATTTATTTAAACCACATCTGGAAACCTACAGGCCAGTCTGACCTGTATTTCTTTAAACCACATCTGGAAACCTACAGGCCAGTCTGACCTGTATTTATTTAAACCACATCTGGAAACCCACAGGCCAGTCTGACCTGTATTTATTTAAACCACATCTGGAAACCTACAGGCCAGTCTGACCTGTATTTAAACCACATCTGGAAACCCACAGGCCAATCTGACCTGTATTTATTTAAACCACATCTGGAAACCTACAGGCCAGTCTGACCTGTATTTAAACCACATCTGGAAACCCACAGGCCAGTCTGACCTGTATTTATTTAAACCACATCTGGAAACCCACAGGCCAGTCTGACCTGTATTTAAACCACATCTGGAAACCTACAGGCCAGTCTGACCTGTATTTATTTAAACCACATCTGGAAACCTACAGGCCAGTCTGACCTGTATTTATTTAAACCACATCTGGAAACCCACAGGCCAGTCTGACCTGTATTTAAGCCACATCTGGAAACCTACAGGCCAGTCTGACCTGTATTTAAGCCACATCTGGAAACCTACAGGCCAGTCTGACCTGTATTTATTTAAACCACATCTGGAAACCCACAGGCCAGTCTGACCTGTATTTAAACCACATCTGGAAACCCACAGGCCAGTCTGACCTGTATTTATTTAAACCACATCTGGAAACCTACAGGCCAGTCTGACCTGTATTTATTTAAACCACATCTGGAAACCTACAGGTGAGTCTGACCTGTATTTATTTAAACCACATCTGGAAACCCACAGGCCAGTCTGACCTGTATTTATTTAAACCACATCTGGAAACCTACAGGTGAGTCTGACCTGTATTTATTTAAACTACATCTGGAAACCCACAGGCCAGTCTGACCTGTATTTAAACCACATCTGGAAACCTACAGGCCAGTCTGACCTGTATTTATTTAAACCACATCTGGAAACCCACAGGCCAGTCTGACCTGTATTTAAACCACATCTGGAAACCTACAGGCCAGTCTGACCTGTATTTAAGCCACATCTGGAAACCTACAGGCCAGTCTGACCTGTATTTAAGCCACATCTGGAAACCTACAGGCCAGTCTGACCTGTATTTATTTAAACCACATCTGGAAACCCACAGGCCAGTCTGACCTGTATTTATTTAAACCACATCTGGAAACCTACAGGCCAGTCTGACCTGTATTTATTTAAACCACATCTGGAAACCTACAGGTGAGTCTGACCTGTATTTATTTAAACCACATCTGGAAACCTACAGGTGAGTCTGACCTGTATTTATTTAAACCACATCTGGAAACCTACAGGTGAGTCTGACCTGTATTTATTTAAACTACATCTGGAAACCCACAGGCCAGTCTGACCTGTATTTAAGCCACATCTGGAAACCCACAGGCCAGTCTGACCTGTATTTAAGCCACATCTGGAAACCTACAGGCCAGTCTGACCTGTATTTATTTAAACCACATCTGGAAACCCACAGGCCAGTCTGACCTGTATTTATTTAAACCACATCTGGAAACCTACAGGCCAGTCTGACCTGTATTTAAGCCACATCTGGAAACCTACAGGCCAGTCTGACCTGTATTTATTTAAACCACATCTGGAAACCTACAGGCCAGTCTGACCTGTATTTATTTAAACCACATCTGGAAACCTACAGGCCAGTCTGACCTGTATTTATTTAAACCACATCTGGAAACCTACAGGCCAGTCTGACCTGTATTTATTTAAACCACATCTGGAAACCTACAGGCCAGTCTGACCTGTATTTATTTAAACCACATCTGGAAACCCACAGGCCAGTCTGACCTGTATTTATTTAAACCACATCTGGAAACCCACAGGCCAGTCTGACCTGTATTTATTTAAACCACATCTGGAAACCTACAGGCCAGTCTGACCTGTATTTATTTAAACCACATCTGGAAACCTACAGGTGAGTCTGACCTGTATTTATTTAAACTACATCTGGAAACCCACAGGCCAGTCTGACCTGTATTTAAACCACATCTGGAAACCCACAGGCCAGTCTGACCTGTATTTATTTAAACCACATCTGGAAACCTACAGGTGAGTCTGACCTGTATTTATTTAAACCACATCTGGAAACCTACAGGTGAGTCTGACCTGTATTTATTTAAACCACATCTGGAAACCTACAGGTGAGTCTGACCTGTATTTATTTAAACTACATCTGGAAACCCACAGGCCAGTCTGACCTGTATTTAAACCACATCTGGAAACCTACAGGCCAGTCTGACCTGTATTTATTTAAACCACATCTGGAAACCTACAGGCCAGTCTGACCTGTATTTAAACCACATCTGGAAACCCACAGGCCAGTCTGACCTGTATTTATTTAAACCACATCTGGAAACCCACAGGCCAGTCTGACCTGTATTTATTTAAACCACATCTGGAAACCCACAGGCCAGTCTGACCTGTATTTAAGCCACATCTGGAAACCTACAGGCCAGTCTGACCTGTATTTATTTAAACCACATCTGGAAACCTACAGGCCAGTCTGACCTGTATTTATTTAAACCACATCTGGAAACCTACAGGTGAGTCTGACCTGTATTTATTTAAACTACATCTGGAAACCCACAGGCCAGTCTGACCTGTATTTAAGCCACATCTGGAAACCTACAGGCCAGTCTGACCTGTATTTATTTAAACCACATCTGGAAACCTACAGGCCAGTCTGACCTGTATTTATTTAAACCACATCTGGAAACCTACAGGCCAGTCTGACCTGTATTTAAACCACATCTGGAAACCCACAGGCCAGTCTGACCTGTATTTATTTAAACCACATCTGGAAACCTACAGGTGAGTCTGACCTGTATTTATTTAAACCACATCTGGAAACCTACAGGTGAGTCTGACCTGTATTTATTTAAACCACATCTGGAAACCTACAGGTGAGTCTGACCTGTATTTATTTAAACTACATCTGGAAACCCACAGGCCAGTCTGACCTGTATTTAAACCACATCTGGAAACCTACAGGCCAGTCTGACCTGTATTTATTTAAACCACATCTGGAAACCTACAGGCCAGTCTGACCTGTATTTAAACCACATCTGGAAACCCACAGGCCAGTCTGACCTGTATTTATTTAAACCACATCTGGAAACCCACAGGCCAGTCTGACCTGTATTTATTTAAACCACATCTGGAAACCCACAGGCCAGTCTGACCTGTATTTAAGCCACATCTGGAAACCTACAGGCCAGTCTGACCTGTATTTATTTAAACCACATCTGGAAACCTACAGGCCAGTCTGACCTGTATTTATTTAAACCACATCTGGAAACCCACAGGCCAGTCTGACCTGTATTTATTTAAACCACATCTGGAAACCTACAGGCCAGTCTGACCTGTATTTAAGCCACATCTGGAAACCTACAGGCCAGTCTGACCTGTATTTAAGCCACATCTGGAAACCTACAGGCCAGTCTGACCTGTATTTATTTAAACCACATCTGGAAACCTACAGGCCAGTCTGACCTGTATTTATTTAAACCACATCTGGAAACCCACAGGCCAGTCTGACCTGTATTTAAGCCACATCTGGAAACCCACAGGCCAGTCTGACCTGTATTTATTTAAACCACATCTGGAAACCTACAGGCCAGTCTGACCTGTATTTATTTAAACTACATCTGGAAACCCACAGGCCAGTCTGACCTGTATTTGAACCACATCTGGAAACCTACAGGCCAGTCTGACCTGTATTTATTTAAACTACATCTGGAAACCCACAGGCCAGTCTGACCTGTATTTAAACCACATCTGGAAACCCACAGGCCAGTCTGACCTGTATTTATTTAAACCACATCTGGAAACCTACAGGCCAGTCTGACCTGTATTTAAACCACATCTGGAAACCCACAGGCCAGTCTGACCTGTATTTATTTAAACCACATCTGGAAACCCACAGGCCAGTCTGACCTGTATTTATTTAAACCACATCTGGAAACCCACAGGCCAGTCTGACCTGTATTTAAGCCACAACTGGAAACCTACAGGCCAGTCTGACCTGTATTTATTTAAACCACATCTGGAAACCTACAGGCCAGTCTGACCTGTATTTATTTAAACCACATCTGGAAACCCACAGGCCAGTCTGACCTGTATTTATTTAAACCACATCTGGAAACCTACAGGCCAGTCTGACCTGTATTTAAGCCACATCTGGAAACCTACAGGCCAGTCTGACCTGTATTTAAGCCACATCTGGAAACCTACAGGCCAGTCTGACCTGTATTTATTTAAACCACATCTGGAAACCTACAGGCCAGTCTGACCTGTATTTATTTAAACCACATCTGGAAACCCACAGGCCAGTCTGACCTGTATTTAAGCCACATCTGGAAACCCACAGGCCAGTCTGACCTGTATTTATTTAAACCACATCTGGAAACCTACAGGCCAGTCTGACCTGTATTTATTTAAACCACATCTGGAAACCTACAGGCCAGTCTGACCTGTATTTAAGCCACATCTGGAAACCCACAGGCCAGTCTGACCTGTATTTATTTAAACCACATCTGGAAACCTACAGGCCAGTCTGACCTGTATTTAAGCCACATCTGGAAACCCACAGGCCAGTCTGACCTGTATTTATTTAAACCACATCTGGAAACCCACAGGCCAGTCTGACCTGTATTTAAGCCACATCTGGAAACCCACAGGCCAGTCTGACCTGTATTTATTTAAACCACATCTGGAAACCTACAGGCCAGTCTGACCTGTATTTATTTAAACCACATCTGGAAACCTACAGGCCAGTCTGACCTGTATTTAAGCCACATCTGGAAACCCACAGGCCAGTCTGACCTGTATTTATTTAAACCACATCTGGAAACCCACAGGCCAGTCTGACCTGTATTTATTTAAACCACATCTGGAAACCCACAGGCCAGTCTGACCTGTATTTATTTAAACCACATCTGGAAACCCACAGGCCAGTCTGACCTGTATTTAAGCCACATCTGGAAACCTACAGGCCAGTCTGACCTGTATTTATTTAAACCACATCTGGAAACCTACAGGCCAGTCTGACCTGTATTTATTTAAACCACATCTGGAAACCCACAGGCCAGTCTGACCTGTATTTATTTAAACCACATCTGGAAACCTACAGGCCAGTCTGACCTGTATTTAAGCCACATCTGGAAACCTACAGGCCAGTCTGACCTGTATTTAAGCCACATCTGGAAACCTACAGGCCAGTCTGACCTGTATTTATTTAAACCACATCTGGAAACCTACAGGCCAGTCTGACCTGTATTTATTTAAACCACATCTGGAAACCCACAGGCCAGTCTGACCTGTATTTAAGCCACATCTGGAAACCCACAGGCCAGTCTGACCTGTATTTATTTAAACCACATCTGGAAACCTACAGGCCAGTCTGACCTGTATTTATTTAAACCACATCTGGAAACCTACAGGCCAGTCTGACCTGTATTTAAGCCACATCTGGAAACCCACAGGCCAGTCTGACCTGTATTTATTTAAACCACATCTGGAAACCCACAGGCCAGTCTGACCTGTACTTAAACCACATCTGGAAACCCACAGGCCAGTCTGACCTGTATTTATTTAAACCACATCTGGAAACCTACAGGTGAGTCTGACCTGTATTTATTTAAACCACATCTGGAAACCTACAGGTGAGTCTGACCTGTATTTATTTAAACCACATCTGGAAACCTACAGGCCAGTCTGACCTGTATTTATTTAAACCACATCTGGAAACCTACAGGCCAGTCTGACCTGTATTTATTTAAACCACATCTGGAAACCTACAGGCCAGTCTGACCTGTATTTATTTAAACCACATCTGGAAACCTACAGGCCAGTCTGACCTGTATTTAAGCCACATCTGGAAACCTACAGGCCAGTCTGACCTGTATTTAAGCCACATCTGGAAACCTACAGGCCAGTCTGACCTGTATTTATTTAAACCACATCTGGAAACCCACAGGCCAGTCTGACCTGTATTTATTTAAACTACATCTGGAAACCCACAGGCCAGTCTGACCTGTATTTATTTAAACTACATCTGGAAACCCACAGGCCAGTCTGACCTGTATTTAAACTACATCTGGAAACCCACAGGCCAGTCTGACCTGTATTTATTTAAACTACATCTGGAAACCCACAGGCCAGTCTGACCTGTATTTATTTAAACTACATCTGGAAACCCACAGGCCAGTCTGACCTGTATTTATTTAAACTACATCTGGAAACCCACAGGCCAGTCTGACCTGTATTTATTTAAACCACATCTGGAAACCTACAGGCCAGTCTGACCTGTATTTATTTAAACCACATCTGGAAACCTACAGGCCAGTCTGACCTGTATTTATTTAAACCACATCTGGAAACCTACAGGTGAGTCTGACCTGTATTTATTTAAACCACATCTGGAAACCTACAGGTGAGTCTGACCTGTATTTATTTAAACCACATCTGGAAACCTACAGGTGAGTCTGACCTGTATTTATTTAAACTACATCTGGAAACCCACAGGCCAGTCTGACCTGTATTTAAACCACATCTGGAAACCCACAGGCCAGTCTGACCTGTATTTAAACCACATCTGGAAACCTACAGGCCAGTCTGACCTGTATTTATTTAAACCACATCTGGAAACCTACAGGTGAGTCTGACCTGTATTTATTTAAACCACATCTGGAAACCTACAGGTGAGTCTGACCTGTATTTATTTAAACCACATCTGGAAACCTACAGGCCAGTCTGACCTGTATTTATTTAAACTACATCTGGAAACCCACAGGCCAGTCTGACCTGTATTTAAACTACATCTGGAAACCCACAGGCCAGTCTGACCTGTATTTAAACCACATCTGGAAACCTACAGGCCAGTCTGACCTGTATTTATTTAAACCACATCTGGAAACCTACAGGCCAGTCTGACCTGTATTTATTTAAACCACATCTGGAAACCCACAGGCCAGTCTGACCTGTATTTAAACCACATCTGGAAACCTACAGGCCAGTCTGACCTGTATTTATTTAAACCACATCTGGAAACCTACAGGCCAGTCTGACCTGTATTTATTTAAACCACATCTGGAAACCCACAGGCCAGTCTGACCTGTATTTAAACCACATCTGGAAACCTACAGGCCAGTCTGACCTGTATTTATTTAAACCACATCTGGAAACCTACAGGCCAGTCTGACCTGTATTTATTTAAACCACATCTGGAAACCTACAGGCCAGTCTGACCTGTATTTATTTAAACCACATCTGGAAACCTACAGGCCAGTCTGACCTGTATTTAAGCCACATCTGGAAACCTACAGGCCAGTCTGACCTGTATTTAAGCCACATCTGGAAACCTACAGGCCAGTCTGACCTGTATTTATTTAAACCACATCTGGAAACCTACAGGCCAGTCTGACCTGTATTTATTTAAACCACATCTGGAAACCCACAGGCCAGTCTGACCTGTATTTATTTAAACCACATCTGGAAACCTACAGGCCAGTCTGACCTGTATTTATTTAAACCACATCTGGAAACCCACAGGCCAGTCTGACCTGTATTTATTTAAACCACATCTGGAAACCCACAGGCCAGTCTGACCTGTATTTATTTAAACCACATCTGGAAACCCACAGGCCAGTCTGACCTGTATTTATTTAAACCACATCTGGAAACCCACAGGCCAGTCTGACCTGTATTTATTTAAACCACATCTGGAAACCTACAGGCCAGTCTGACCTGTATTTATTTAAACCACATCTGGAAACCCACAGGCCAGTCTGACCTGTATTTCTTTAAACCACATCTGGAAACCTACAGGCCAGTCTGACCTGTATTTATTTAAACCACATCTGGAAACCCACAGGCCAGTCTGACCTGTATTTATTTAAACCACATCTGGAAACCCACAGGCCAGTCTGACCTGTATTTATTTAAACCACATCTGGAAACCCACAGGCCAGTCTGACCTGTATTTAAACCACATCTGGAAACCTACAGGCCAGTCTGACCTGTATTTATTTAAACCACATCTGGAAACCTACAGGCCAGTCTGACCTGTATTTATTTAAACCACATCTGGAAACCCACAGGCCAGTCTGACCTGTATTTAAACCACATCTGGAAACCTACAGGCCAGTCTGACCTGTATTTATTTAAACCACATCTGGAAACCTACAGGCCAGTCTGACCTGTATTTATTTAAACCACATCTGGAAACCTACAGGCCAGTCTGACCTGTATTTATTTAAACCACATCTGGAAACCTACAGGCCAGTCTGACCTGTATTTATTTAAACCACATCTGGAAACCTACAGGCCAGTCTGACCTGTATTTAAGCCACATCTGGAAACCTACAGGCCAGTCTGACCTGTATTTAAGCCACATCTGGAAACCTACAGGCCAGTCTGACCTGTATTTATTTAAACCACATCTGGAAACCCACAGGCCAGTCTGACCTGTATTTATTTAAACCACATCTGGAAACCTACAGGCCAGTCTGACCTGTATTTAAGCCACATCTGGAAACCTACAGGCCAGTCTGACCTGTATTTAAGCCACATCTGGAAACCTACAGGCCAGTCTGACCTGTATTTATTTAAACCACATCTGGAAACCTACAGGCCAGTCTGACCTGTATTTATTTAAACCACATCTGGAAACCTACAGGCCAGTCTGACCTGTATTTATTTAAACCACATCTGGAAACCCACAGGCCAGTCTGACCTTTATTTAAGCCACATCTGGAAACCTACAGGCCAGTCTGACCTGTATTTAAGCCACATCTGGAAACCTACAGGCCAGTCTGACCTGTATTTATTTAAACCACATCTGGAAACCCACAGGCCAGTCTGACCTGTATTTATTTAAACCACATCTGGAAACCTACAGGCCAGTCTGACCTGTATTTATTTAAACCACATCTGGAAACCTACAGGTGAGTCTGACCTGTATTTATTTAAACCACATCTGGAAACCTACAGGTGAGTCTGACCTGTATTTATTTAAACCACATCTGGAAACCTACAGGTGAGTCTGACCTGTATTTATTTAAACTACATCTGGAAACCCACAGGCCAGTCTGACCTGTATTTAAGCCACATCTGGAAACCCACAGGCCAGTCTGACCTGTATTTAAGCCACATCTGGAAACCTACAGGCCAGTCTGACCTGTATTTATTTAAACCACATCTGGAAACCCACAGGCCAGTCTGACCTGTATTTATTTAAACCACATCTGGAAACCTACAGGCCAGTCTGACCTGTATTTAAGCCACATCTGGAAACCTACAGGCCAGTCTGACCTGTATTTATTTAAACCACATCTGGAAACCTACAGGCCAGTCTGACCTGTATTTATTTAAACCACATCTGGAAACCTACAGGCCAGTCTGACCTGTATTTATTTAAACCACATCTGGAAACCTACAGGCCAGTCTGACCTGTATTTCTTTAAACCACATCTGGAAACCTACAGGCCAGTCTGACCTGTATTTATTTAAACCACATCTGGAAACCTACAGGTGAGTCTGACCTGTATTTATTTAAACCACATCTGGAAACCTACAGGTGAGTCTGACCTGTATTTATTTAAACCACATCTGGAAACCTACAGGCCAGTCTGACCTGTATTTATTTAAACCACATCTGGAAACCTACAGGTGAGTCTGACCTGTATTTCTTTAAACCACATCTGGAAACCTACAGGCCAGTCTGACCTGTATTTATTTAAACCACATCTGGAAACCTACAGGCCAGTCTGACCTGTATTTATTTAAACCACATCTGGAAACCTACAGGCCAGTCTGACCTGTATTTATTTAAACTACATCTGGAAACCCACAGGCCAGTCTGACCTGTATTTATTTAAACCACATCTGGAAACCTACAGGTGAGTCTGACCTGTATTTATTTAAACCACATCTGGAAACCTACAGGTGAGTCTGACCTGTATTTATTTAAACCACATCTGGAAACCTACAGGCCAGTCTGACCTGTATTTCTTTAAACCACATCTGGAAACCTACAGGTGAGTCTGACCTGTATTTCTTTAAACCACATCTGGAAACCTACAGGCCAGTCTGACCTGTATTTATTTAAACCACATCTGGAAACCTACAGGCCAGTCTGACCTGTATTTATTTAAACCACATCTGGAAACCTACAGGCCAGTCTGACCTGTATTTATTTAAACCACATCTGGAAACCTACAAGTGAGTCTGACCTGTATTTATTTAAACCACATCTGGAAACCTACAGGTGAGTCTGACCTGTATTTATTTAAACCACATCTGGAAACCTACAGGTGAGTCTGACCTGTATTTATTTAAACCACATCTGGAAACCCACAGGCCAGTCTGACCTGTATTTATTTAAACCACATCTGGAAACCTACAGGCCAGTCTGACCTGTATTTATTTAAACCACATCTGGAAACCTACAGGCCAGTCTGACCTGTATTTATTTAAACCACATCTGGAAACCTCCAGGCCAGTCTGACCTGTATTTATTTAAACCACATCTGGAAACCTACAGGCCAGTCTGACCTGTATTTATTTAAACCACATCTGGAAACCTACAGGTGAGTCTGACCTGTATTTATTTAAACCACATCTGGAAACCTACAGGCCAGTCTGACCTGTATTTATTTAAACCACATCTGGAAACCTACAGGCCAGTCTGACCTGTATTTATTTAAACCACATCTGGAAACCTACAGGCCAGTCTGACCTGTATTTATTTAAACCACATCTGGAAACCTACAGGCCAGTCTGACCTGTATTTATTTAAACCACATCTGGAAACCTACAGGCCAGTCTGACCTGTATTTCTTTAAACCACATCTGGAAACCTACAGGCCAGTCTGACCTGTATTTATTTAAACCACATCTGGAAACCCACAGGCCAGTCTGACCTGTATTTATTTAAACCACATCTGGAAACCTACAGGCCAGTCTGACCTGTATTTAAACCACATCTGGAAACCCACAGGCCAATCTGACCTGTATTTATTTAAACCACATCTGGAAACCTACAGGCCAGTCTGACCTGTATTTAAACCACATCTGGAAACCCACAGGCCAGTCTGACCTGTATTTATTTAAACCACATCTGGAAACCCACAGGCCAGTCTGACCTGTATTTAAACCACATCTGGAAACCTACAGGCCAGTCTGACCTGTATTTATTTAAACCACATCTGGAAACCTACAGGCCAGTCTGACCTGTATTTATTTAAACCACATCTGGAAACCCACAGGCCAGTCTGACCTGTATTTAAGCCACATCTGGAAACCTACAGGCCAGTCTGACCTGTATTTAAGCCACATCTGGAAACCTACAGGCCAGTCTGACCTGTATTTATTTAAACCACATCTGGAAACCCACAGGCCAGTCTGACCTGTATTTAAACCACATCTGGAAACCCACAGGCCAGTCTGACCTGTATTTATTTAAACCACATCTGGAAACCTACAGGCCAGTCTGACCTGTATTTATTTAAACCACATCTGGAAACCTACAGGTGAGTCTGACCTGTATTTATTTAAACCACATCTGGAAACCCACAGGCCAGTCTGACCTGTATTTATTTAAACCACATCTGGAAACCTACAGGTGAGTCTGACCTGTATTTATTTAAACTACATCTGGAAACCCACAGGCCAGTCTGACCTGTATTTAAACCACATCTGGAAACCTACAGGCCAGTCTGACCTGTATTTATTTAAACCACATCTGGAAACCCACAGGCCAGTCTGACCTGTATTTAAACCACATCTGGAAACCTACAGGCCAGTCTGACCTGTATTTAAGCCACATCTGGAAACCTACAGGCCAGTCTGACCTGTATTTAAGCCACATCTGGAAACCTACAGGCCAGTCTGACCTGTATTTATTTAAACCACATCTGGAAACCCACAGGCCAGTCTGACCTGTATTTATTTAAACCACATCTGGAAACCTACAGGCCAGTCTGACCTGTATTTATTTAAACCACATCTGGAAACCTACAGGTGAGTCTGACCTGTATTTATTTAAACCACATCTGGAAACCTACAGGTGAGTCTGACCTGTATTTATTTAAACCACATCTGGAAACCTACAGGTGAGTCTGACCTGTATTTATTTAAACTACATCTGGAAACCCACAGGCCAGTCTGACCTGTATTTAAGCCACATCTGGAAACCCACAGGCCAGTCTGACCTGTATTTAAGCCACATCTGGAAACCTACAGGCCAGTCTGACCTGTATTTATTTAAACCACATCTGGAAACCCACAGGCCAGTCTGACCTGTATTTATTTAAACCACATCTGGAAACCTACAGGCCAGTCTGACCTGTATTTAAGCCACATCTGGAAACCTACAGGCCAGTCTGACCTGTATTTATTTAAACCACATCTGGAAACCTACAGGCCAGTCTGACCTGTATTTATTTAAACCACATCTGGAAACCTACAGGCCAGTCTGACCTGTATTTATTTAAACCACATCTGGAAACCTACAGGCCAGTCTGACCTGTATTTATTTAAACCACATCTGGAAACCTACAGGCCAGTCTGACCTGTATTTATTTAAACCACATCTGGAAACCCACAGGCCAGTCTGACCTGTATTTATTTAAACCACATCTGGAAACCCACAGGCCAGTCTGACCTGTATTTATTTAAACCACATCTGGAAACCTACAGGCCAGTCTGACCTGTATTTATTTAAACCACATCTGGAAACCTACAGGTGAGTCTGACCTGTATTTATTTAAACTACATCTGGAAACCCACAGGCCAGTCTGACCTGTATTTAAACCACATCTGGAAACCCACAGGCCAGTCTGACCTGTATTTATTTAAACCACATCTGGAAACCTACAGGTGAGTCTGACCTGTATTTATTTAAACCACATCTGGAAACCTACAGGTGAGTCTGACCTGTATTTATTTAAACCACATCTGGAAACCTACAGGTGAGTCTGACCTGTATTTATTTAAACTACATCTGGAAACCCACAGGCCAGTCTGACCTGTATTTAAACCACATCTGGAAACCTACAGGCCAGTCTGACCTGTATTTATTTAAACCACATCTGGAAACCTACAGGCCAGTCTGACCTGTATTTAAACCACATCTGGAAACCCACAGGCCAGTCTGACCTGTATTTATTTAAACCACATCTGGAAACCCACAGGCCAGTCTGACCTGTATTTATTTAAACCACATCTGGAAACCCACAGGCCAGTCTGACCTGTATTTAAGCCACATCTGGAAACCTACAGGCCAGTCTGACCTGTATTTATTTAAACCACATCTGGAAACCTACAGGCCAGTCTGACCTGTATTTATTTAAACCACATCTGGAAACCTACAGGTGAGTCTGACCTGTATTTATTTAAACTACATCTGGAAACCCACAGGCCAGTCTGACCTGTATTTAAACCACATCTGGAAACCCACAGGCCAGTCTGACCTGTATTTATTTAAACCACATCTGGAAACCTACAGGTGAGTCTGACCTGTATTTATTTAAACCACATCTGGAAACCTACAGGTGAGTCTGACCTGTATTTATTTAAACCACATCTGGAAACCTACAGGTGAGTCTGACCTGTATTTATTTAAACTACATCTGGAAACCCACAGGCCAGTCTGACCTGTATTTAAACCACATCTGGAAACCTACAGGCCAGTCTGACCTGTATTTAAACCACATCTGGAAACCCACAGGCCAGTCTGACCTGTATTTATTTAAACCACATCTGGAAACCCACAGGCCAGTCTGACCTGTATTTATTTAAACCACATCTGGAAACCCACAGGCCAGTCTGACCTGTATTTAAGCCACATCTGGAAACCTACAGGCCAGTCTGACCTGTATTTATTTAAACCACATCTGGAAACCTACAGGCCAGTCTGACCTGTATTTATTTAAACCACATCTGGAAACCCACAGGCCAGTCTGACCTGTATTTATTTAAACCACATCTGGAAACCTACAGGCCAGTCTGACCTGTATTTAAGCCACATCTGGAAACCTACAGGCCAGTCTGACCTGTATTTAAGCCACATCTGGAAACCTACAGGCCAGTCTGACCTGTATTTATTTAAACCACATCTGGAAACCTACAGGCCAGTCTGACCTGTATTTATTTAAACCACATCTGGAAACCCACAGGCCAGTCTGACCTGTATTTAAGCCACATCTGGAAACCCACAGGCCAGTCTGACCTGTATTTATTTAAACCACATCTGGAAACCTACAGGCCAGTCTGACCTGTATTTATTTAAACTACATCTGGAAACCCACAGGCCAGTCTGACCTGTATTTAAACCACATCTGGAAACCTACAGGCCAGTCTGACCTGTATTTATTTAAACTACATCTGGAAACCCACAGGCCAGTCTGACCTGTATTTAAACCACATCTGGAAACCCACAGGCCAGTCTGACCTGTATTTATTTAAACCACATCTGGAAACCTACAGGCCAGTCTGACCTGTATTTAAACCACATCTGGAAACCCACAGGCCAGTCTGACCTGTATTTATTTAAACCACATCTGGAAACCCACAGGCCAGTCTGACCTGTATTTATTTAAACCACATCTGGAAACCCACAGGCCAGTCTGACCTGTATTTAAGCCACAACTGGAAACCTACAGGCCAGTCTGACCTGTATTTATTTAAACCACATCTGGAAACCTACAGGCCAGTCTGACCTGTATTTATTTAAACCACATCTGGAAACCCACAGGCCAGTCTGACCTGTATTTATTTAAACCACATCTGGAAACCTACAGGCCAGTCTGACCTGTATTTAAGCCACATCTGGAAACCTACAGGCCAGTCTGACCTGTATTTAAGCCACATCTGGAAACCTACAGGCCAGTCTGACCTGTATTTATTTAAACCACATCTGGAAACCCACAGGCCAGTCTGACCTGTATTTAAGCCACATCTGGAAACCCACAGGCCAGTCTGACCTGTATTTATTTAAACCACATCTGGAAACCTACAGGCCAGTCTGACCTGTATTTATTTAAACCACATCTGGAAACCTACAGGCCAGTCTGACCTGTATTTATTTAAACCACATCTGGAAACCTACAGGCCAGTCTGACCTGTATTTAAGCCACATCTGGAAACCCACAGGCCAGTCTGACCTGTATTTATTTAAACCACATCTGGAAACCTACAGGCCAGTCTGACCTGTATTTAAGCCACATCTGGAAACCCACAGGCCAGTCTGACCTGTATTTATTTAAACCACATCTGGAAACCTACAGGCCAGTCTGACCTGTATTTAAGCCACATCTGGAAACCCACAGGCCAGTCTGACCTGTATTTATTTAAACCACATCTGGAAACCCACAGGCCAGTCTGACCTGTATTTAAGCCACATCTGGAAACCCACAGGCCAGTCTGACCTGTATTTATTTAAACCACATCTGGAAACCTACAGGCCAGTCTGACCTGTATTTATTTAAACCACATCTGGAAACCTACAGGCCAGTCTGACCTGTATTTAAGCCACATCTGGAAACCCACAGGCCAGTCTGACCTGTATTTATTTAAACCACATCTGGAAACCCACAGGCCAGTCTGACCTGTATTTATTTAAACCACATCTGGAAACCCACAGGCCAGTCTGACCTGTATTTATTTAAACCACATCTGGAAACCCACAGGCCAGTCTGACCTGTATTTAAGCCACATCTGGAAACCTACAGGCCAGTCTGACCTGTATTTATTTAAACCACATCTGGAAACCTACAGGCCAGTCTGACCTGTATTTATTTAAACCACATCTGGAAACCCACAGGCCAGTCTGACCTGTATTTATTTAAACCACATCTGGAAACCTACAGGCCAGTCTGACCTGTATTTAAGCCACATCTGGAAACCTACAGGCCAGTCTGACCTGTATTTAAGCCACATCTGGAAACCTACAGGCCAGTCTGACCTGTATTTATTTAAACCACATCTGGAAACCTACAGGCCAGTCTGACCTGTATTTATTTAAACCACATCTGGAAACCCACAGGCCAGTCTGACCTGTATTTAAGCCACATCTGGAAACCCACAGGCCAGTCTGACCTGTATTTATTTAAACCACATCTGGAAACCTACAGGCCAGTCTGACCTGTATTTATTTAAACCACATCTGGAAACCTACAGGCCAGTCTGACCTGTATTTAAGCCACATCTGGAAACCCACAGGCCAGTCTGACCTGTATTTATTTAAACCACATCTGGAAACCCACAGGCCAGTCTGACCTGTACTTAAACCACATCTGGAAACCCACAGGCCAGTCTGACCTGTATTTATTTAAACCACATCTGGAAACCTACAGGTGAGTCTGACCTGTATTTATTTAAACCACATCTGGAAACCTACAGGTGAGTCTGACCTGTATTTATTTAAACCACATCTGGAAACCTACAGGCCAGTCTGACCTGTATTTATTTAAACCACATCTGGAAACCTACAGGCCAGTCTGACCTGTATTTATTTAAACCACATCTGGAAACCTACAGGCCAGTCTGACCTGTATTTATTTAAACCACATCTGGAAACCTACAGGCCAGTCTGACCTGTATTTAAGCCACATCTGGAAACCTACAGGCCAGTCTGACCTGTATTTAAGCCACATCTGGAAACCTACAGGCCAGTCTGACCTGTATTTATTTAAACCACATCTGGAAACCCACAGGCCAGTCTGACCTGTATTTATTTAAACTACATCTGGAAACCCACAGGCCAGTCTGACCTGTATTTATTTAAACTACATCTGGAAACCCACAGGCCAGTCTGACCTGTATTTAAACTACATCTGGAAACCCACAGGCCAGTCTGACCTGTATTTATTTAAACTACATCTGGAAACCCACAGGCCAGTCTGACCTGTATTTATTTAAACTACATCTGGAAACCCACAGGCCAGTCTGACCTGTATTTATTTAAACTACATCTGGAAACCCACAGGCCAGTCTGACCTGTATTTATTTAAACCACATCTGGAAACCTACAGGCCAGTCTGACCTGTATTTATTTAAACCACATCTGGAAACCTACAGGCCAGTCTGACCTGTATTTATTTAAACCACATCTGGAAACCTACAGGTGAGTCTGACCTGTATTTATTTAAACCACATCTGGAAACCTACAGGTGAGTCTGACCTGTATTTATTTAAACCACATCTGGAAACCTACAGGTGAGTCTGACCTGTATTTATTTAAACTACATCTGGAAACCCACAGGCCAGTCTGACCTGTATTTAAACCACATCTGGAAACCCACAGGCCAGTCTGACCTGTATTTAAACCACATCTGGAAACCTACAGGCCAGTCTGACCTGTATTTATTTAAACCACATCTGGAAACCTACAGGTGAGTCTGACCTGTATTTATTTAAACCACATCTGGAAACCTACAGGTGAGTCTGACCTGTATTTATTTAAACCACATCTGGAAACCTACAGGCCAGTCTGACCTGTATTTATTTAAACTACATCTGGAAACCCACAGGCCAGTCTGACCTGTATTTAAACTACATCTGGAAACCCACAGGCCAGTCTGACCTGTATTTAAACCACATCTGGAAACCTACAGGCCAGTCTGACCTGTATTTATTTAAACCACATCTGGAAACCTACAGGCCAGTCTGACCTGTATTTATTTAAACTACATCTGGAAACCCACAGGCCAGTCTGACCTGTATTTATTTAAACTACATCTGGAAACCCACAGGCCAGTCTGACCTGTATTTATTTAAACTACATCTGGAAACCCACAGGCCAGTCTGACCTGTATTTATTTAAACTACATCTGGAAACCCACAGGCCAGTCTGACCTGTATTTATTTAAACTACATCTGGAAACCCACAGGCCAGTCTGACCTGTATTTATTTAAACCACATCTGGAAACCTACAGGCCAGTCTGACCTGTATTTATTTAAACTACATCTGGAAACCTACAGGCCAGTCTGACCTGTATTTAAACCACATCTGGAAACCCACAGGCCAGTCTGACCTGTATTTATTTAAACCACATCTGGAAACCTACAGGTGAGTCTGACCTGTATTTATTTAAACCACATCTGGAAACCTACAGGTGAGTCTGACCTGTATTTATTTAAACCACATCTGGAAACCTACAGGTGAGTCTGACCTGTATTTATTTAAACTACATCTGGAAACCCACAGGCCAGTCTGACCTGTATTTAAACCACATCTGGAAACCTACAGGCCAGTCTGACCTGTATTTATTTAAACCACATCTGGAAACCTACAGGCCAGTCTGACCTGTATTTAAACCACATCTGGAAACCCACAGGCCAGTCTGACCTGTATTTATTTAAACCACATCTGGAAACCCACAGGCCAGTCTGACCTGTATTTATTTAAACCACATCTGGAAACCCACAGGCCAGTCTGACCTGTATTTATTTAAACCACATCTGGAAACCCACAGGCCAGTCTGACCTGTATTTAAACCACATCTGGAAACCCACAGGCCAGTCTGACCTGTATTTATTTAAACCACATCTGGAAACCCACAGGCCAGTCTGACCTGTATTTATTTAAACCACATCTGGAAACCTACAGGCCAGTCTGACCTGTATTTATTTAAACCACATCTGGAAACCCACAGGCCAGTCTGACCTGTATTTATTTAAACCACATCTGGAAACCCACAGGCCAGTCTGACCTGTATTTATTTAAACCACATCTGGAAACCTACAGGCCAGTCTGACCTGTATTCAAGCCACATCTGGAAACCTACAGGCCAGTCTGACCTGTATTTAAGCCACATCTGGAAACCTACAGGCCAGTCTGACCTGTATTTATTTAAACCACATCTGGAAACCTACAGGCCAGTCTGACCTGTATTTATTTAAACCACATCTGGAAACCCACAGGCCAGTCTGACCTGTATTTATTTAAACCACATCTGGAAACCTACAGGCCAGTCTGACCTGTATTTAAGCCACATCTGGAAACCTACAGGCCAGTCTGACCTGTATTTATTTAAACCACATCTGGAAACCTACAGGCCAGTCTGACCTGTATTTATTTAAACCACATCTGGAAACCTACAGGCCAGTCTGACCTGTATTTATTTAAACCACATCTGGAAACCTACAGGCCAGTCTGACCTGTATTTATTTAAACCACATCTGGAAACCCACAGGCCAGTCTGACCTGTATTTAAACCACATCTGGAAACCCACAGGCCAGTCTGACCTGTATTTAAACCACATCTGGAAACCCACAGGCCAGTCTGACCTGTATTTAAGCCACATCTGGAAACCTACAGGCCAGTCTGACCTGTATTTATTTAAACCACATCTGGAAACCCACAGGCCAGTCTGACCTGTATTTATTTAAACCACATCTGGAAACCTACAGGCCAGTCTGACCTGTATTTAAACCACATCTGGAAACCCACAGGCCAGTCTGACCTGTATTTATTTAAACCACATCTGGAAACCTACAGGCCAGTCTGACCTGTATTTATTTAAACCACATCTGGAAACCCACAGGCCAGTCTGACCTGTATTTAAACCACATCTGGAAACCCACAGGCCAGTCTGACCTGTATTTAAGCCACATCTGGAAACCTACAGGCCAGTCTGACCTGTATTTATTTAAACCACATCTGGAAACCTACAGGCCAGTCTGACCTGTATTTATTTAAACCACATCTGGAAACCTACAGGCCAGTCTGACCTGTATTTATTTAAACCACATCTGGAAACCCACAGGCCAGTCTGACCTGTATTTAAACCACATCTGGAAACCCACAGGCCAGTCTGACCTGTATTTAAGCCACATCTGGAAACCTACAGGCCAGTCTGACCTGTATTTATTTAAACCACATCTGGAAACCCACAGGCCAGTCTGACCTGTATTTATTTAAACCACATCTGGAAACCTACAGGCCAGTCTGACCTGTATTTAAACCACATCTGGAAACCCACAGGCCAGTCTGACCTGTATTTATTTAAACCACATCTGGAAACCTACAGGCCAGTCTGACCTGTATTTATTTAAACCACATCTGGAAACCTACAGGCCAGTCTGACCTGTATTTATTTAAACCACATCTGGAAACCTACAGGCCAGTCTGACCTGTATTTAAACCACATCTGGAAACCTACAGGCCAGTCTGACCTGTATTTATTTAAACCACATCTGGAAACCCACAGGCCAGTCTGACCTGTATTTATTTAAACCACATCTGGAAACCTACAGGCCAGTCTGACCTGTATTTATTTAAACCACATCTGGAAACCCACAGGCCAGTCTGACCTGTATTTATTTAAACCACATCTGGAAACCCACAGGCCAGTCTGACCTGTATTTAAACTACATCTGGAAACCCACAGGCCAGTCTGACCTGTATTTATTTAAACCACATCTGGAAACCCACAGGCCAGTCTGACCTGTATTTATTTAAACCACATCTGGAAACCCACAGGCCAGTCTGACCTGTATTTATTTAAACCACATCTGGAAACCCACAGGCCAGTCTGACCTGTATTTATTTAAACCACATCTGGAAACCCACAGGCCAGTCTGACCTGTATTTATTTAAACCACATCTGGAAACCCACAGGCCAGTCTGACCTGTATTTATTTAAACCACATCTGGAAACCCACAGGCCAGTCTGACCTGTATTTATTTAAACCACATCTGGAAACCCACAGGCCAGTCTGACCTGTATTTAAACTACATCTGGAAACCCACAGGCCAGTCTGACCTGTATTTATTTAAACCACATCTGGAAACCCACAGGCCAGTCTGACCTGTATTTATTTAAACCACATCTGGAAACCCACAGGCCAGTCTGACCTGTATTTAAACTACATCTGGAAACAAAATCATGTGCTCAGATGAGTACTTTCTATTTAACGGCATTTTAGTTTGTTATTTTTGCTATAATTGGTCAAATGTTTTTGCCGTATCAGTCGACAGATAATCATGCCAGTTTCAACCATAAATTTTGATCAGCTTTTGTCCACTTTTGTCTCGGGATCTCGGGATCAGCTGTAGACTGACTCGGCAGAGATGGCGGCCATCTTGTTTTTCCATGGATCAGTGTAATGTGGTCTCATTACCACTAGATGGCACAGAAAGTGTCCACAGACGAGGACAACAGATCTGAGCAAAGTAGAATGAAGTATAAGGTGCAGCAGACACTAAATGTGATGTCCTCATGAGGACAGAGGGTCTCACAACATTAATGAAGCACCAGAGATGTCTCAAACGCTGGACGTCATCAGTCACATGATTGTCCTCCTTTAATACAACCTGACACAGCGATGAGACACAAGTATCATCCGTCTCCATTAAACACGTCCATCGTCATACATGTCTAACATGTCTTTTTTTTGTTGTGTCCCCTCAGAGCTCCCACAGCAGAGTGTCTGTAAGGAGGAGGAGGAGGTTCAGGAGAGGAGCTCCACTGTGGACCAGGAGGACCCTGAGCCTCCACACATCAAAGAGGAGCAGGAGGAGCTGTGTAAGGAGGAGCTGGTCCTGAAGCAGGAGACAGACATGTTTATATGGAACCCTTCATACGAGGACAGCGAGCATGACGAGGATCAGACGGTGACCTTCAGTCCTGATGAGACGGCAGAGGACGAGTCTGGAGGACACATCCCCAGTATTAGCTTTGTGCTAACAGATCCAAACAGAGAGCAGCAGCTCCGTCCCCACAGCTCCCATCAGCCTGAGAGACAGAGGCACACAGGAGGCGGGGACGGAGACGCGGGGTCAACCAGAGACGCAGACGCACAACCAAAGACTCAACATCACGTCAACCAAAGTCACAGCAACAACATGGCCAACATTTCGGGGACATACCACCACACAGGGAAGAAGTCCTTCAGGTGTGACACCTGTGGGAAGGATTATAAGTACAGGTCCCTGCTGCAGAGACACCTGAGGACACACACAGGTGAGAAGCCGTTCACCTGTAAGATCTGCGGGAAAGGTTTAAAGAGCAGCACGACGCTGACCGTCCACATGAGGACGCACACCGGAGAAAAGCCGTATGTCTGTAAGATCTGTGGGAAGAGATTCTGTGATGTGTCGGCGCTCATCGTCCACATGAGGATCCACACAGGTGAGAAGCCATACACCTGTAACACCTGTGGGAGGGCCTTCAGACTGGGTGGTGACCTGACCGTCCACATGAGGACGCACACAGGCGAGAAGCCGTACGTCTGCAAGATCTGTGGGAAGAGATACGTCGGCGCATCCAATCTGGCGAGACACATAAGATCACACACGGACAAGTAGCGTCATCAACACATCAGCTTGTTCACACACAAAGAGGTCACACAGGTGAGGAGACACACCTGAGACACTTGTGGGAAAAATTTGACTCAAGTCTGATTCATGAAGAAGAAAAAACACCTGAGGAAAACACCTGACAGGACGAACACCGAGCTGACGCTGCTGCAGAGGCGAGCTTACCTGAAGGACACACTTCACAGCAGAGAGGTGGACTCAAGTCACATGACTGAGTCACATGACTGGACTCAAGTCAGATTCAAGTCACAAGTTTGATGACTTTAATAATGATAAACTTTATTCATAGAGCACCTTTCATAAAGAGATGCAGCTCAAAGTGCTTCACAATAAAGATGCAAAACAAACACAACTAGAGTTACTGCCCCTTGGTTATAAGACTCCACCCACCTCAAACGAGACGATAATAAAGTCCTGACATCCTCAGACGAGTTATTGATAGTTAATCAATCTATTGAATCAATTTTATTTATAAAGCCCAATATCACAAATCACAATTTGCCTCACAGGGCTTTACAGCATACGACATCCCTCTGTCCTTATGACCCTCACAGCTGATCAGGAAAAACTCCCCAAAAAAACCCTTTAACAGGGAAAAAAAACGGTAGAAACCTCAGGAAGAGCAACTGAGGAGGGATCCCTCTTCCAGGACGGACAGAGGTGCAATAGATGTCGTACAGAACAGATCAGCATGATAAATTAACAGTAATCCACATGACACAATGAGACAGAGAGAGAGAGAGAGAGAGAGAGAGAGAGAGAGACAGACAGAGAGATGCAGGACAGACGGTAATGACAGTAGCTTACAACAACGTTATTGAAAGTAATAATATTATAGTTATAGTTCTGGCTACTGTGATACAATATGTTGAAAGTATGTATTAATATCTGGCAGTATACATGTGTGACAATAATCATATGTGTATAATAACAGTAGAAGTATGACTAATGAATAATGATGGCAGCAGCAGCAGCAGGAGGCATCTGGCAGGACCACGGCAGCAGCACAACCACACACGTCACGCTGTCCAGGCACCGCTGTGATATGAGTTAATCTGAGAGACAGTGGAGCACAAAGGCTCCGGAGAAGAAGCCGAGTTAGTGACATCCAGAATGGCCGAGTTAGCAAGATGCAGTAATAGAATACGAGAGAGAGAGAGAGAGAGAGAGAGAGAGAGAGAGAGAGAGAGAGAGAGAGAGAGAGAAGGAGAGAAGGTGCCCGGTGTATTATAGGGGGGTCCTCCGGCAGACTAGGCCTAAGTCAGCCTAACTAGGGGCTGGTACAGGGCAAGCCTGAGCCAGCCCTAACTATAAGCGGAGAGAAAAGAGGAAAGTCTTAAGTCTAGTCTTAAATGTGGAGACGGTGTCTGCCTCCCGGACCGTAACAGGAAGATGATTCCACAGGAGAGGAGCCTGATAGCTGAAGGCTCTGGCTCCTGATCTACTTTTGGAGACTTTAGGGACCACGAGTAACCCTGCGTTCTCAGAGCGCAGTGTTCTGGTGGGATAATATGGCACTATGAGCTCTCTAAGATATGACGGAGCTTGACCATTTAGAGCTTTATAAGTTAACAGTAGGATTTTAAATTCAATTCTGGATTTTACAGGGAGCCAGTGCAGAGAAGCTAAAACAGGAGAAATATGATCTCGTTTCTTAGTTCCTGTTAGTACACGTGCTGCTGCATTCTGAATTAGCTGGAGAGTTTTTAAGGACTTACTGGAGCTACCTGATAATAGAGAGTTACAGTAATCCAGCCTTGAGGGAACAAAAGCGTGGACCAATTTTTCTGCATCTTTTCGGGTCAGGATAGGCCTAATTTTCGCAATATTACGCAGATGAAAAAATGCAGTCCGTGAGGTTTGTTTTAAATGAGAATTAAAAGACAAATCTTGATCAAATATTACTCCGAGGTTTCTTACGGTAGTGCTAGAGGCCAGAGCAATGCCATCAAGAGAAACTATGTCATCAGATAAAGAGTCTCTGAGTTGTTTGGGGCCAAGAACAATAACTTCAGTTTTGTCTGAATTTAACATCAGGAAATTGGTGCTCATCCAATTTTTTATGTCTTTAAGGCAGTTATGGAGTTTAGTTAATTGATTACTTTCTTCTGGCTTCATCAATAAATACAACTGAGTATCATCCGCATAACAATGGAAATTTACAGAGTGATTTCTAATGATGTTACCTAAAGGAAGCATATATAGAGTAAATAGGATTGGTCCGAGCACAGAACCTTGCGGAACTCCAAAACAAACTTTGGTACGTAAGGATGATTCATTATGAACGTCAACAAACTGAAAACGATCAGATAAATAAGATTTAAACCAGCTCAGTGCAGAACCTTTTAGGCCAATTAAGTGATCAAGTCTCTGCAGTAGAATTTGATGGTCAATTGTGTCAAACGCTGCACTAAGATCTAATAAAACAAGTACGGAGACAAGTCCTTTGTCTGAAGCAATCAGAAGGTCATTTGTAATTTTAACTAGTGCTGTCTCAGTGCTATGATGCACTCTAAATCCTGACTGAAATTCCTCAAATAAATTATTATCATGGAGAAAATCACACAGCTGGTCTGCGACTACTTTCTCAAGGATCTTTGACATAAAGGGAAGATTAGATATTGGTCTATAGTTGGCTAACACCTCTGGATCCAGGGTGGGCTTTTTTAGTAGAGGTTTAATTACAGCTACCTTAAAAGACTGTGGTACATAGCCTGTTAATAAGGATATATTGATCATATCTAATATATGAGTGTTAACTAAAGGAAAGACCTCCTTAAGTAGCCTAGTTGGGATGGGGTCTAAGAGACACATTGATGATTTAGATGAAGAAATCACTGCTGTCAATTCTTGAAGAGAAATTGGGGAGAAGCAATCTAAATATATATTAGGTTCTACAGCTGTGTTTGAGGTTAGATAGGTAGGCCTACCATCTGATGGCAGGAGGTCATGAATTTTGCCTCTAATAGTTAGAATTTTGTCATTAAAAAAAGCTCATAAAATCATTACTGCTAAGGGCTAAAGGAATACAAGGCTCAATAGAGCTTTGACTCTCAGTCAGCCTGGCTACAGTGCTGAAAAGAAACCTGGGGTTGTTCTTATTGTCTTCTATTAATGCTGAGTAATAGTTTGCTCTGGCATTGTGGAGGCCCCTCTTATACGTTTTGAGACTGTCTGTCCAGATTAAATGAGATTCTTCCTGTTTGGTTAATCGCCAATTCCTTTCAAATTTTTGCAATATTTGTTTTAACTTACGGGTTTGAGAGTTATACCAAGGAGCGAACTTTCTGTGCTTTTTTAACTTCTTTTTAAGAGGAGCTACAGAGTCGAGTGTTGTTCGCAGTGAGCCTACCGCGCTATCGACAAAATGATCGAAGTACAGGAAACCTCTGTTACTGAGGGACTTGGTATTGAATTTAATGACGGAGTAATCTTTTCCTTAAATTCTGCGACAGCACTATCTGATAAACATCTAGTATAGTAACTGTTGCTGAGTGGCGTGTAATCGAGTAAAAAGAAATCAAAAGTAATCAGATAATGATCCGATAGCGAGGGATTCTGTGGAAAAACTTTTAGGTTATCAATTTCAATTCCATACCTCGGAACTAGATCAAGGGTATGGTTAAAACAATGAGTGGGTTCATGTACACCCAGACTGAAGCCAATGGAGTCTAATAGTGAGATAAGCGCGGTAGCCAGGGAGTCATTATCAACGTCGACATGAATGTTAAAATCGGCTACAATAATAACCTTATCCTGACATCCTCAGACAAGACGATAGTAAAGTCCTGACATCCTCAGACGAGAAGATAGTAAATTCCCGACATCCTCAGAGGAGAGGATAGTAAAGTCCCGACGTCCTCAGAGGAGAGGATAGTAAAGTCCCGACGTCCTCAGATGAGAAGATAGTAAATTCCCGACATCCTCAGAGGAGAGGATAGTAAAGTCCCGACGTCCTCAGATGAGAAGATAGTAAAGTCCTGACGTTGTCAAACGAGTGGATAGTAAAGTCCCGACGTCCTCAAACAAGACAATAGTAAAGTCCCGACGTCCTCAAACAAGACAATAGTAAAGTCCCGACATCCTCAGAGGAGAAGATAGTAAAGTCCTGACATCCTTAGATGAGACGATAGTAAAGTCCAGACGTCCTCAAACAAGACGATAGTAAAGTCCCGACGTCCTCAAACAAGACGATAGTAAAGTCCTGACGTCCTCAGACGAGAAGATAGTAAAGTCCCAACATCCTCAGAGGAGAGGATAGTAAAGTCCCGACATCCTCAGACGAGAAGATAGTAAAGTCCTGACATCCATAGATGAGACGATAGTAAAGTCCTGACGTCCTCAAACAAGATGATAGTAAAGTCCCGACATCCTCAAACAAGACGATAGTAAAGTCCCGACATCCTCAAACGAGACGATAGTAAAGTCCTGACGTTGTCAAACGAGTGGATAGCAAAGTCCTGACGTCCTCAGACGAGACGATAGTAAAGTCCTGACATCCTTAGATGAGATGATAGTAAAGTCCTGACGTCCTCAAACGAGTGGATATTAAAGTCCTGACGTCCTCAGACGAGAAGATAGTAAAGTCCTGACGTCCTCAAGCGAGACGATAGTAAAGTCCTGACATTGTCAAAGGAGTGGATAGTAAAGTCTCGACGTCCTCAAACAAGACGATAGTAAAGTCCTGACGTCCTCAGACGAGAAGATAGTAAAGTCCTGACGTCCTCAAACGAGACGATAGTAAAGTCCTGACGTTGTCAAAGGAGTGGATAGTAAAGTCCCGACGTCCTCAGACGAGACGATAGTAAAGTCCCGACGTCCTCAAATGAGTGGATAGTAAAGTCCCGACGTCCTCAAACGAGACGATAGTAAAGTCCTGACGTCTTCAAACAAGTACTTTCTAATTAACACTGTTTTAGTTCATTACTTTTGCTAAAATTGGTCAAATTTGTTGGCAACAAATTGTCAAATTATGTCGAACTGACCTGGACCTGAGCCTTTTGACTTGAAAACACCTGATAACTTATTTCCAAAGTGTTACACGATTCAAATTAATTTCCCTTCACTTCCTGAATTACTAATGTTAATGTTAATTTTTTTCCATTCAGTCAACACTTACTGATCCATTTTGTTTGAGCCAATCTGACATCATCCCATCAGGTTGCAGGAAAGAACCATAAGAAACTAACGCCACGTTACTGAGCGCCAGCAAGAAAAAATGAAGGATCATTTCATTCATGTATGAAAACTATGTTGTGGTAAAAAACAAAACGAACTGCAGTGTGTAACATATCAAACATCACAGACGGAGACGCAACAACTTCCAACTTTGTTAGACGTGAAGATAAACAGAGAACAGCAGGTGGAGGCTAATAATAACGAAGTTAGCAAGCTAATGCTAAGCTTATGTTAGCTTCAGCTTCAATTCAGTTAAATTCAACAGAACTTTATTTATCCCAAAGGAAATTCTCGTGTATATTACAATAACAACAATAAACATTATTGTTATAAAACAATAAACAAGTTAAATATCTGTCAAAATATTCAATATATATATATATATATATATATATATATGTATATACACATACATATATATATATATATATATATATATATATGTATATATGTATATACACATACATATATATATATATATATATATATATATATATATATATACACAGTACAGGCCAAAAGTTTGGACACACCTTCTCATTCAATGCGTTTTCTTTATTTTCATGACTATTTACATTGTAGATTCTCACTGAAGGCATCAAAACTATGAATGAACACATGTGGAGTTATGTACTTAACAAAAAAAGGTGAAATAACTGAAAACATGTTTTATATTCTAGTTTCTTCAAAATAGCCACCCTTTGCTCTGATTACTGCTTTGCACACTCTTGGCATTCTCTCCATGAGCTTCAAGAGGTAGTCTACTGATAGTCATGAAAATAAAGAAAACGCATTGAATAAGAAGGTGCGTCCAAACTTTTGGCCTTTACTGTATATAGATAGATAGATAGATAGATAGATAGATAGATAGATAGATAGATAGATAGATAGATAGATAGATAGATAGATAGATAGATAGATAGATAGATAGATAGATAGATAGATAGATAGATAGATAGATAGATAGATAGATAGATAGATAGATAGATAGATAGATAGATAGATAGATAGATAGATAGATAGATAAAGTGTTTAAGGAGCAAAAAGCAAAAACCAGTGTCCGATAGAGAAACAACAGAAGAAGTAAAAGAGTTACTAAAGATGAACTGAAATGGTGGAAAGAGATAAATTGCAGTTGTCATGGTGATATTGGTGACAGTGCTGCTGATGGAGGTGAGTGGTGACGTAGCTCAGCAACATTTTAGCAAATAAATTCAAAGTTTAAAAAACATTTACGATCATTGCAAATTTAATATATATTTACAGGTCACAGTGATACACTGGGTTTAATGTATCAGTGATATAAAGGTTATCATACTGAGTACTTTTGATTATCTATGATGTTAAAAAACAACTGACGGAGAATCTCAACTTTATTTGAGTGTTTTTAAAGAGACTTTATATATGAACGTCCATGAACCAAAACAAAGTGTGACGAAAGGCTGCAGCTCAACTCTCAACTTGATTTTACTTTTTATACAAACTTTAATTTGAAAAATGTTTCAGTTACAGTAATAAAAAGTTTGTTGAACCAACAGTAACTTTGTGTTCTCACTCCTGTAAAGCTTCAGTCTGACTGATGATGAGGACGAATCATCTGTGACAGTTATCCTGCCCGTCTGTCCCTCTGTCTGTCCCTCTCTGTCCCTTTGTCTGTCTCTTTGTCTGTACCTCTCTGTCCCTTTGTCTGTCCCTCTGTCTGTCCCTCTGTCTGTCCCTTTGTCTGTACCTGTCTGTCCCTTTGTCTGTCCCTCTGTCTGTCTTTGTCTGTCCCTTTGTCTGTCCCTCTGTCTGTCTTTGTCTGTCCTTCTATCTGTCCCTGTCTGTCCCTTTGTCTGTCCCTCTGTCTGTCCCTGTCTGTCCCTTTGTCTGTCCCTGTCTGTCCCTTTGTCTGTCCCTCTGTCTGTCCCTGTCTGTCCCTTTGTCTGTCCCTCTGTCTGTCTTTGTCTGTCCTTCTATCTGTCCCTGTCTGTCCCTTTGTCTGTCTCTTTGTCTGTCCCTCTATCTGTCCCTCTGTCTGTCCCTTTGTCTGTCCCTTTGTCTGTCCCTCTGTCTGTCTCTTTGTCTGTCCCTCTATCTGTCCCTCTGTCTGTCTCTTTGTCTGTCCCTCTATCTGTCCCTCTGTCTGTCCCTCTGTCTGTCTCTTTATCTGTCCCTCTGTCTTACTGTCTGTGTAATAATCTCTAAAGACAGATTCTGCAATTTATATAAATAAAGGAAGGAAAAAAACCATTTTTTTTTAACCGATGGATTTCCGGTCTGTGTGTGTGTGTGTGTGTGTGTGTGTGTGTGTGTGTGTCACTCTGGAAATAAACACCTATTAATTAACTCCTCCATGAGTCTCCATGGAAACACAGTGTGACTGTGTGCTGCTGATATAAACACGCTGCAGCAAGAGGAGGAACCTCTGTTTCTGTGTTCCTACCCGGACCCTGTTTGCAGACACACCGTTGCCATTGGATGCAGCAGCAGCTTCTCTGCAGTAACTCCGGTGCTAATGATGCTAACAGCAGCTAACCTGTCAAACAAGAGACAACACACGTCACAGTTTATATTCTGATATTCTGACGTGTTAACACTCGGGTGTAGTGACGTCATCACAGCGGTAAACTGTAGCTAGGCACGAGGGTTTTTTAATCTAGCAGGAGCTAACGGTAGCTAGCAGCAGGATTAGCTGTGTCAGCAGTCTGGGCATTTAGTTAGCTGACCGGCGGCTAACAGCTGTTAGCTCCTCTGTGTATGTGAACGGAGATTCTCCGGTTGTTTTACAGACTCGGTGAATGTACGGGAGCCGACAGGGACACCGGAGGAGGAGGTCAGCACAAGTTCAACTGTGAGTGTGTTCACTGTCTACCTTACCTTACCTTACCTTACCTTACCTTACCTTACCTTACCTTACCTTACCTTACCTTACCTTACCTCAAACATTAAACCCACCCCCCTATTCAGGAGCCAGCTGCACAAAACATTTAACAGTTACCTCCTTAAATTTTGTTACTTAAGGCTTAATTTGTCCTTACCTGAGGGACTTACTCAAAAGTGTAGCACAGAATGCTTTAAAAGGTTTCCTTAAAAATGTTAAGGCAGTAGAATTCAACAGTTTCCATGGCAACCATTTGTTTGCTTGCAGTAGTGATATCTAAGGTGTTTGTGCAACAGTTTAGCTAACTTTAAGGAATTCCTTACTTATCAGACTGTCAAGTTGCAGAAAAATTGGTCCACGCTTTTGTTCCCTCAAGGCTGGATTACTGTAACTCTCTATTATCAGGTAGCTCCAGTAAGTCCTTAAAAACTCTCCAGCTAATTCAGAATGCAGCAGCACGTGTACTAACAGGAACTAAGAAACCAGATCGTATTTCTCCTGTTTTAGCTTCTCTGCACTGGCTCCCTGTAAAATCCAGAATTGAATTTAAAATCCTACTGTTAACTTATAAAGCTCTAAATGGTCAAGCTCCGTCATATCTTAGAGAGCTCATAGTGCCATATTATCCCACCAGAACACTGCGCTCTGAGAACGCAGGGTTACTCGTGGTCCCTAAAGTCTCCAAAAGTAGATCAGGAGCCAGAGCCTTCAGCTATCAGGCTCCTCTCCTGTGGAATCATCTTCCTGTTACGGTCCGGGAGGCAGACACCGTCTCCACATTTAAGACTAGACTTAAGACTTTCCTCTTTGATAAAGCTTATAGTTAGGGCTGGCTCAGGCTTGCCCTGTACCAGCCCCTAGTTAGGCTGACTTAGGCCATCAGTTGTGTTGTGCAGAAGTCAGGTTAATACACAGCCGACAGCCCTATTGGACAACTGTTAAAATTCATATTATGGCAAGAACCAATCAGCTAACTAAAGAAAAACCAGTGGCCATCATTACTTTAAGAAATGAAGGTCAGTCAGTCCGGAAAATTGCAAAAACTTTAAATGTGTCCCCAAGTGGAGTCGCAAAAACCATCAAGCGCTACAACGAAACTGGCACACATGAGGACCGACCCAGGAAAGGAAGACCAAGAGTCACCTCTGCTTCTGAGGATAAGTTCATCCGAGTCACCAGCCTCAGAAATGGCAAGTTAACAGCAGCTCAGATCAGAGACCAGATGAATGCCACACAGAGTTCTAGCAGCAGACCCATCTCTTGGCCTAGTCTGCCGGAGGACCCCCCTATAATACACCGGGCACCCTCTCTCCTTCTCTCTCTCTCTCTCTCTCTCTCTCTCTGCACTGCATGCTGGGAGTCTGAGTGAGTGTGTGAGTGGCTGTGTGGAGCGAGTGAATGGGAAAGTTTGTGACACCTTGATCTTCCTTTTTCCTCTCTGCATGTTTCTTGGTGACAGGTAAGAGAAGTTTAATTCATTGATTTGTTGTTGTCGCTGTAAGGAGCAAACTAGTGGCGTTTGTACCGTGAACCATGGCGTCCCTCCCCGAGGAGGGCTCGCCGCCCATGTCAATCAGGCATGGGGTCAGAGTAGTGGCTGACGCTCGGTACACGGTAGAGCAGATGCTCCTGGCTCTAGGAGAACAGATCGGACATGGAAACATCACATACGGCTCTCGGATGAGCAAAGCCGTGGTGGCTTTTGTTCGGGAGGAGCGTTTGGTTCACCTGTTGGTTGAAAAAGGCCTGGTGCTGGATGATCAGTATGTTGCTGTGTCTCCGCTGTTTGTGCCATCTACGCGTGTCACCGTGTCAGGTGTTCCTCCTTTCATCCCGAACAAGCTGCTTGAAAAAGAACTGACGCGGTTTGGAAAGTTCGCTAGTGGTTTGAGAACAGTTCGTCTGGGCTGCAAAGACGCCAGACTGCAGCACGTTCAGTCCCTGTGGAGGCAGGCTTTCATGTATTTAAATAATCAATCACAAACTCTGGAGGTGTCCTTTAAAGTCAAGTTTGAAAACGGGTTTTACACTGTGTATGCAAGTGCTGGCAGCATGAAATGTTTTGAGTGTGGTGATGTCGGCCACAAACGTTCATCCTGCCCGCACAGGGAGCAGGCAGCGGGCAGCTCAGGTGCGCAGCAACCTGAAGGTGAGGCTGGCAGCGGTACCTCGCATACAACGCAGCCAGCAGCGGGTGACACCGCAACCGGTGACCCGCAGCCTGCTGAGCAGGAAAATGACGTGAACGAGCGAGATAAGCATGGTGTTCACGGAAGTGATGTGAATGAGACTGAGGCTCAGCCTGGGTGCAGCCACAATGGACAGGAAGAGACAGCTGACTCTGTAAATGCTGAGTCCTGCAGAAGAAATGTTGAGGATGAAGATGATGAAATGTGTGAAGATGACAACCTGTCACAGTTCTCTGAAGCTGTGTCACAGGATGACCCACAGTCATATACATTACAGGAAATTAATGATTTCCACGATGAAAGTTATGGCAGGCAGGATGTGGAAGTAACAGATTTCTTTCCAAATGTGGACATGTTCATCCACTCGGTTATGAAAATTCGTAGAGTGTTTGGTTATGAACAACTGAGCAAACAGAAGAGGTTTCGACTGAAAAACTACTGACCAAAATTAGAAAAGAAAAGCGAGAGAAGACTTCTCTCAATGTATGAATATTAAAATGGGTGGCTCACAAGAGGTGTCTTTTTCCTGGAAAGGTTTTTCTGTCCTCTTCTTCCTCTTCTGTTTTTTATCAATGGAAAGGCTGCAGATAGGAAGCTTAAACATGAATGGAGGACGGGATAGGGATAAGCGAGGGATGGTAGCTGAGCTGAGTAGAACTAAAAACATAGAAGTGTTACTCTTACAGGAGACACATAGCTCAGCCGATAACGAGATAGACTGGGAAACGGGCTGGGTGGGTCAGGTTTTTTTTGAACCATGGCACCAATCTTAGTGCAGGGGTTGCTATTCTTTTCTCACAGTGCCTCCATTTAACAGATGTCTCAGTATGTAACGTAGAGCAGGGCAGAATCCAAATCATTCAGGCAACAATTGGAGACATTTCTTTTGTCTTTATTAATGTGTATGCACACACATCTGGTGCTGATCGATTAAGGCTGTTTAGGAAACTAAATGACAAACTTAAAGAGTTCAATAGCAGCACAGTGATAGTGATGGGAGGGGACTGGAACTGCACTACACATCATACAGTTGATAGAAACTCAGAGGGGCCTCATCCACCGTCAGCCTCACTTCTGTCCAGTGTAGTCGCAGGAAATGACCTCACAGATGTCTGGAGAAAACTTAACCCGACAGTCAGGCAATACACATGGGTGAGAGCTGTGGAGGGTAATGTGAGAGGTGCTAGATTAGACAGGATCTACATAAATCAAACATACCACAACAGGTTACTTAACTCCACAATATCGCCTGTTGGCTTCTCAGATCACCATCTGGTCATGGCAGGTTTTTCTTTACAAGTGCCTTCTCAACGCCGTCCATACTGGCACTTTAGTGTTAGGCTGATTCATGACAAAACTTTCTGTCAGTGCTTCTCTGATTTCTGGAGTCAGTGGAGGCTCAGGAAAGATGACTTTGAAAATTTAGCTCGGTGGTGGGAGATAGGAAAAACACAAATTAAAATTTTCTGTCAGCAGTACATGAAACACACTAGTGCTATAGAGAGAAGTTGCTTTGAAGAGCTGGAGAAGGAAGTTAGGGTCCTAGAAGAAGAAATAATCTCAGGCAGTGATGGTAATAGCAGAACCTGGGAAAACAGTAGAAAGGCTCTTGGTAGGTTTCTGCATGAGAAAGCAAAGGGTGCTTTGATTAAAACTCGAATCTCCACTATTAAAGACATAGACGCTCCAACTTCTTTCTTCTTTAAGCTGGAGAAAAGAATTAGAGAAAATAATGTGATGATGCATCTTAAGCTTCCAAATGGAACAATAACAACAGATCCAGTAAAGATGAGGAAGCTGGCCATAGACTTCTACACTGACCTCTTCAGTGCTGGGAGCTGTGACTTGGAGTGTGTGGAGGAGATGCTGGAAGGACTGCCTCAGCTGGGTGAAGCACAGGTAGCTTCGCTGGAGTCCCCCATCTCCTTTGATGAAATGACTGCAGCAGTCCAACAGCTCAGCAGTGGTAAAGCCTCAGGGGTTGATGGACTTCCCTCAGAGTTCTACAAGAGGTTCTGGACTGTGATGGGCAAAGACCTGCATGAAGTTTTCATGAACTGCTTGGATTCTGGGACCTTACCATCAAGTTGCACACGAGCAGTCTTAACATTACTGCCAAAAAAAGGAGACCTTGGACTGCTAAAAGATTGGAGACCAGTATCACTGTTATGTACAGATTATAAGATAATGGCAAAATGCTTCTCGAACAGACTCAAGGAGTGCATGGACACTGTTATACACTACAGTCAAACTTATTGTGTCCCTGGGCGCACAATAATGGACAACTTATTCTTAATTAGAGACATTATTGACATATCCAAACTACACGAGTTGAATGTTGGCCTATTTTCCATTGATCAAGAGAAAGCTTTTGATAGGGTGGATCACTGTTTGTTGTTCAAAACACTTGAAGGTTTTGGTTTTGGGGAGAAATTCATTTCATGGATTAAGTTGTTGTACTCTGAAGCCAGTGTTCTTTTAAAGGTGGGGGGCGGACTCAGTCGACCAGTGGCTGTCAAGAGGGGCATCAGACAAGGCTGCCCCCTATCTGGAATGCTCTATTCCCTGTCCATTGAGCCTCTCTTAAATCAGCTCAGACAGGGTCTGTCAGGGCTAACCTTCTCCAAAAGTAGTGCTATTTCTAGTTAGTTTGTCGGCCTATGCTGATGACGTTACAGTCTTTCTAAAGAGTCAGAATGATGTTAAAATTCTTGAGGAAAATTTGGCTCTACATGAACAAGCATCTTCCGCAAAAGTTAACTGGTCCAAATCTGAAGGTTTGCTGCTAGGAGAGTGGAACAATAAACAGAAGCCAACGTTACCAGCTGGGCTTCAGTGGAACACCGAGGGAATGAAATTCCTAGGTGTTTTCCTGGGCAGTGAGAGCTTCATGAATAAAAACTGGGAGGGCGTAGTTGAGAAGGTCAGTGCCCGATTGTCTAGATGGACTTGGATCCAGCCTCAGCTGTCTTATAGGGGGAGGGCCTTGGTTGTTAATAACTTGATTGCCTCGATGTTCTGGCACCGGTTTACAGTTGTAGAGCCTCTGGACAGTCTTCTGAAGGAGGTGCAGAAGAGGCTGGTGAATTTCTTCTGGGGAGGCTGTCACTGGACTAAAGCTGCTGTCTTGTTTCTACCTGTGGTGGAAGGAGGTCAGGGCCTGATTGACCTTCGCAGTCGTGTCACAGCTTTCCGTCTTCAAACGGTGCAGCGCCTGTTATACCATAAATCACAGGTATGGAGTGAAACAGCATCGGTGTTGCTCTGTAAAGTCATGAAACTGGAATATGATAAGCACCTGTTTCTTCTGGAGCTTTCTGGCATGGACTTCACAGCAACCTCAGCTTTTTATCAGTCTGTGCTCCGTGCTTGGAGAACAGTTTTAAGAACAAAGAGGGACTGCTCCCAGGTCTATGGCAGTGTAGGGGAAGAGCCCCTGTTCTATAACCCACTGATACGCTGCAGGATGCTCAGTTCTGCCAGTGTACGGAGAACTCTCATCAGAGCTGGGCTCACAAAAATGGCTGCTCTAAGATCTGGAGGACAGTGGAAAACAGCTGCCATGTTAAGTCAGGAGACCGGTATAAAATCCCTTCGACTAATGGATAGGCTGATAGAAGAGGTTATCAGTGCACTTCCTGGTTCCTTCAGGAGAGCACTGGCAGAAGAGTCTGTGGAGGATCAGCCGGTTACTGGGCTTGAGTTTCCATCGCTGTCTGTCTGTGCTGCGGTGGAGGAACAGGTGGAGGAAGTTGGAGCCCTTCTGTCTTTTAGAACACCAGTCATACAAGACTTCTCAGGAGAATCAAAGAAGGCCTTGTATTCAGTCTCCGTGAAGGTTCTCAACAGAACATCACTAGCTGGTATACAGGAGTCTAGGTGGTCAGGTGTGTTGACGCCAGGTTCATCTCCCAAGGGCAGCTGGAGGTCTCTGTACAAACCCCCCATAGAGAAACGCACTGCGGATCTGCAGTGGAGGGTGGTGCATGGGGCCGTGGCTACAAACAGACATGTGGCACATAAAGATCCTGGGGTTGGGAGTCAGTGTTTATTCTGTGATTGTGAGGAATCTCTGCAGCGCTTGTGGCTCGGATGTCCAAGACTGAGTCGTCTTTTCTCTGTGCTGCAGCAGGTGTTGAGTGGTTTAGGAGAGGTTCTGGAAGACAGTCTGTTTGTGTTTGGGCCTCGGTACACAGCAGCCCAGCGCAACCGGGTGTCCTTAGTCAACTTCTTGATAGGGCAAGCCAAAATGAGCATCTGGCTGAGCAGGAGGAACAGGATGAAAGGTCTGGGGTCGACTGATGCCACGCTCATGTTCAGGGGTTTGGTTGCCACTCGGCTGAAAGTTGAATTTACATATTACAGAATGGTCTCTGATCTAGAAGAGTTTGTGTCTGTGTGGGGGGAGGGGAATGTTTTATGCTCTGTGGTCGACCAATCCCTAGTTCTCAATTTTTGAAACACAGAATGTCTGCTCTGTTTGTTGCTTCTGCTCTGTATGTTGGCTGATTTTATGCATGTGCTTTTATGTAAGTGATATTTCTGACCATTAAAGGAAAAGTTAAAGGTCAAAGGTCTCTTTCTGTCTCCACCTGTCTCTGTCTGTCTCCACCTGTCTCTGTCTGTCTCCATCTGTCTCCACCTGTCTCTGTCTTTGTCTGTCTCCACCTGTCTCTGTCTGTCTCCACCTGTCTCTTTCTCTGTCTGTCTCCACCTGTCTCTGTCTGTCTCCACCTGTCTCTTTCTCTGTCTGTCTCCACCTGTCTCTTTCTCTGTCTGTCTCCACCTGTCTCTGTGGCCAAGCTGTGGTCACTGAGTCTGTACATGGTCAATGTCTTTCTTAGTTTCTGATCAGTCACGGTGGACAGATAGTTCGCCATCGTATACTGTCTATTTAGAGCCAAATAACACTGAAGTTTGCTTTGAGTTTTTGTGGTTGATGTCTAATAGTTAATGTAGTTTTCTTTTTCTTTAGCTGTGATTTGGTTGAGCTGGACTGTGTGAGGGCTGTGCTGAGGCCTTGTGTTGTTAGAGGAGGTGAGTCTCAGGACCAGCTGGCTGAGGGGGCTCTTCTCCATGTTCTCCTCTTGACTATGGAGAGCTTTGTGATGATAAGAATTGGGCTCACCTGCTTTTAGGTGTTGGTAAAATTCGATGGCTCTTTTTTGTATCCTGATTAAAAGGGGAAATTGTCCTAATTCAGCTCGGCATCCATTGTTGGGGTGTTCCTATGGACTCTGAGAATGCTCTTACAAATCTCAGTGTGCAGGGTTTCCACTGGATGTTGGTCCCATTTTTCAAAGTCTTGATTTACAAGAGGGCCCCACACTTCACTGCCATACAGTAAAATAGGTTCAATTATAGAGTGGAATATTTTCAGCCAGATTCTAACAGGTATATCTATGATTGAAGACTTTTTTCTTCCCTTGTCTCTGAGATCATTAACGGCCAGGTTAAAATTTCCTGTAGAGCTAATTTTGAGTCTCAAATATGTGTAGCTGTGTGTGTGTTCAATGTCAGCGGAGCCCAGTAAGAACCTGTTTGGGTCTCCCTGACACCTGGGTCGTTTCTGGAAGACCATAATTCTAGTCTTTTCTAGATTAACTGTCAGGGCCCAGGTCTGACAGAAGTTTTGCAGATGATCTAGTTGCTGTTGTAATGCCTCCTTAGACGGAGCTAACAATATTAGATCATCTGCAAAAAGTCGGCATTTAATTTCTGTGTCAGAGAGGGTGAGGCCAGGGATGTCAGATTGTTCAAGTGATTTTGCCAGTTCATCAATATAAATGTTAAACAGGGTGGGGCTGAGACTGCAGCCCTGTTTCACCCCTCTACTCTGGGGGAAGAAATCTGTTTCCATGTTGTTAATTTTCACAGCACATTTATTATTTGTGTACATTGTTTTAATTATGTCATAGATTTTCCCCCTATACCTTTTTCAATTAATTTTAAGAACAGTCCATCATGCCAAATTGAGTTAAATGCTTTTTTGAAATCTACAAAACTAGAGAAAATGTTGTTCTTGTTTTGATGAACATGTTTGTTAATGAGAGTGTGAAGGGTGTAGATATGGTCTGTAGTCCGGTGTTGTGGTGTAAATCCAATCTGGCTCTTGCTCAGGACATCATGTTCTTTGAGGAAGTCTTGCAGTCGGCTGTTTAGGATGCTGCAGAACAACTTCCCCAGGTTGCTGCTGACACAGATGCCTCTGTAATTGTTTGGGTCAAATTTATTTCCATTTTTAAAGATTGGTGTGATGATTCCTCTGCTCCAGAGGTCAGGGAAATGCCCAATGCTTAGGACAAGGTTGAATAATTTCAATATGACAATGTTGAATTTCTTGCTGTTAAATTTCAGCATTTCATTTAAAATGCCATCAGGACCGCTGGCCTTCCTTGATTGTAGGGCCTGGATTTTAGCTAGTAGCTCCCTTTCAGTAATTTGATCATCTAAAGGGTTCTGGTTGTCTTTAATGACTGATTCTAGAGTTTGTAATTTGTTGAGGAGCTCATTTTGGGTCGAATTCAGTGTAATAGTACTATACAGGTTTTCAAAATGTTGTTTCCACATTTCACCATTTTGAATAGCCAATTCTTCTTTGTGTGGTTTGCTGAATATTTGCCATTTTTTCCAGAAATTATTTGAGTCAATGGACTCTTCAATTTCATTTAGTTGGTGCTGCACATGGTGCACCTTTTTAGTTCTGAGTGTTCTTCTGTATATTTTCAATGTTTCCCAGTATTGGATGTGGAGCTCGGGGTTGTCTGTGTTTCTGATTTGATAAACTTCTGAGTGTTTTTTCTCAGATGTCTGCAGTCTGTATCAAACCACTTTTCATTGGCTGATTTTTTTGATTTGTGATGTTGATACTTTTTCAGATTGGATAAATCTGCTGCATTGTCAAAGATGTTGTTAATGTCCCGTACAGCTTGATTCAGGCCATCATTACTGTGGGAATATGAAGTGCAGATAAAATGGTCTAATTGAAATTGAATTGTTTGATATGTGATTGCTTTCTGGTAGTCATCTTTGCTATTGTTTGTCCATCTATAAGGTTGTTTTGTATAGTTCAGTTTACTGGGCTCCGCTGCGTGAGGGTCTGTCACTGTCTTTCTAATGCAGTGTGATTTTACGATGGTCAGGTAAGGGTGTGAGGGGGCTGACTGTAAATGCTCTCAGACAGAAGGGGTCTAGGTCTGTTATGCTGTAGTCTACTGTGCTGTTGCCAAGAGGAGAGCTGTGTGTGTAATGACCAAAGGAGTCCCCTCGAAGCCGACCGTTAACCATGTACAGGCCCAGTGTTCGACAGAGCTGCCATAGTTGGTGCCCACTTTTATTGACAGTTTTGTCAAAGTTGTTTCTGTGGGGATGTGAAGGATATGAAGGGAGAGGAATGCTGATTTGGCCAGGTATATGTTTGTCTCCCTGAGGATTAATAGAATCTGGTTCTACACCTGTTCTGGCATTAAGGTCTCCACAGACCAGTATGCTTCCCTGGGCCTGGTCGTGACTGATCTCATCTTCAAGAATGGAGAAAATATTTTCATTATAATAAGGGGATTCTGATGGGGGGATATATACTGCACACATGAATATATCTTTATCTGTGGCAACAATTTCTCTTTTTATTTTGAGCCAAATTGAAAATTCACCTTTTTTTATGAATTCAATTGAGTGCACAAGGTTTGCCTTGTACCAGATCAGCATTCCACCTGAATCCCTGCCCTGGCTTATTCCTTTCAGTTTGGTGGATGGGAACACCAACTCTCTGTAGCCTGCGGGACAACCACTGGAAATGTCTCCTCTGCACCGAGTCTCTTGTAAAACAAATATATCTCCATCTCCTAACTCTGTGGTGAAGTCTGGGGTCTTGCTTTTAAGGCCAAAAACAGAGGACTTAAGACCCTGTATATTCCAACATGAAATAACAAATGATTTAGATTCCATTTAACTTAGATAATAACAACAGTGAAAGAAAACTCAAACTAGTGCTCAATATATAGTGTTAAAATGAGATAAACTCCCAAATCGTTTGTCAATAAACAAATGAAATTAAAAAAAAGAAATTAATTTAAGAATACATTAATCATATGGGTGTCAATCTACTAATATGTAATAATTTACACTTTTAATCAACATAAAAATACTTTTTTTTGCTTCTCACTGTGTAAATTAAAAAAAAAAGCAATAGGCTCTCTGAATTGTCTACTCTGGTACCTGACCTATTAGGTGAGAGCAGAGCAGGCTGAGCATCTGTTGGATGTCTCTTAGCTCGTTGTGTGGGGGTTTGTGGGTGGGGTCAGGGACTGCGGTGGTGGCGGTGACGGTTGGGCCTGTAGCTCTCATCGTTGCCTGAGCACAGGTCAGTGGGCCAGGTTGTAGATCTTGTCGTTGGGGTTGGGATGAGGGTAGGAGTGGCTCTGGTCTGGTTTGGGGGAGGTTGTAGCTACACTGGTGGGGTCTTGGTGAGGCATGGTGTGGAGGTGGATGAGGATGATCGGGTCTCCATGGCGGTTGTCTGGGTGATGGTCCATGGGGGTGCCTTGTTGGTCCATGGGGGCTGTGGGCTGAGCTGCTCCTTCTGCGGGGTGTGGATTGGTCTCTGTTGAGAGCGACGTCTTTCAGTGTCCGGGCGAAGATGGGGACTGTGTGTTTAAACAGATGGACATGGTCGTAGAGGCAGTTGATATCCAGGGTGGGCCAGGTGGACGTTGGGCCTCAGGACACAGTCTCTGGACATACTGCTGTTGATCCTGTGGATGGTGTCAGGGTGGAAGTCTTTCCTTGGCAGCAGGGTTGACATGACCACTCTGCTGTTGGGGAAGGTGGTGGAAGCTTTCTCTATCACTCTTCTGAGTGACTCTGACACTCTTTCCTGCTGGCTCCTCAGGTCGTTGGAGCCAGTGTGGATGATAATGAGGCTTGGGGACCCCAGCTGCTCCTCTGACAGCAGGTCCATGGCATGTTGGGTGTTTGGACACCCAATTTTAGCCACTTTGTGTGTGGGGAAAAGTTTTTTTTTTCATTTAAGAATTTGCCATTAGAATCAATTAGGATGGCAATTTCTGGCTTCTCCCTTTGCTGTGCTGGTCTGGAGGGATGAGTGGTAGTGTTGACTTGTGGGCTGGTGCTGGTGTTGATCTCTGGGTTGGTGATGGTGTTGATCTGTGTGATGGGGGGAGAGCTGGGTGTGGTGTTGGTTTGTGGACTACAGGTGGAGCTGGGAGTAGAGGGAGGCTGTTGAGTTGGCAGGTCCTGGTTGCTTTCAGTGGGTCTCACAGGATCCTGGTTGTGGTCTGGGTTTGAGTCCAACTGCTCTTCCAGGGACTGTATAGCTCTCTCTCTCTCTCCTGAAGCTCCTCTGATAGAGTACTCAGTTCTCTCCTGTAGTTCTCTCTTTCTCCTCTCAGCTCCCTCACCTCCTCTGTCAGAGCTGTCAGTTGTGCCATGTGGTTCTCTCTGCCTTGTTGCAGCTCTCTTACCTCAGTCTTCAGGATGGTCAGCTCTCTCCTGTAGCTGTCTCTGTCTTGACTCAGCTTGGTCAGCTGTGTGCTGATAGTAGAGGCATCTTGCTGCACTGTGGTGTCCTGGGTTGGCTGTTGGCTGATCAGCTCTCTCAGTTGCACAAGCTCTGTCTCCAGCTCTGTGAATTTCACCTTCATATCATTGATGGTGTGGTTCAGCTGGGGGTCCTGGGCCTGTTCTGGGCTGATGGGCTCATTTTCCTGAGGGGGCTGGTCCCAAGTAAGGCAGCTGGAAGTAGGGGTGGTGTCTGTGTCTGGCAGGGTATGGGTGTTGACAGTGGGGGCAGACTTCTCCTACAGGGCCCTCTTCTTTATAAGAATGAAGTCAATCTCAAACTGCTTGAGCTTTCCTTGCACCATGATAGTCCTGTTCTTATATATATTGACTGTCATCATGACACTGTCTGGGTCTTCTCCCTCTTTGATTTTTAGTTTCCAGCCATTACAGATCCCCTCTCTCTTTACATGAGCATAGTGGGCATTTATGGCAGCGTGCCATGCTATCAATCAATTTCAATCAATCAATTATATTTATAAAGCCCAATATCACAAATCACAATTTGCCTCACAGGGCTTTACAGCATACGACATCCCTCTGTCCTTAAGACCCTCACAGCTGATCAGGAAAAACTCCCCAAAAAAACCCTTTATCGGGGAAAAAAAACGGTAGAAACCTCAGGAAGAGCAACTGAGGAGGGATCCCTCTTCCAGGACGGACAGACGTGCAATAGATGTCGTACAGAACAGATCAGCATAATAAATTAACAGTAATCTATATGACACAATGAGAGAGAGAGAGAGAGAGAGAGAGAGAGAGAGAGAAGGATAGAAGGTGCCCGGTGTATTATAGGGGGGTCCTCCGGCAGACTAGGCCTAAGTCAGCCTAACTAGGGGCTGGTACAGGGCAAGCCTGAGCCAGCCCTAACTATAAGCTTTATCAAAGAGGAAAGTCTTAAGTCTAGTCTTAAATGTGGAGACGGTGTCTGCCTCCCGGACCGTAACAGGAAGATGATTCCACAGGAGAGGAGCCTGATAGCTGAAGGCTCTGGCTCCTGATCTACTTTTGGAGACTTTAGGGACCACGAGTAACCCTGCGTTCTCAGAGCGCAGTGTTCTGGTGGGATAATATGGCACTATGAGCTCTCTAAGATATGACGGAGCTTGACCATTTAGAGCTTTATAAGTTAACAGTAGGATTTTAAATTCAGTTCTGGATTTTACAGGGAGCCAGTGCAGAGAAGCTAAAACAGGAGAAATATGATCTCGTTTCTTAGTTCCTGTTAGTACACGTGCTGCTGCATTCTGAATTAGCTGGAGAGTTTTTAAGGACTTACTGGAGCTACCTGATAATAGAGAGTTACAGTAATCCAGCCTTGAGGGAACAAAAGCGTGGACCAATTTTTCTGCATCTTTTTGGGTCAGGATAGGCCTAATTTTCGCAATATTACGCAGATGAAAAAATGCAGTCCGTGAGGTTTGTTTTAAATGAGAATTAAAAGACAAATCTTGATCAAATATTACTCCGAGGTTTCTTACGGTAGTGCTAGAGGCCAGAGCAATGCCATCTAGAGAAACTATGTCATCAGATAAAGAGTCTCTGAGTTGTTTGGGGCCAAGAACAATAACTTCAGTTTTGTCTGAATTTAACATCAGGAAATTGGTGCTCATCCAAGTTTTTATGTCTTTAAGGCAGTTATGGAGTTTAGTTAATTGATTACTTTCTTCTGGCTTCTTCGATAAATACAACTGAGTATCATCCGCATAACGATGGAAATGTATAGAGTGATTTCTAATGATGTTACCTAAAGGAAGCATATATAGAGTAAATAGGATTGGTCCGAGCACAGAACCTTGAATTTGATGGTCAATTGTGTCAAACGCCGCACTAAGATCTAATAAAACAAGTACAGAGACAAGTCCTTTGTCTGAAGCAATCAGAAGGTCATTTGTAATTTTAACTAGTGCTGTCTCAGTGCTATGATGCACTCTAAATCCTGACTGAAATTCCTCAAATAAATTATTATCATGGAGAAAATCACACAGCTGGTCTGCGACTACTTTCTCAAGGATCTTTGACATAAAGGGAAGATTAGATATTGGTCTATAGTTGGCTAACACCTCTGGATCCAGGGTGGGCTTTTTTAGTAGAGGTTTAATTACAGCTACCTTAAAAGACTGTGGTACATAGCCTGTTAATAAGGATATATTGATCATATCTAATATATGAGTGTTAACTAAAGGAAAGACCTCCTTAAGTAGCCTAGTTGGGATGGGGTCTAAGAGACACGTTGATGATTTAGATGAAGAAATCACTGCTGTCAATTCTTGAGGAGAAATTGGGGAGAAGCAATCTAAATATATATTAGGTTCTACAGCTGTGTTTGAGGTTAGATAGGTAGGCCTACCATCTGATGGCAGGAGGTCATGAATTTTGCCTCTAATAGTTAGAATTTTGTCATTAAAAAGCTCATAAAATCATTACTGCTAAGGGCTAAAGGAATACAAGGCTCAATAGAGCTTTGACTCTCAGTCAGCCTGGCTACAGTGCTGAAAAGAAACCTGGGGTTGTTCTTGTTTTCTTCTATTAATGCTGAGTAATAGTTTGTTCTGGCATTGCGGAGGCCCCTCTTATAGGTTTTGAGACTGTCTGTCCAGATTAAATGAGATTCTTCCTGTTTGGTTAATCGCTAATTCCTTTCAAATTTTCACGATATTTGTTTTAACCTACGGGTTTGAGAGTTATACCAAGGAGCGAACTTTCTATGCTTTTTTAACTTCTTTTTAAGAGGAGCTACAGAGTCGAGTGTTGTTCGCAGCGAGCCTACGGCGCTATCAACAAAATGATCAATTTGGGAGAGGTTAAAGTCGGCACGGGAAACCTCTGTTACTGAAGGTATTGGTATTGAATTTAATGACGGAGTAACCTTTTCCTTAAATTTCGCGACAGCACTATCTGATAAACATCTAGTATAGTAACTGTTGCTGAGTGGCGTGTAATCGAGTAAAAAGAAATCAAAAGTAATCAGATAATGATCCGATAGCGACGGATTCTGTGGAAAGACTTTTAGGTTATCAATTTCAATTCCATACGTCAGAACTAGATCGAGGGTATGGTTAAAACAGTGAGTGGGTTCACGTACACCCTGACTAAAGCCAATGGAGTCTCATAATGAAATAAACATGGTAGCCAGGGAGTCATTATCAACGTCGACATGAATGTTAAAATCGCCTACAATAATAACTTTATCTGATTTAAGAACTAAACTGGATAAAAACTCTGAGAATTCAGATACAAATTCAGAATACGGGCCAGGAGCACGGTACACTATAACAAATAAAAGTGGCTGCGAGGTTTTCCAGGTCAGATGTAAAAGACTAAGAACGAGGCTTTCAAATGAATTATAATCCAGTTGAGGTTTAGGGCTGATTAACAGACTAGAGTTAAAAAGTGATTGGTCTGTGAGTAAGATCAGACTGCTGACATCTCCACTCTTGTTTAGGTCAGAAAAGAGTGTCTCTGGTCTTTCTTTCAAGAGTTTCTGCTTGTATGTCTTCCTGGCACTCTCATTTGTAACATCTCGTGGATATAACAGTGGAACAGCCTCTGTACACACTGTGGTTGAAGCCATGGGGTCCTACTGCTGCTGTAACTGCTCCTTGGTAACCGTTGCTAGGGCTTTGTTTGTTGGTAGCTAGCTGTTAGCTTTAACACCAAGCTAGGTTTAGTTTATTTATTATTCAGCAGTTATAATAGTTAACGTTTTTGTAAATACTTTTGTAGGTTATGTTGTCTCTCTGATGATCTCACTCACTTGTATCTTTGGCTGCATTCCTCTTCTTAGCTTGGTGTCAGTTAACCAGCAGGACAGCTAGATTATCTGTCAGTTGGTTAAAGGTTTTTGCTCGGCTTTTCAGTTGAGCAGTATTTTCCCAGGTTTCTTGTTGTTTCTTGCCTCCACAGAGGTAATTTCTCCAAATAACTATTTCCTCTTCTTTCTTCTTCCAGTTCTTTCAGAAAAGTAAGAGTTTATCTCATATGAACACACAAAAAGAAGATCTTCTTCAAGAGCTCATGATATTGCCTCTCTCTCTCTCTCTCTCTCTCTCTCTCTCTCTCTCTCTGTCTCATTGTGTCATATGGATTACTGTTAATTTATTATGCTGATCTGTTCTGTACGACATCTATTGCACGTCTGTCCGTCCTGGAAGAGGGATCCCTCCTCAGTTGCTCTTCCTGAGGTTTCTACTGTTTTTTTTCCCCGATAAAGGTTTTTTTTGGGGAGTTTTTCCTGATCAGCTGTGAGGGTCTTAAGGACAGAGGGATGTCGTATGCTGTAAAGCCCTGTGAGGCAAATTGTGATTTCTGATATTGGGCTTTATAAATAAAATTCATTGATTGATTGAAAACAGTTTCGTAACTCAAAGGAATTCCTAAATGATAAAACTACAACAAGTAGAAAACACTCCTTAAAGGGATAGTGCACCCAAAAATGAAAACTCAGCCATTATCTACTCACCCATATGCCGATGGAGACTCAGGTGAAGTTTTAGAGTCCTCACATCACTTGCAGAGATCAGCGGGGGGAGCAGCTAGCACACCTAATGGCAGACGGCACACAAAATTGAATCCACAAAATATCTCCATACTGCTCGTCCGTAGTGATCCAAGTGTGCTGCAGCCCCGACATAAAAAGTTGTTTGGAAAAACGTCATATGAACTCTGTTTTTAGCCTCACTGTAGCCTGTAGCTCTGACTGCTTCTCTGTGCTCCGCGCTCACGTGTGCGCGCCTGCGTGAGACCAGCAAAAGCATGAGCTTTGCTCACCCATGTTTACATCACATGAAACGTGCACCGCAGGGGGAGACAGCAGTAACCACAGAGCTAAAAGATAATTTGCACGACGGTCTTTTAGCAAAGGACAGCCCAACATGTCTGAAGACTTTGAAATTGAGGAGGAACAGCATTTCTTTGTTGAGCCGTATTTGTTTGAGCCCGAGTATAGGCACAGAACTCAGGCTACTGGACGAAGCAATGCAAAGCAATGCCAGCGGATGAGGAAAGTCTTTGCTACTCAGACTACCTGCACTTGAGAATCTGGACATCAGCACTGACGAGACTGCTGCTCTTCAGAGACCGTGCATCACCGATCACCCTGAGCGCACACGTGAACGCGGAGCACAGAGAAGCAGTCAGAGCTACAGGCTACAGTGAGGCTAAGAACAGAGTTCATATGACGTTTTTCCAAACAACTTTTTATGTCGGGGCTGCAGCACACTTGGATCACTACGGATGAGCAGTATGGAGATATTTTGTGGATTCAATTTTGTGTTCTTGGACGTTAGTCTGGGGCGCCATCTGCCATTAGGTGTGCTAGCCGCTCCGCTCGCCGAGCTCTGCAAGTGATGTGAGGACTCTAAAACTTCAAGAGGGCCTCCCTCGGCATATGGGTGAGTAGATAATGGGTGAATTTCCATTTTTGTGTGCACTATCCCTTTAAGTAAAAACGCTGTATTTAAGTGTTAGTTAAATGAATTAAGTGTGTTTATAAAGAGAACATGAGCATGAACTGATCGTCTCACCTGCCTTTGTTCCGTCAGGTTCTGCTGAAGGATCAGACCTGGACATGGACCTGGACCTGGACCTGAGCCGGTCCTCACCGGGCCGGGACATTCTGCTCCTCGACATTTCTCCTGACTCCATGACGACACCCCCAACATGTCCGACTGTGATCCAGCTGCTGTAGAGGAGCAGGCGGCTGCAGAGGAAGCTCCTGGTCCTCCCATTCCTCCTGATCCTCCTGGATCTCCTGATCCCCCTTGTCCCCCTGCCCCTCCTGGTTCTCCCAGTCCCGATCGCCCCCCCCTAGCAGAGAAGGCCCTGTCAGAGGCCTTCGCCCGGCTGCGGTACCGGGACACGTCTCTGCTGATCTGGCAGCAGCAGCAACAGGATCTGCAGGTGGCGCCGCCCTCCACCTACCTGAGCCGCAGCCAGTCGGCCTGGTACAGCAGCTATGGGAACCAGGCCGTCCTGATCCGGGACAAGAGGGGCCTGGAGGACGCAGAGGGACGCTCCAGGATCTGCAGCCTCATGTAGACTCATGTCTCATGTTTTATACTTCCTGTCCAAGGCAGGAACATCACGCCATTACGATCTCAATCACAGACTGTGGAGACAGTCGTTGTGTGTCTAATCTGCCATCGAAGGAAGTGACAGCACCAAGTCAGTGTCTGTGTGAAAGGGACAGTCGACAGGATGGGACCATGGACAGGACAGGTGGGACGTTTGGACGATGTGTTCTGTGGGCGACCTACCGCAGGACATTTAAAAAGCAGCAGTTAGCAGTTAGCGGCTAACTCAGAGAAGAAGAACAGCAGCTGAAAATGTCCACAAATAGTGAAAAGGGACTTCATAGCAGCTCTGTAGTGCCACCTGTGTGTGACCTTACTGTCATGTGACATGTCACTCATCTCCACATCATTTCCTGTGAAGAACTACATCGTCTGGACTTTAAATGAACAGTTTTAATCTCTAAATTATTTTCACCTTTCATGGTTTCATTTCATATTTCATAAGAACAACGACAGATCAGAGCACAACATTTTTATTTTTTTTATCTTCTATTACTCTGATATTTATTTCTGATGTATTGATTATTGGAGATTTTATTCTCTGTATGGTCCATGTTGAAATGTTTGCTGGTAGATGAGTTAAATAACTGGAATTATAAATTTCCTGAGCTTCAGTTTCACATCAAATTTCAGTGAAACTTTTTACAGGAAAATGTTTACAGGAAGTTAAAACGGCACTCTGGTTTGAATCGTCTGTTTTCGGACTCAGGTGAGTTTCCTCTTCCTGCGGACTGAATGATTCAGACTTCAGTCTGAGGCTGGATCCAGATCTCCACCCTCTGGACTTGCAGACTGACCTCTCGCCTACTTCAGACGCACGTAATGTGACGTCTTCACCGCCATCACATAAAGTCTGCAAGAGCAGGAGTCTGCAGCATTTTAAAAGGAGCTAATGGACAGGCTTGGATTCTGTTTCACTCGTGTCGGAGGACATCTCTGTCTGACAGCAGTCAGAGGTTAAAGGGCATTGTGGGAAATGTAGGAGTTTTAAAGGGATCCAGACTCAGTGATGTCATCTGTGTAACACTGTGTGTTACAGTGTTACAGTTTGAACTGAGTCGGCAAATGTTTTTATTCTTCTGGACAACGGCGTTTTACAACTAAATCTCAAGACTTGAGTTGAAGACCAATGAGTCCCCAAACCAAGTTGGAAACTCTGTTTCTAGTCCTGAACAAGTCACAGGTCATCTGCTGCACTGAAGTACACATTTTTAAGGAACTTGTACTTTATTAAAGTATTTCTATTCTCTGCAACTTTGTCCTTCTTGACTGCGTCTTAGAGTGAAATATTTTTACTGCACAGATTTAGTTCCTTTACAGATTCATATTATTGATACAGTATATAATCAGTAATCAATAATGATGTGTTATTAATGATGAATCTACCAGCTGGATATGAAGTCATTTAAAAAGGTTGAAAAAGTTGAAACATCATAAAAAAACAAACAAATGAGGCAGAAGTTTGTTTAGGTGAGTAAATATTAATCATGTGGTAACATTACCTGTGGTGTCCCGGGGGGGCAGTACTGGGACCATAACTGTTTCTGTTGTATATCAATGATTCATGTCGAGTTTCAGAGACATTAACATTTGTTGCATTTACAGATGATACCAACAATGTATTTACAGCTGCTCCTGACAGAGATCACAACAGAAATCGATCAACTGAAAAGATGTTTTGATAAAAAAAAAAAAAAACGTCACAAAATGAAAAACAAAAACATGAGTGTGAATTAAGATAAATAATGTTAATATAGAAAAAGGTGTGTAAAAGTACTGGCAGCAGGGAGCAGTGCATTATGGGAAAATCAGATAAATCACTTTAGATCACTGACTGCTCCTTTAAAGGGATAGTGCACCCAACAATGTAAATTCAGCCATTATCTACTCACCCATATGCCGAGGGAGGCTCAGGTGAAGTTTTAGAGTCCTCACATCACTTGCAGAGATCCAAGGGGAGAGGAGGTAGCAACACAACTCCACCTAATGGAGGCTGACGGCGCCCCAGATTCAAACGTCCAAAAACACATCATTGAAACCACAAAATATCTCCATACTGCTCGTCCGTAGTGATCCAAGTGTCCTGAAGCCCCGTTGTAGCCTCATTGTAGCCTGTAGCTCTGACTGCCTCTCTGGGCACCGTGCTCACATGTGCGTCACAATTCTAAGAATTTTCTCAGAATTCCATCACTGGGAGCACGAGGAGGCTCTGTGAATACGGTCCCTCAACTCTTAGCACGAGGAGGCTCTGTGAACACGGCCCCTCGTCTGTTACCAACAATTAATCTTTATATGCGTAATGATATAGTGTATACAAATTTAATCTAAACTTATGGTTGCATTTCCTCCTTATCTTGGGCTTATATATAAAAGTCAGTTTCAGTTACTTAAATTGTTGCGCAAGACACCTTAGTTAAGATTTTCCTTAGAATCTAAATAAAGGCTTCCTTAAAATAAAAAACACAACACCCTGAAGTATTTTCCTTACGGTTCTGATTCTGATTTCTTAAAATGTCAACTTGAGTTTCTCAGATTTTCTCATCTTGGGCTTATACTCAAGAAATCCCATGAAGTGGCTTCAACTGTTGCAGAAAATATCAAGAGTTTCTTTAAATTTTGAGTTAAGTCTTCCTTAAGTGAAGAAAAACAATTTCCCTTAAAGTCAGAGTCAAGGCTTCCTTCAATGAAAAACACCCGTTAGTCTTTTGTTGCAGTTTGTTTAGTTAAGTATTTAAGGGTTTCTCCTTTTCCTAAAATTCCAAGTAAAGGCTTTTTAAAACCTTTACTTGGAAATTGAGTTAGTAAACCCATTAGTTAAACCATTGCACAAAACACCTTAAGCTCTTCCTTAAGTCCAGGACAGTTTTCTTCCTATCTGGGGCTTATACCTAAGAAATCCCTTAAACTTAGTTAAACTGTTGCACAAAAGACCGTAAGTGTCAGAAGAGTCCACATGGAAACTAAAGTCTTTCTCAATGCAGTAAATGCCTTAATGGTTTCCTTAACCAAGGAAACACTTGTAGGGGATTCTCTTCAACACCTTTAAGTAAGTCCCTTAGCTAAGGGGAAATTAAGCCTTACATCTCACACTAAAATGCACTAAATAATAATAAAATATACTACAAAAACTACAAAGGTATTGGCTGGTTGTAATCTGACATCCTCACTGCTGGATGTCACTAAATCCCCTTAAATCTGACACACTGTTCCTTTAAGTCTGTTTAAGGTCTTTTTTCGGTGAGCAGTTGGCGTCAGTGACCAGACAGAAACATTTAGTATGTGTGTGAATGAGAGTCGACGCTGCGTCAGCTTCAGTTTACGTGTTTATTTATGAAAACAAAGGAACTCAGAAAATAAGGATCCCATATCAGTAATTACATCAAATAATTCACTTGTTGGTTTTTCGTCGGTTCGTCCTCTCTGCGTCTCTGCGTGTCTCCGTGAGTCTCTACTCTATCGAGCGGAGTTGGATCTAAACCTCAGACAGCTACTATACAGCTACTATACAGTGCTCAAACATACGGAAGAAAGAACGTACGGCCGGAGTGCATGCAAATACATAAAATCACTTTTTTCCTTTTTCTTATTAAAATACAAAAATTAACTATCAGCATCAAAGCTCGACCATCAACTAAAAACAAACAGAGGAGGGTTACTGTGGCAACCGGCTGTCTTGCTGTCCATCTGTCTGTCCGTCACGTTGGGAGGAAGTCTGTGTGTGCGTGTGTGTGTGTGCGCGTGGTCACTTCTCTATCAGTTATTGATCCATCTGTAAAATGTCCAAAATAAAGCCTGTTTAAGTCTCGACAAGATTCGTCAGCCCGACAACAGCAAGCACAAACGAATTCCCACCATAACTGAACATCTCCATGACAACCAAGGAACTCCGCCCACTGACGCCGGCCATGAAAAACATCAGATTCAGTTTGAAATGAGACGAAACACAAAATCAGAACGATCTTTGAAAAGTGTAAAAACAGAAATCAATCATCAGAATTATCGGATTAAAAATCAATTAATATTTTTTCATCATCAGTTAAAAGTTCGTCCGTGTGGCTGTGAAGCTGCTGAACTGAAATTAAACCATTGATCAATAATCAATATCTTCAACCACTTAGAGGGTCTGAGTTCACAGACAGGTGGGGTTTCAACCAATCACAGAGGAGGAGGCAGAACTGACAGATGACGTCCCAAAAACCACCGGCTGTGTCTGTATCCATGACGATAAGTCAGCACGACGCTGGTCCAGCGTCGTTGAAACAGAGGTCAAAGGTCAAACAGACAGATCGACAGGTGAGCTGTGGGTGTGAGTCACATGATTCAGTCTGATTGGTTCATCCTGATCGATCCCATCAGCAGAAACACGACGAGGTCAGAAGAGAAAAAGGAAGTGGTGCCCCTCCCCCGCCTGCTGTCTCACCGTGCTGCGTTCAAAACATGATGGAAAATTGGAAATTCTATCTTTCTGTTAGAGAAGACTTTTTTTGTGATGAGCGTCCAGCATCACAGCCTTTAACCGACCAATCAGAGCAGAGCGTGATGAATTAATGTTTGTGTGTGGAGCTGCGATGATTCGTCCAATAATCACTTTGATTTATAGAAATTTAATCAGCGACTGTTTTTATAATTTGTATGTGTTCAAACAAAACGAGCCGTCTCCAGGAGCTGCTGCTGTCCTCGCTGCTACACTGGACAGATCTCATGCTGGTGGAACAAAACAAGACATTTGATGATGTCACTTTGGGCTCCAGTCACATGCTGTTCTCACAGAGCGCCGACGTTTTACAGTAACACAGAGTACATTTTACAGTACGACGTTATCAGGTGACAGGAAACACTATGACATCAGGGGTTTGACATCACCACGAGACGTCAGCTGCATCCCAAACATAAGGACACTTCACTGCAGCTCAGTCAGGTGACCATGAGGCTGTGATGTCACCACAAACACGACATCGAAATAAAAATCTGCTGCTGTGTTTAAAAGACTTGAGCTGACGAGGCCGTCGCAGCCAATCACATCAAACTTTACTTAAAACTCTAAAATTAAACAGGAAGTTAAACAGGAAGTTCATCTCGCTGATTCAAACTGTTGATTTTTCTTCACGTTCACAAAAACTTTTTATCATCTGAGCAGAAAGAAAATAATTCGACGTCTGTGTCCTCGTGTGAGTTTGTCTTTATTTTGGACATTTTAAGAGAGACAATAATTGATCCTAAAAATAACTGATGAAAAAATAAACAGCTGTTTTTCTCTCGCGGTTCATTGAAGTTGTTTGGGTTTTTTTACACTCGTAGTTTCTTTTTTTGGAACTTTCTTTCCCAGCAGATTGTTTTTGTTTTTTTTTGTCAAAGTTTGAAAATCGGATAAAATTATAAAGTTTAAAAGAACGGAGACATTTTTAACCTCTGACGTGAAACTGATCTGGACCCCTCCTCACATTTGGTTCAGTCTGAACTCTGACAGGAAGTATCCATGGTGTGGTGGTGGTGGTGGTGGTGGGGGGGGGGGGCAGGACAGCGGTACAAAGACATTTTTATATAGAGAACCTTATAAGACACAAAAAAGTTCAGCACACAACCTGAAAAATTAAAACTGAAAAATAAAGGAAATGTAGTGTTAAAAAAAACAAACAAACAAAAACAACAACAGACGTTTGTCTCGTTCTGCGCTGACAGCCGGCGCTGGTTGGTGGGGGGTGCCTGGGTCCGAGCCTGGTGACCCCAGCCCCCCATTGACCCCGGGGACAGACAGTAGGTTGGGTGTGGCGTTCAGGACCAGCAGAGGACGGTTTGGTCTCAGAGGGTTTTCAGGTCTTCACGATTTACCTTAGAGCATAAATCAGCTGATCAATTCTAAATGATCTTAACTGATAACTTCAAGATTAAAAAATAAAAACTTGTGATTCTAGTTTCAATAAAAAAAAAAAACTCCTTCAGAGACCTGAAACTTGTAGCAGAGAGAATCTAAAGTGATGACGATGTGTTGAGATCATTTAGATAAACCTGCGTCACATTCGAGAAACTGTCACCGATCGCAGCACCACTTTAAACCAGAGTGACATCACGGTTAAGATTGACTCGATGCGACCAGGTGTCTCACTCGGCAGCTGCCGCCGAGCAGAACTTAATGAAACCACATCAAAACTATAAACGAGCGTCCGATCACATCACCTCACAGAGCTCCCCGTCCACACTGAGTCCATCGAATAGCTATTTCTGTTACTTCACGTAAACACAACATGTAAACATCAGCTGTTTGATTCAGATCAGAAACATGAACACTTCAACGATGGGTAAGTAGCCTACTGACGACCTTTCTACTCTGTAAGGCTACTTTTTAAAAACACATTTATAATGGGATTTTTGATGGAAATGACAAAATCACCAGCAGGAAACGTTAGCGAGGGTCATTTGGCAGAAACGTTCAGCTCCCTGTTGATCTGCCTCCGGTCAGCTCACACCTTCATCAGGTATTCTTACTAAAATAAGACGACATCACATCGATAATTCATCCTAACTTCATCAACCAGCAGTTCCTCGTCCACTGTAAGCGAAAGATATAAATAAAAACACGCCATCTGAAAGTTCAGCTCACAAAGAGCGCTGCGTCATTTGTGGTTATTCAGGACGCCTCTTCTGTTGGATTCAAATCCAAAATGTTGTCACATTGGTGCAGTTTTAGTTTTCTTGCTACATCTCCTCTCACCACCCCAAAACACACGCTGCTCTGCCCCGCCCATCTCCTGAAATATAATCTCCTTCCTGCTGCAGACAGCGGCCTCGGCTCACAGCTGCTCAGACACTGGTGGCTCCATTTATAAACATAATATTATTAACACAGTACATGTTGGATTTCATGCCGTGACACTGTCGGCACAGGCCGATGATGTAGGCAACTTTTCATTTGCCATAATGACAAACGTCAGTTTAGCTGGTCCGTATCAAATCTAACCAGTTTAAGCTCGGACACCAGAAATCGATCCAACTCTAACGATGATGCGTTCAATGCCTCCACAGTGAACCAATCGGCAGTTTGAACCACATTCTTGTGTCACTGCAACGTAACAACCTCCATCTTCTCACACCACACCTCCACACGACAGTCACGTTTACAACAGCAGCTGTTCGGAGTAGTTAACCCGAACTCTGCTGACCACCAGAGGAACCAGATCAGACCAGATCACGCCGGATCGCTACAGGAAACATGATGCTTTAAGACATTTTGTCATCTGTACAATAACGACTGGATTTTCCAGTCAAGACAAAAAGCTGCAGAACACTGCAGACTGACACCAGAACGAGGACCTGAACGCACCTTCAGTTTGTTCACAGAAAGATAAGTGATAAACTGTGACCGGATCTTTACAAACACTCAAACGCACCACTACATGATGACGTCACTACGACACCACAGATCGTTCCTCAGCACCAAGTTTCAAGCCTCTGACAGCTGATTGGTGGTTTACAATGTGATTGGCTCCCACGATGCTCTGAACTTTGTCTCACAAAACCCAAAACTAATCAGCATCAGGTGATGACATGAAAAGTTTCCTGTTATAACATTTGTGTCACGTTTTCACAAAGGGTTTTCATGTTAAACTTGTTACAACAAGAAAAGCATCTTTTTTTATGAAAAAAAAAAAAAATTCTTGTAATGGGGAATTTTTTTGTAAAATTTTATCACCTGATACTGATCAGCTGTTTTTTTTTTTACTTGTGTGGCATCAACACATTTCCATTCACAGGTGTTTCCATCCTGTAGACAAAAATCTGAGGAAACTCTTTGCAGGCGCTCTGCTTCCAATCAATCAATCAATCACTATCTGAAACCCACTGAAATCTGCTCCTCCTCCTCCTCCTCCTCCTCCTCCTCCTCCTCCTCCTCCCATGATTCTCTACAGATGCTTCTGGAATGTTTTCAGAGGTCAGGGGTCACAGCCGGCCGTCCCAGAAGAGGAAGAAGAAGAAAGCCTCCATGGCAACGATGCTCGAGTGTTCAGAGAAGATCAACACGACTCCCAGACAGACAGACAGACAGGCAGACAGGAAGACAGACAGAAAGACGGGCTATCTGTCTCTCCTCCTCCTCCTCCTCCTCCTCCTCCTCCTTCTTCTCTGACTGGAAGTTGTCACTGTCTTCCTCTCCTCCTCATCCATCTGTCGGCATTCCTCCAGGGAAAAAAAAAAAAAAAAAAAAAAAAAACACACTAGGAGCTAAAAAACAGGTCAGCCTATTTACATACAGTCTCCACGTCTGGGCGTGTGTGTGGTTTATATGTGTGTGTGCTGTAAGAAGTTCAGAGTGTGTATGTCTGTCTTTGTGTGTGAGTTTGTTCAGGATGGAAGTTTACATGGATGTGTGGGTGTAAGTGTGTATCTGTGTGTTAACTGTATAGATTCAGTTGTGTGTGTGTGTGTGTGTGTGTGTGTGTAGCGTGGATAAACCTCTGTGTGTGTAATCAGTGTGTGAATTCAGTAACGTGTGTGTGTGTGCGTGTGTGTGTGTGTGTGTGTGTTCAGTCTGTGTCAGAGGAGGAGGAGGTTCCTGTTGAGGAGCTGTCATCAGAGGAGGAAGAAGAGCTGCCACTCAAACGACTAGCTCCGCCTCCTGAGGCCCCGCCTCCAGCTGCCTTTTCTGCAGAGAGAAAGAAAGAAATCATGAACAGATGTACGTGTCACTGAGGATGTACCCAAGCAGTGTCCCATATGTACCCAAGTAGCATCGAGGATGTACCCCAATAGTGTTGAGGATGTATCCGTGCAGGGCTGAGGACGTACAAGAGTAGTGTTGAGGACGTATCCAAGTAGTGTCAAGGATTTACCTGAGTAGTGTCAAGGATTTACCTGAGTCGTGTTGAGGATTTACCTGAGTCGTGTTGAGGATTTACCTGAGTAGTGTTGAGGATGCACCCAAGTAGGGTCAAAAAGTTCCAGAGTGGTGTCGATGATTTACCCCAGAAGTGTCGATGAATTACTCGAGTAGTGGCGAGGATGTATCCAAGTAGTGTCATAAAGTTCCCAAGTAGTGTTGAGTATATACCTGAGTAGTATCGAGGACATATCCGTGCAGTGTCGAGGACGTACAAGAGTAGTGTCGAGGACGTACAAGAGTAGTGTCGAGGATGTACCCTTGTAGTGCTGAGGACATACCCGAGTAATGTCAAGGACGTAACTGAGTGGTGCTGGCGATGTACCAGATTAGTGTCGAGGACGTACCCGAGTAGTGTTAAGTAGTAGTATATATGTGGTATATTAATACTCAGAACTTACGCAGTAGCTTCCTCTGCTTCTTCTGAAGGCAGGATTTGACGTAGCGCTCCAGCTCTCGAAGTGTGGAGGGTTTGAGGGTTTCAAAGTCGATCTCAATCTCGTCAGGGTTGGAGTCCCTCAGCGATGGCTCTCTGGACTGGATGATGTGAACGACGCGGCCCAGCTTCTCCCCCGGCAGCCGGTTTATATCCAGACTCAGCTGCCGTTTCTCGTCATACGACATTGGCAGTGATGACTCCTCGCCATCGTCTCCGTTGGCTGAGCCACCGCCCGACGCCTTACTGCCTTTCTTAGGTTGCCTAAAAACACAGTCACTCTGAATTCAGTCCCAGCAGTTTCATGAAAAATCTCCTAAAAAAAACTTTGATGTAAAGAAAAAGGAAACTAACTGAGACGTACCTCGTGGCGGTCACCGTGCTGTTGGCTTTCCTGGCCGGCGCTTTCTTCTGATTGGCTGGTTTGGGCTGCTGAGCAGCAGCCTTGGGCTTCTTCTCTTCCTCCATCTTGCCTTTGTTCCCTTTGTCTTTCTCCTTCTCTTTCTTCTTCTCCTTGTCTTTCTTCTCTTTCTTTTTCTTTGGCTTGCTGACAGGAGCCTGGGACAGGACGGCCAGCTGCTCGTGCACCGCCTTCAACTGGTGGAATACACTGATTATCAATACCTCTAACCTCCCATCAATATTTAGAAACGCCTTCCACAGGGGAGTCATTCTAGAAATCAATCTAAAACCATGTGCTCATAAGTAGGATCAGTATTTTTATATCAAAAATAATTCATAGAAAATCAAACAGAATTTCTTAAGTTTCATTAAATCTACAACAATATTAAAAAAAGAAGAAAACCAGGATGTTCTTGACCTGTGATTGGTCGGCAGCACCAACCTGCTCCTGTAGCTCAGCCAACCGCGTGGCTCGCTCCTCCTCTGAGTCAGACGATTCGTCGGAGGAGGAGTTGTTGCTGCTGTCAGAGGAGGCGGTGCTTTTACTGACCACTGGTGTTGTAGATGGGACTGACGGCTCCAGGCCCTCGTCTGGGATCTTAGCGAAACGCATCTCGAACACGTCCTGAGGACAGACAAAAGATAAAGATTTACATTTACTGAGCAGAGAAATCAATAAGATGAAGATTCTGAAATGTTCTGGAACGTTCTGAAGGTTGTATGTACCTGCAGCTTGCGGGCCATGGCCACCACCTCGTGGTCTGGAGGGTTGTACTTGTAACAGTTGGAGAACATTAACCTGACGTCAGTGGCGAAACTTTGAGGATCGCTGTACTCTCCTTTATCCATCTTTTTCTGTCAGTGGGGAAACAGATATTAAAAATGTAAAAATTAAGGCGGAATTTATGCTTCTGCATTGAACTGACACTGTTACTTAAATTTCACAGATAAGAAACAATAAATTGTGAAGACAATAAAGCCTCCACACACTGTGTGTGATTTATCCTGGCTGAAATATGAGCAGAGCAAATCTCTGCTAGCTGCTAGGCTAATTTATACAATGTAAAATGCCATAGGCTTGTGCTAATAACGTTAGCATGTTGTATTTGCTTGGAAAACGTGTTTAGTATCAGACAGTTGTTTTGTCAGTGAACCTTGTGAGCTGTGATGGAGCTGAATTCAGTAACGTTACCTTTGTTAAATGTTGCTGTTGTCTCTGGCTTCATATGAGCAGAGGAAATCTCTGCTAGCTGCTAGGCTAATTTATACAATGTAAAATGCCATAGGCTTGTGCTAAAAACATTAGCATGTTGTATTTGTGGGGAAAATGTGTGTTTTGAATCAACTAAACTTTACAGCACTTCACAGAAACCACTGTTGATACTGTGACTGTTACCTTTTAACTCAGGCTGGAGCGTCTGACAGCTCACATATTATCTACACGGCTGTGACTTCAGCTCCTCTTGGTGATTATAACTGCAGTAAACTCAACAAGCTGCACACGCTCCCACTGGGATACGTTCTAGGGCCTCTGATTTTTCCCTTTTTTTGTTTGTTCTTTTAAACCGGCCTCTTGATGGATCCCTGAACATTAGACCAGACATCACATCTACACTGATGACACAGGACTCAACACCTGCTCTGCTCAACTCAGCGGTGTGGTTTGTATGTGATGAGGACATGTGAGCATTACCCGGACAGTGCTGAGGTCCATGGGGTGTTTGATGATGTCGTGGTAGTCGTGCAGTTCCAGTGCCTCTGCGTCCACTGGTTTGTAGAAGGGCCAGGCATAAGCGGCATGTTTTTTAGAGAGCATCTCCTTCAGGATGGCGTCGCAGTGTTTCATCTGCTCACCGACCTTACCGCCCTTACTCCTCCCAGCTCCCCCTCCGCCGCCAACCACCTCACCCCCCGCCACCTCCTCAACTGTCTCCCGTCGGGTCTTGGCGGGCCGGGCAGCAGCCTCACGACGGGACGAACCAAGTTTGGCCGGTTTGGTGTCCTGGGCAGATGGAGAGTCGGCGCGACCAGCAGAGATGGCCGACGTGGTGGGAGTGGTGGTGTCGGCTTTCCTTTTCACACCTTTCTTCTGTTAGAGACACAGACAGGTGGAGAAAGAGACAGACAGGTTGAGACGGACAGATGGGTGGAGTCAGATGTATCAGTGTTTTGTTTTCTAACTTGGGTCACGTGATGCTGTCCAACACCACACTTCTGTTACCTTTACAACAGGCTGTGCAGACGGCATCATGGTTGCCGGGGGTTGCGGGGCAGAGACGGGGGGCGTGGTCTGTACCGGTGTGGGCGTGGTTGAGATGACAGGTGTCTGAGAGGGAGAAGGGGAGGGGTAGGAGGGGGGAGGGGAGGCTGAAGACTCCGCCTGCTGACTCACTGAGACAGAGAGACAGAAAAAGTACTGTTAGTACTACAGTAGTACTCTATGTGTACCTGAAGTACTACAGTAGCACTGTATGTGTACCGGTAGTACTACAGTAGCACTGTGTACCTGAAGTACTACAGTAGTACTGTGTACCTGAAGTACTACAGTAGTACTGTATGTGTACCTGAAGTACTATAGTAGTATTGTATGTGTACCTGTAGTACTACAGTAGTACTGTGTACCTGAAGTACTACAGTAGTACTGTATGTGTACCTGAAGTACTATAGTAGTACTGTATGTGTACCTGTAGTACTACAGTAGCGCTCTATATGTACCTGTAGTACTACAGTAGTATTGTATGTGTACCTGTAGTAACAGCAGCGCTCTATGTGTACCTGTAGTACTACAGTAGCACTGTGTACCTGAAGTACTACAGTAGCGCTCTATATGTACCTGAAGTACTACAGTAGCACTGTGTACCTGAAGTACTACAGTAGTACTGTGTACCTGAAGTACTACAGTAGTACTGTATGTGTACCTGAAGTACCATAGTAGTATTGTATGTGTACCTGTAGTACTACAGTAGCGCTCTATATGTACCTGTAGTACTACAGTAGTATTGTATGTGTACCTGTAGTAACAGCAGCGCTCTATGTGTACCTGTAGTACTACAGTAGCACTGTGTACCTGAAGTACTACAGTAGCGCTCTATATGTACCTGAAGTACTACAGTAGCACTGTGTACCTGAAGTACTACAGTAGTACTGTGTACCTGTAGTACTACAGTAGTACTGTGTACCTGAAGTACTACAGTAGTACTGTGTACCTGAAGTACTACAGTAGTACTGTGTACCTGAAGTACTACAGTAGTACTGTATGTGTACCTGAAGTACCATAGTAGTATTGTATGTGTACCTGAAGTACTACAGTAGTACTGTGTACCTGAAGTACTACAGTAGTACTGTATGTGTACCTGAAGTACCATAGTAGTACTGTATGTGTACCTGTAGTACTACAGTAGCACTGTGTACCTGAAGTACTACAGTAGTACTGTGTACCTGAAGTACTACAGTAGTACTGTATGTGTACCTGAAGTACCATAGTAGTATTGTATGTGTACCTGTAGTACTACAGTAGTACTGTGTACCTGAAGTACTACAGTAGTACTGTGTACCTGAAGTACTACAGTAGTATTGTATGTGTACCTGTAGTACTACAGTAGTATTGTATGTGTACCTGTAGTACTACTGTAGCACTGTGTACCTGAAGTACTACAGTAGTACTGTATGTGTACCTGAAGTACTATAGTAGTATTGTATGTGTACCTGTAGTACTACAGTAGTACTGTGTACCTGAAGTACTACAGTAGTACTGTATGTGTACCTGAAGTACTATAGTAGTATTGTATGTGTACCTGTAGTACTACAGTAGTATAGTATGTGTACCTGTAGTACTACAGTAGCACTGTGTACCTGAAGTACTACAGTAGCACTGTGTACCTGAAGTACTACAGTAGTACTGTATGTGTACCTGAAGTACTATAGTAGTATTGTATGTGTACCTGTAGTACTACAGTAGTATTGTATGTGTACCTGTAGTACTACAGTAGCACTGTGTACCTGAAGTACTACAGTAGTACTGTGTACCTGAAGTACTACAGTAGTACTGTGTACCTGAAGTACTACAGTAGTACTGTATGTGTACCTGAAGTACTATAGTAGTATTGTATGTGTACCTGTAGTACTACAGTAGTACTGTATGTGTACCTTTAGTACTACAGTAGTATTGTATGTGTACCTGTAGTACTACAGTAGTATTGTATGTGTACCTGTAGTACTACAGTAGCACTGTGTACCTGAAGTACTACAGTAGTACTGTATGTGTACCTGAAGTACTACAGTAGCACTGTATGTGTACCTGTAGTACTACAGTAGTATTGTATGTATACCTGTAGTACTACAGTAGTACTGTATGTGTACCTGTAGTACTACAGTAGCACTCTATGTGTACCTGAAGTACTACAGTAGTACTGTATGTGTACCTGTAGTACTACAGTAGTACTGTATGTGTACCTGTAGTACTACAGTAGTATTGTATGTATACCTGTAGTACTACAGTAGCATTGTATTTGCACCTGTAGTACTACAGTAGCGCTCTATGTGTACCTGTAGTACTACAGTAGTATTGTATGTGTACCTGTAGTAACAGCAGCGCTCTATGTGTACCTGTAGTACTACAGTAGTATTGTATGTATACCTGTAGTACTACAGTAGTACTGTATGTGTACCTGTATTACTACAATAGCATTGTATGTGCACCTGTAGTACTACAGTAGCGCTCTATGTGTACCTGTAGTACTACAATAGTACTGTATGTGTACCTGTAGTACTACTGTAGTACTGTATGTGTACCTGTAGAACTACAGTAGTATTGTATGTGTACCTGTAGTACTACAGTACTACTGTATGTGTACCTGTAGAACTACAGTAGTATTGTATGTGTACCTGTAGTACTACAGTAGTACTGTATGTGTACCTGTAGTACTACTGTAGTACTGTATGTGTACCTGTAGTACTACAGTAGTATTGTATATGTACCTGTAGTACTACAGTAGTACTGTATGTGTACCTTTAGTACTACAGTAGCACTGTGTACCTGAAGTACTACAGTAGTACTGTATGTGTACCTGAAGTACTACAGTAGTACTGTATGTGTACCTTTAGTACTACAGTAGTATTGTATGTGTACCTGTAGTACTACAGTAGTACTGTATGTGTACCTGTAGTACTACAGTAGAACTGTATGTGTACCTGTAGTACTACAGTAGTACTGTATGTGTACCTTTAGTACTACAGTAGTACTGTATGTGTACCTGTAGTACTACAGTAGCACTGTGTACCTGAAGTACTACAGTAGTACTGTATGTGTACCTGTAGTACTACAGTAGTACTGTATGTGTACCTGTAGTACTACAGTAGCATTGTATGTGCACCTGTATTACTACAGTAGCGCTCTATGTGTACCTGTAGTACTACAGTAGTACTGTATGTGTACCTGTAGTACTACAGTAGTACTGTATGTGTACCTGTAGGACTACAGTTGTATTGTATGTGTACCTGTAGTACTACAGTAGCACTGTATGTGTACCTGTAGAACTACAGTAGTATTGTTTGTGTACCTGTAGTACTACAATAGTACTGTATGTGTACCTGTAGTACTACAGTAGCACTCTATATGTACCTGTAGTACTACAGTAGTATTGTATGTGTACCTGTAGTAACAGCAGCGCTCTATGTGTACCTGTAGTACTACAGTAGTATTGTATGTGTACCTGTAGTACTACTACAGTAGTACAGTATGTGTACCTGTAGTACTACAGTAGTACTGTATGTGTACCTGTAGTACTACAGTAGTACTGTATGTGTACCTGTAGTACTACAGTAGTATTGTATATGTACCTGTAGTACTACTACAGTAGTACTGTATGTGTACCTGTAGTAACAGTAGCGCTCTATGTGTACCTGTAGTACTACAGTAGTATTGTATGTGTACCTGTAGTACTACAGTAGCGCTCTATGTGTACCTGTAGTACTACAGTAGTATTGTATGTGTACCTGTAGTACTACAGTAGTACTGTATGTGTACCTGTAGTACTACAGTAGCGCTCTATGTGTACCTGTAGTACTACAGTAGCGCTCTATGTGTACCTGTAGTACTACAGTAGCGCTCTATGTGTACCTGTAGTACTACTACAGTAGTACTGTATGTGTACCTGTAGTACTACAGTAGTACTGTATGTGTACCTGTAGGACTACAGTAGTATTGTATGTGTACCTGTAGTACTACAGTTGTACTGTATGTGTACATGTAGTACTACAGTAGTACTGTATGTGTACCTGTAGTAACAGTAGTACTGTATGTGTACCTGTGGTACTACAGTAGTACTGTATGTGTACCTGTAGTACTACAGTAGTATTGTATGTGTACCTGTAGTACTACAGTAGTACTGTATGTGTACCTGTAGTAACAGCAGTGCTCTATGTGTACCTGTAGTACTACAGTAGTATTGTATGTGTACCTGTAGTACTACAGTAGCGCTCTATATGTACCTGTAGTACTACAGTAGTATTGTATGTGTACCTGTAGTACTACAGTAGCGCTCTATATGTACCTGTAGTACTACAGTAGCGCTCTATGTGTACCTGTAGTACTACAGTAGCGCTCTATGTGTACCTGTAGTACTACAGTAGCGCTCTATGTGTACCTGTAGTACTACAGTAGTATTGTATGTGTACCTGTAGTACTACTACAGTAGTACTGTATGTGTACCTGTAGTACTACAGTAGTACTGTATGTGTACCTGTAGTACTACAATAGTATTGTATGTGTACCTGTAGTACTACAGTAGTACTGTATGTGTACCCTTAGTAACAGCAGTGCTCTATGTGTACCTGTAGTACTACAGTAGTATTGTATGTGTACCTGTAGTACTACAGTAGCGCTCTATATGTACCTGTAGTACTACAGTAGTATTGTATGTGTACCTGTAGTACTACTACAGTAGTACTGTATGTGTACCTGTAGTACTACAGTAGCACTCTATGTGTACCTGTAGTACTACAGTAGTACTCTATGTGTACCTGTAGTACTACAGGTACACATACAATACTACTGAGTACTGTATGTGTACCTGTAGTACTACAGTAGTACTGTATGTGTACTACTGTATGTGTACCTGTAGAACTACAGTGGTATTGTATGTGTACCTGTAGTACTACAGTAGTACTGTATGTGTACCTGTAGTACTACAGTTGTGTTGTATGTGTACCTGTAGTACTACAGTAGTACTGTATGTGTACCTGTAGTACTACAGTAGTACTGTATGTGTACTACTGTATGTGTACCTGTAGTACTACAGTAGTACTGTATGTGTACCTTTAGTATTACAGTAGTACTGTATGTGTACCTGTAGTACTACAGTAGTACTGTATGTGTACCTGAAGTACTACAGTAGTACTGTATGTGTACCTTTAGTACTACAGTAGTATTGTATGTGTACCTGTAGTACTACAGTAGTACTGTATGTGTACCTGTAGTACTACAGTAGAACTGTATGTGTACCTGTAGTACTACAGTAGTACTGTATGTGTACCTTTAGTACTACAGTAGTATTGTATGTGTACCTGTAGTACTACAGTAGTATTGTATGTGTACCTGTAGTACTACAGTAGCACTGTGTACCTGAAGTACTACAGTAGTACTGTATGTGTACCTGTAGTACTACAGTAGTACTGTATGTGTACCTGTAGTACTACAGTAGCATTGTATGTGCACCTGTATTACTACAGTAGCGCTCTATGTGTACCTGTAGTACTACAGTAGTACTGTATGTGTACCTGTAGTACTACAGTAGTACTGTATGTGTACCTGTAGTACTACAGTAGTACTGTATGTGTACCTGTAGTACTACAGTAGTACTGTATGTGTACCTGTAGTACTACAGTAGCATTGTATGTGCACCTGTATTACTACAGTAGCGCTCTATGTGTACCTGTAGTACTACAGTAGTACTGTATGTGTACCTGTAGTACTACAGTAGTACTGTATGTGTACCTGTAGTACTACAGTAGTACTGTATGTGTACCTGTAGTACTACAGTAGCATTGTATGTGCACCTGTATTACTACAGTAGCGCTCTATGTGTACCTGTAGTACTACAGTAGTACTGTATGTGTACCTGTAGTACTACAGTAGTACTGTATGTGTACCTGTAGGACTACAGTTGTATTGTATGTGTACCTGTAGTACTACAGTAGCACTGTATGTGTACCTGTAGAACTACAGTAGTATTGTTTGTGTACCTGTAGTACTACAATAGTACTGTATGTGTACCTGTAGTACTACAGTAGCACTCTATATGTACCTGTAGTACTACAGTAGTATTGTATGTGTACCTGTAGTAACAGCAGCGCTCTATGTGTACCTGTAGTACTACAGTAGTACTGTATGTGTACTACTGTATGTGTACCTGTAGTACTACAGTAGTACTGTATGTGTACCTTTAGTATTACAGTAGTACTGTATGTGTACCTGTAGTACTACAGTAGTACTGTATGTGTACCTGTAGTACTACAGTAGTATTGTATGTGTACCTGTAGTACTACAGTAGTACTGTATGTGTACCTGTAGTACTACAGTAGTATTGTATGTGTACCTGTAGTACTACAGTAGTACTGTATGTGTACCTGTAGTACTACAGTAGTACTGTATGTGTACTACTGTATGTGTACCTGTAGAACTACAGTGGTATTGTATGTGTACCTGTAGTACTACAGTAGTACTGTTTGTGTACCTGTAGTACTACAGTTGTATTGTATGTGTACCTGTAGTACTACAGTAGTACTGTATGTGTACCTGTAGTACTACAGTAGTACTGTATGTGTACTACTGTATGTGTACCTGTAGAACTACAGTGGTATTGTATGTGTACCTGTAGTACTACAGTAGTACTGTTTGTGTACCTGTAGTACTACAGTTGTATTGTATGTGTACCTGTAGTACTACAGTAGTACTGTATGTGTACCTGTAGTACTACAGTAGTACTGTATGTGTACTACTGTATGTGTACCTGTAGTACTACAGTAGTACTGTATGTGTACCTTTAGTATTACAGTAGTACTGTATGTGTACCTGTAGTACTACAGTAGTACTGTATGTGTACCTGTAGTACTACAGTAGTATTGTATGTGTACCTGTAGTACTACAGTAGTACTGTATGTGTACCTGTAGTACTACAGTAGTATTGTATGTGTACCTGTAGTACTACAGTAGTACTGTATGTGTACCTGTAGTACTACAGTAGTACTGTATGTGTACTACTGTATGTGTACCTGTAGAACTACAGTGGTATTGTATGTGTACCTGTAGTACTACAGTAGTACTGTATGTGTACCTGTAGTACTACAGTTGTATTGTATGTGTACCTGTAGTACTACAGTAGTACTGTATGTGTACCTGTAGTACTACAGTAGTACTGTATGTGTACTACTGTATGTGTACCTGTAGTACTACAGTAGTACTGTATGTGTACCTGTAGTATTACAGTAGCACTCTATGTGTACCTGTAGTACTACAGTAGTATTGTATGTGTACCTGTAGTACTACAGTAGTACTGTATGTGTACCTGTAGTACTACTACAGTAGTATTGTATGTGTACCTGTAGTACTACTACAGTAGTACTGTATGTGTACCTGTAGTACTACTACAGTAGTACTGTATGTGTACCTGTAGTACTACAGTAGTACTGTATGTGTACTACTGTATGTGTACCTGTAGAACTACAGTGGTATTGTATGTGTACCTGTAGTACTACAGTAGTACTGTATGTGTACCTGTAGTACTACAGTAGTATTGTATGTGTACCTGTAGTACTACAGTAGTACTGTATGTGTACCTGTAGTACTACAGTAGTACTGTATGTGTACTACTGTATGTGTACCTGTAGAACTACAGTGGTATTGTATGTGTACCTGTAGTACTACAGTAGTACTGTATGTGTACCTGTAGTACTACAGTAGTACTGTATGTGTACTACTGTATGTGTACCTGTAGTACTACAGTAGTACTGTATGTGTACTACTGTATGTGTACCTGTAGTACTACAGTTGTATTGTATGTGTACCTGTAGTACTACAGTAGTACTGTATGTGTACCTGTAGTACTACAGTAGTACTGTATGTGTACTACTGTATGTGTACCTGTAGTACTACAGTAGTACTGTATGTGTACCTGTAGTATTACAGTAGCACTCTATGTGTACCTGTAGAACTACAGTAGTACTGTATGTGTACCTGTAGTACTACAGTAGTACTGTATGTGTACCTGTAGTACTACAGTAGTATTGTATGTGTACCTGTAGTACTACAGTAGTACTGTATGTGTACCTTTAGTACTACAGTAGTACTGTATGTGTACCTGTAGTACTACAGTAGTATTGTATGTGTACCTGTAGTACTACAGTAGTACTGTATGTGTACCTGTAGTACTACAGTAGTATTGTATGTGTACCTGTAGTACTACTACAGTAGTACTGTATGTGTACCTGTAGTACTACTACAGTAGTACTGTATGTGTACCTGTAGTACTACAGTAGTACTGTATGTGTACTACTGTATGTGTACCTGTAGAACTACAGTGGTATTGTATGTGTACCTGTAGTACTACAGTAGTACTGTATGTGTACCTGTAGTACTACAGTTGTATTGTATGTGTACCTGTAGTACTACAGTAGTACTGTATGTGTACCTGTAGTACTACAGTAGTACTGTATGTGTACTACTGTATGTGTACCTGTAGTACTACAGTAGTACTGTATGTGTACCTGTAGTATTACAGTAGCACTCTATGTGTACCTGTAGAACTACAGTAGTACTGTATGTGTACCTGTAGTACTACAGTAGCACTGTATGTGTACCTGTAGTACTACAGTAGTATTGTATGTGTACCTGTAGTACTACAGTAGTACTGTATGTGTACCTTTAGTACTACAGTAGTACTGTATGTGTACCTGTAGTACTACAGTAGTATTGTATGTGTACCTGTAGTACTACAGTAGTATTGTATGTGTACCTGTAGTACTACTACAGTAGTACTGTATGTGTACCTGTAGTACTACTACAGTAGTACTGTATGTGTACCTGTAGTACTACAGTAGTACTGTATGTGTACCTGTAGTACTACAGTAGTATTGTATGTGTACCTGTAGTACTACAGTAGTACTGTATGTGTACCTGTAGTACTACAGTAGTACTGTATGTGTACCTGTAGTACTACAGTAGTACTGTATGTGTACCTTTAGTACTACAGTAGTACTGTATGTGTACCTGTAGTACTACAGTAGTATTGTATGTGTACCTGTAGTACTACAGTAGTACTGTATGTGTACCTGTAGTACTACAGTAGTATTGTATGTGTACCTGTAGTACTACTACAGTAGTACTGTATGTGTACCTGTAGTACTACAGTAGTACTGTATGTGTACCTGTAGTACTACTACAGTAGTACTGTATGTGTACCTGTAGTACTACAGTAGTACTGTATGTGTACCTGTAGTACTACAGTAGTATTGTATGTGTACCTGTAGTACTACAGTAGTACTGTATGTGTACCTATGTGTACCTGTAGTACTACAGTAGTACTGTATGTGTACCTGTAGTACTACAGTAGTATTGTATGTGTACCTGTAGTACTACAGTAGTATTGTATGTGTACCTGTAGTACTACAGTAGCACTGTATGTGTACCTGTAGTACTACAGTAGCACTCTATGTGTACCTGTAGTACTACAGTAGTATTGTATGTGTACCTGTAGTACTACAGTAGTACTGTATGTGTACCTGTAGTACTACAGTAGTACTGTATGTGTACCTGTAGTACTACAGTAGTACTGTATGTGTACCTGTAGTACTACAGTAGTACTGTATGTGTACCTGTAGTACTACAGTAGTATTGTATGTGCACCTGTAGTACTACAGTAGTACTGTATGTGTACCTGTAGTACTACAGTAGTACTGTATGTGTACCTGTAGTAGCGGCGGCAGGCTGTTTGCCCTTGCTCTTGCCTTTGGGAGGTGGAGGCAGCAGAGCGACTTCTTCTTGAGGCATCTGAGCAACTTTCTGCAGGAAGATTTTCTCTAAAGCCTGAGCCATGAGGACGATGTCATCTGTGGGCTGAGACACAGGTATTTAAAAAGTACTCTGACAGTACTATAACTCTACAGCACCATCTAGTGGCAGCAGTGCCACACTGCCTTCTTCCACCTCCTGCACAGCTCACAGCTGAGACAGGTGTCACTGCAACACGATGGTCCGTACCTTCAAAGTACAAAGTAAAACTGTAGTACCGTGAGGGTACTGGTACTGCAGTAGTATCGTAGTAGTAGTACCTTGTTGTAGATGTAACAGTTGGTGAACATGGTGTTGAAGTCCTGCATGGCCTCACTGGCACTCCAGTAATAATTGTTCTCCAGACGTTTCTTAATGGTTCCCATGTCCATCGGGTTCTTGATGACCTTGTGGTAGTCCTGGAAAAATGGACACTGTTAGCTTAAGCAGGCCTTATACTTACGCGTTGCATCAACGCCGTACCCTGCGCTGCAGCCTGACGTGCTCCTCTCCAGAGATGTAACCCCACAGTGTCACAGTGACGCAGACCTCCTGTCTGTCTCTGTGAGCTGAAACCATTTCCCTCAGTGGAAACAAAGCTTTGATTTACTTTAATTTCACAGATAAGAAACAATAAATTGTGAAGACAATAAAGCCTCCACACACTGTGTGTGATTTATCCTGGCTGAAATATGAGCAGAGCAAATCTCTGCTAGCTGATAGGCTAATTTATACAATGTAAAATGCCATAGGCTTGTGCTAATAATGTTAGCATGTTGTATTTGTGGGGAAAATGTGTCCAGATAGACAAGTGTTTGTCTGTGAATGCTGCATGTGTGTATTTAATGTGTTTGTGTGTTTAATGTGTGTGTTTAGTGTGTGTTTAATGTGTGTGTAATGTGTTTAATGTGTGTGTAATGTGTTTAGTGTGTTTAATGTGTGTGTAATGTGTTTAATGTGTGTTTAATGTGTGTGTAATGTGTTTAATGTGTGTGTAATGTGTTTAATGTGTGTGTAATGTGTTTAATGTGTGTGTAATGTGTTTAATGTGTGTTTAATGTGTTTAATGTGTTTAATGTGTGTTTAATGTGTTTAATGTGTTTAATATGTGTTTAATGTGTGTTTAATGTGTTTAATGTGTGTGTTTAATGTGTGTTTTTTGTGTTTACTGTGTGTTTAATGTGCTTAATGTGTGTTTCATGCGTGTTTAATGTGTTTGTGTTTTTTGTGTTTAATGTGTGTGTTTGATGTGTTTGTGTGTTTTTGTGTTTAATGTGTGTGTCTAATGTGTGTTTAATGTGTTTAATGTGTGTTTAATGTGTTTGTGTTTTTTGTGTTTAATGTGTGTGTTTAATGTGTTTGTTTTTTGTGTTTAATGTGTGTTTAATGTGTGTTTAATGTGTTTAATGTGTGTTTAATGTGTGTGTTTAATGTGTTTGTGTGTGTTTTTTGTGTTTAATGTGTGTGTTTAATGTGTTTGTGTGTTTTTTGTGTTTAATGTGTGTTTAATGTGTGTGTTTAATGTGTTTGTGTGGTTTTTGTGTTTACTGTGTGTTTAATGTGCTTAATGTGTGTTTCATGCGTGTTTAATGTTTGTGTGTGTTTTTTGTGTTTAATGTGTCTGTTTAATGTGTGTTTAATGTGTGTGTTTAATGTGTTTGTGTGTTTAATGTGTGAGTTTAATGTGTTTAATGTGTGTGTTTTTTGTGTGTTTAATGTGTGTTTTGAAAAAACTAAGCTGGAAGTCGTCGTGCATGCGACGTCATTTGAAACGTCATCAGACGCGTCATCAAATACATTTAAGCCACTGCAGTGTGGTGAAACGCTGCGTACTGACAACAGAATGTGCACTGTGTGAATGCAAACAATATGTGTTGAATGTATTAAAATGTTCTGTTTACAGAAGATGGAGCTAACATGTTGTTTTACAGTCACATTGTCTGGTTTGAGAGCGTCAATATTCACTCAAGATTTTTTGCAACTTTACTGGAGACCATGTTTTGAAACTAGTTCAATAAATCTCAAGAACTATAAACAACCTTTGCAGCTGTTCTTGTGATGTTCAGTGCGATTATAGCAAGTGATCACGACTTATTTTTTCAGAGGTAGTAGTTTAAAAGAATCACTTTTGTCATTTGCTGCAACCCCCCCCCCCCCCCCCACAAACACACACACAAAATAATAAATAAAATAAATAAATAAATACATTTAAAAAAAAAAAAATTGTATAAAAATGTCACAATTTTTAATCGCATTTTTTGACAAAATTGACCACAAATTCAAGGTTTTTGGGCCACGAGATCCTGGAGGGACGGATTATTACTCATTTATTAATCGTGAGGTACAGGCTGTTACTACTTCCTGTTGAATAATCAGGCATGTGTGCAGTGAGACAGGTGTGTGCGCAGTGAGACAGGTGTGTGCGCAGTGAGACAGGTGTGCATCTGGTGTGTGTGGTAACGTACTGCCAGGCAGAGTTTGATGGCGTCCACAGGTTGGTAGAAGGGCCAGGCGAACTGATGCTTCCACAGAGTCTTCACCACGACGTTCTGCATGTACTGCAGCTGGTTGGTTTTTCTGCGGGACACAAACGGGACACAGACGAGCTCACTTCCTGCTGATGTCACCATTGAGAGACGTTCACGTCTACTGTGATTTATTCTCACAGCTCATTTGGTGGACAGACGCAGAAATCAGAGTTAACACCACACATGATGACATCACAACTCTGACCAATCACTGTGACGATTGAGAGTGAACTGTGGTGGTGATGACGTCTAATGACTCAGGTGTTTCTTACCTGCCAGGTTTGGTGGGGTTGGTGACTTCAGGTGGGGCAGGGTTGGTGAGAGTGGGGGGGCTGGGGGGCGCAGCCTCGGGGGCGTCCGACATGGTGGGCGACGGTGACGCAGCAATGCACTGTGGGACGGCAGTGTCTGACCTGAAGGTGAAAAAACAACTCCCTCTGTGTGCCGAGGGTGTGTGTGTGTGTGTGTGTGTGTGTGTGTGTGTGTGTGTGGGTGGGTGTGTGTGTGGGGGGGGGGGCACACAGGTGTGTGTTAGTGTGTGTTCAGTTCAGGTGTTGTTGGTGTTGACTCTTCAGCTCGATGTTTCCCCCGAGGAGACAAACTCCCATCGCACAACCTGACGGACAGAGAGGACACAATGTTAGCATCATTAGCATCGTTAGCTCGTCCTGTCTTTTTAGAACATTTCACACTGTAGGATGTTCAGTGAAGACAGTTTAATGTACCGCGCACACACACTGGGTCTCCCTCATGAAATGTTTGTAAATCTGTGAGTCGATCTGAACATTAAAAACCTTGATACTAAAAACCTCCACCGGATTCACGAACGCGGTGGAAAACTCAGATGTGATCGTAGGCAGTTGTTTATGTTCATAATCGCCAATCAATCATAATCTGACAGAGCGCTAACGCCGGTCAACAATTAGCATACAGCTCCGCCCATGAATATCCAGTAACACCATATATGGAGGTGATAATTACTGTGGACAGGTGCATCCTGTCGACCTGCGGACACATGGAGCAAACAGACAGAAACTTTACTGACACTGAAACTGAAGTTATTTCAGGTGCAACACATTTCCTTCTGTCAGTGGAGGTGTGACAGGGACAGGTACATCAGAGGCTGTTAACTCCGTGTCCTCTGTCGGAGGAACCATTCAAATAGTTAAACAAAAATAGTTTGACATGAAACTTGCTCTCTCTCTGCTGCTTACATCATCAGAGAGACGTCTCCGCCTCAGCATCACTTGTCTCTGTATTTAAATTAAAGCACTATTAAAACATGGTAATCCAGACAGTCTGTGACAGACTGATCACAGTGGCCCTCCATTAACTTTAACAACAGGTAACGACATCACAGCGTCTCCGTCCAACTCTCTAACAGGTTCAGGTTCACACGCTGCCCGCTGTGGGCGGAGTCAGACATCGACAGGTCTTGTTAAACCAAACCTGAAATAATGTTTACGTCTCCCACATCACGTCTGTGATAATTAAATTAAAGAAAAATGACAGTTTGGGGCGGGCTGCGCTGCGCTCAGAGGGCAGAGGAGGAGCGCGCTGGTTTATTTTATTTGTTGAACTCACTTCAAATTCATCTTTGTATGTGTGAACGTAACAGCACAATATGAACAAAAGTGTAATTTCTAATATGACAACATCAACGTTCAGTATCTTATTGACAATACGATCAGTCAGATGCAGGCGTAGATTTTGTCAGTGCCTACGAAAAGATCAGAGTTGCTAACATATTGATGAATAAATTTCCTTCTGACAACAGTTTATACTCAAATTCATCCTGCTCACGTTTCATGAACGAGACCCTGTGTGTGTGTCAATGTGCATATTAACAGAAACTGAATAACGTTAAAAATCTGAACTAAATTAGTCATATTGACAATTAGTCATTTTCTAAGCAAAGGTATAAAAACTTTCTGCTTCTTAAATGTTAATATTTCCTGGTGTTTTAAGTCTGAGAGTTAACTGAAATCTTTGGGTTTCAAAGACATCATCTTTAATTCACCATTTTACTGACATTGTCACACTGTCAAACTAAAAGGTTAAACGACCCCCCAGCATTCATACCATTTCTTTTTACCACTTCTAATATTTCATGTTCCCATTTTTAAACATTATCTCAAACTTTTACCAGCATACAAAGCAGGTAAAATAAGAGAAACTCCCCATCAAAGGTTTCTCAGTGTTTGTGCAGCCTACATCACACTGACCGACACCCGAGGGCAATTAATCCCATATTCATCACAATCACTACGTTGGCTTCCAACCTGTGTTAAGGCCAAAACACACCGGTGGCTTATGACGCGCGTCAAAACAGCCACCCCCATTATTTTCCAGTGTTTCCCATACATTCATTTATCTGTGGTGGTGCGCCACGAATAAATTATCTCCGCCACATATAGATTTTTATGCTTTTGGCGCTACCTGTTCGACCTCGCTCATAAACACATTATAATGGGACTCAATGTCTGTGAATGTAGCTTGTCATTACAATTCCGGTGCAATAGGTGGCGGTATGCATCGTAAAGACGCACTTAACACACCTGGTCCGCCAGAAGAAGAAGAAGCAGACGTAGTAGCAGAACGGATCCAAACACCTCTCAGTACAAATATGTGGGCAAACGGGTCCAAAAGTGGTCCGAACAACTCTAACTCATCATGTTATATTAGCCTGTGTCTGTATTAACATAGCTGGAAGCTCTACATGTGCAGATACACTAACTCACGCTGTTAGTAGTGTTAACTGCAGCGTGAGTCCCGTGGCAGCTTGCCCCTGTTAATCAATTACGGCGGCTCCACCTGCAACGGGTGCGGCGCGACAACCCCCACCTGTCGTGCGACAACTCTATGTTACGTGGCTCTTCTATTTTTGTCGCGCTACGCTCCCCTACACGACCCTCCAGCAGATAAAAACTACATGAAATAGTGTGCTAAACGAGCACAATGTGTTTTTAAATGAGTTAACCATTATCAGAGGTGATATGTGATGATTTTTTTTCATGCATTTACCAATGTTTATCCGTGACATTGTGTAAATGTCCGTGGCGGACATTTGAAAGCGAGTAGATGACAAACAGTACAGTAAACTTGTGGATAACTCAAATATATGTAATAACTTAGAGCCTCTCGACTCAGCAAATGGTAAACAACCCCGCTGGCTTCTCTATGTGTCGCTTACGTACGCAGTCAGTGGAGCCCAAATGAATACGCCGCACCGCGACGCTACACTGCGCTGCGCTGACGTGACACTTACGTTTGCAGCTGGTGGAGGCGGGCGGTAGGTTCTGCTCGTTAGTAAGTCCTTCACACAGATGATTATTGAAAAATATTTTTAATGATTCTTGATTGATTTTTGTTGACTTGACGTGATGAAAACGAAAATGAGGTGGACTGTCGGACACTGACAGCTTGTAATGATCTTCAGATGCCTGATGAGCCACAGGCTGGTAAACTCCAATAAATAGTCTGCACCAGGATGTTTGGGTTGGTGCGAGTTGTGAGCTGTAACTCAGCAGTAAATAATCAGCCGTGTGTGTCTGACTGTGGATGGTGGAGCTGCTGAATTGATTTGTGGAGTTTTTTAGTTGCAGCGGTGGCTGTTAGCAGCTAGCTCCGCTCGCAGACTTCACAGCTTCACCCCGCAGGACTCCACTCAGTCCGAACTGGAGAAGGTTTGTCGGTTGATGGTGTTTGACAGGCAGGTAGGAGGCTCAGTTATCTGTGAGTGTAGCTGTGCTGTAAGTAAATAGTCTGAACTCAGATCAGTTTTCTCTGACAGAGATGAAAGTTTAGTTTGAATCACCAACTCTGTGAGAGGACACCAGTTTAAACCTCCAGACTAACATGTTGCACATGAAGAAACAAGTTATGTTTCTGCTTCTTAACAGTCACATGGATAGGTCAGAGTTTACAATGAACCTGGGGACAAATCCTAGTTGGCTCACATTAGTTATTTGTTGAGAGCATAAATAGAGAGATGTTGAGCTTTTCAGATGATGATCAGTAAGTGTGTGCTCGTAAATCAGTCCTTAAACCTGTCACACACTGCTGGAGACATGACACACACATTATGTTATACAACCTGTCACCTTGAGTCTGATTTATGATCCATGAATCAGAACCACTGGATTAGTTTACAGAGAAAACACAGAAACATCAGGAATGAAACATTTTGAATTTTCTTCGACTAAAACTATGAACAACACCAAATCATTCCTCGTCAACCATCATCAACCATTTGTTTGGGAGTATTTTGGATTCATAGAACAAATGAGCTGCAGAGTGTGTGAGATGTGTCTGTGCTGCAACACAACTGACCTGTTAATCCACCTACAAAACCTTGAACACATGAAGGCTAAGAACGCTACTGACATTACCTCACTGAAGCCTGTCTTTGTCCAGCGTCAACTCAAAGATATTAATATATATTATACAGATATGTGTTCAGTAGGGTGACCTCGACTGAGACTGTCCCCAGTGGACCAACAGTCCTCATCAGGGTCCATCAGTGGACCAACAGTCCTCATCAGGGTCCATCAGTGGACCAACAGTCCTCATCAGGGTCCATCAGTGGACCATCAGTCCTCATCAGGGTCCATCAGTGGACCAACAGTCCTCATCAGGGTCCATCAGTGGACCATCAGTCCTCATCAGGGTCCATCAGTGGACCAACAGTCCTCATCAGGGTCCATCAGTGGACCATCAGTCCTCATCAGGGTCCATCAGTGGACCATCAGTCCTCATCAGGGTCCATCAGTGGACCCACAGTCCTCATCAGGGTCCATCAGTGGACCATCAGTCCTCATCAGGGTCCATCAGTGGACCCACAGTCCTCATCAGGGTCCATCAGTGGACCCACAGTCCTCATCAGGGTCCATCAGTGGACCCACAGTCCTCATCAGGGTCCATCAGTGGACCCACAGTCCTCATCAGGGTCCATCAGTGGACTAGTCTCCTGCATGTTTCTGATATGAATGCAATGATTAAATGACATATTTTGGTGGTTTGAGTTGAAGGTGTGAGAAAGAATAGTATTAGTAACATTGATGAGCGAGCCGCCTGTTAATGACTCTGTGGGCTAATGGGCATGTAGCTACTTCCATGTTTCAGATGATACGTCATGTTTGTAGTCGACCAATGAAGATGAGTTTACATATCACCTTGGGTTCGTCCTTCACCTTTTCAAAATGATCCCACACTTTGGATTTCCTGCCCGACATGTTATTAACTAGCCTGTGGAATAACCGCAGGTACCAGCCCTGGAGATTAACCTGACTCCTGTCTGACACATTATTATGATAGTTAAAACTATTTTTAACGGCGGTATGTGTAAAAAGTTTCTTTTTATAATAAACCACCAATATTCATACCACAGTATGTAAAACACTGGTATAAAGCTGCAGCTCTACAATCCATCAGACAGAAGTGATTTCCACGTCTCTGTCATTACAGATCAGAGTCAGTAAACAGATGCAGTTGAGTTTAAACCTGCTGCGGTCAGATTAAAGTTTCAGAGCTGCAGAATGAGCCGCCGTCACATCAGAAATAAACTCAGTCACAATAAATACACTCACAGGACGAGTTATTTTCTATCAGTTCTCTCCTTCTTCTTCACAGAATAAATAGAGTTGGTTTTTACTGTAATAATTTTTATGTTCTTCAAAGGTGGATGTAGGCAGCATGTGATCGATCAGTTCTGTGTGTTCAAACAGTCGAGTGCCAACAAACGCCTCCTTTTCTGTGAGCGTGCACTGAGGCTGAGGAGCAAACAGGAAGTCTATAGGAGGGCGGAGCCATATGAAGATATCACATCGGTACAGAGATGTGAGTCGGTAAATCGTCTCAGATTTTGGATATCGTATCGTGACATGGCATATATGGTGTTTTTCCCCCCTGGTTTTAAGGTTATGTCACTTTATGAAGTTACCTTCAACACTGGTCTTCACCCACCTAGTACTTATATCTACATTATTGACAATTATCGATCAGAAATCTCATTGTGTTGGGGGTCACAGAGGGATTACATCAGGAATATTAGGTTTGAATTTGTCTCCCAGTCTGAGCCTTGATGATCGTGCATTGAGATACAGTCTAAAATACTGTGATATTATTTCAGGACATATCGCCCACCTCTAGTCTGCAGGTATCAGACCCTACATTAACCCTATTAAAGATATTTTTAACCCAAATTTAAGACAGATCTTTGGACAAATCATCTTTTTCTTAATTAAGCGCTGCATGTGAGTATGAAGGTTGGTCGTATGTAAGGTCTGTGTTTATGTAGGAATATCATCAGTTTGATCTAAACTTCACCAACAGGTACATTTAAGTAGTGCTGCACGGTTTGATAAAAATGTGCGATTGTGATTTGAGTGGACAATATCGCGATTTGTGGTTGTGATTAAAATATAATAGATAAATGGTATCATGAGTCTTTTTGCTTGATTCAGTGTTTCCCTACATTATATCAGGGGACACTGACCTGACAGAGTTATTGTTATGGACAGACAATGTGTTAATGACCATCAACAACTGAGCACAGTCAAACAGGCTGCTCACACAGCAGCGCAGCACGACACTGTACACACAGCGCAGCGAGCCTGTGTTGTCTTCAGGCGTTGTCACGTAAATGACAAATTCCAGCGCGCCATAGCACAACACAGCAGCATGTCAAGTGGGCCGAACCCGAGCAAAGTTGCTCAGTTTTTTATTTGTTATGGAGTCCATGATTTCCCTGTGACACTTACAGATGTTTGCGTAACTGTGCTTGGATGTTGTTTTATGAGGCTCTGGTGTCTTTCAGTTGTCTCTTTGTCTTGAACGTTACTCAGCTCGGCTTTCTCTCACATGCACTCTTACTACTTTTCTCTGTGCTGTCTCAAGTGTTGATATAGATTGGTCGTGTTGCCGCGGGACGTGGCGACTTTAACTTTTACACTTTTACACAGCACGTCTTTATGTTCAACGTCGCCGTACCTGAACACAAAGTATTGCCATGTGATAGACAACTCAGCCTGTCTGTGTTGGGCACTGCTGCACGCCAGCTGGTCACCTGACCATACGTGTTGCACACACCAGGATAGCTTGTGGGCATGATGTCAACAAACTCCACACACTACAGGTGAGGCAGTCACGTTCACAATAGTCTCTATATACAGACTCTACATTCAGTGAATGTAGAGTCTGTAGGCAAACCCCGGAGATCTAGCCTCCGGAAAAAGAGCGGAAGAGCCCTGGTTTCCGGTGCTAGGCTGTTTGTAGTCCGTGTGATATTGACCAATCACGTTTGAGCCGGCTGCAGTTGTTGCCAGGTTAAACGGTCCGTGCGGGGAACTAACAAGGCTGAACATAATTGGAGTCACTGCAAACTCTGAATGCATCGCAATGGTTCAGCATATTTACTTATATATAAACAGAAGGAAACAGAAATTCGCCTCCCCCATCCGAATCAAACCGGAATGCCAAAACATCGGGGGTCTGCCCCCAGAGGCTGTATTCGCTGTCTGCCGGAAGTCAGACGTCGAATACAGCCGATGGGTTCCGAGAATGCGTTCACAGGCGCACACGTTAACATTTATTTACATTAAATAGCAAACTTTTATGCAGTTATGTAACCGCACAGCCTGACATCAGGACTGTGATTAGATTAATCGTGCAGCACTAATTTAAGTATAAAGTAAAAACACAGAATCAGGTTCAGAGTTCACTTTAAAGATCTGTAACATCAGAAACTTTCACCCAGAAGAACTCGACTCATTCTGCTAAAAAGAAACTAAAAGATGGATATATATATATATATATATATATATATATATATATATTTTTTTTTTTTTTTAATTAGCTCAAACGTTTGTGCCAATGAGACCCCACAGATTTAAATTTAAGTCTATTTAATGACTTTTAAAGCCTAATATCAATAAAACTGACTTCTTACAGACCTGCTGATCAATAACCAAAATCACAGATGATTCAATTTATAACTAATTAATGGATCAACTGGTATTTGACAGGTTTAGGATATTTACTACTGACCGGAATTATTTGTCAACATAATTTCGACTCAAAATTCACTCAAAGCTGTGAGTATCCATTATTGATTATTTTCATTATCTGTCAATCTGCAGATTGTTTTCCTGACCAATCAATAAGAAATTTAGTCTATGAAAAAGTTCACATCACAGTTTGTCAAAGGCCACAGTGAAAACTTCAAAACTTCATCTTCATTATCATGTACGTGAGAAATCAGCAGCGAATCATCACATCAGAAACTAAAACTGCGTTTCAAAAATCAACAGGATGATTAATCAACACTCAGTTATAAAAACCCTGTGAATATACACAAATATATAAATCTCACTCTGGGACAATAAACAGCGACATCTCTTCTGCAGAGTTTCACAAAGTATTTCACTTTCATAACCACACACTGATATGACTGATGAAATTAATGCCACACACTCAGAATCATACGGAGCACAATCTATAATCTATGACCTATGACCTACGATCCTCGGCACAGTTCCTCTGAATCACCAGCAGCACAGTTAAGTACAACGTCAGTACTTTATTACAGTTGTGAGGAACTTAACCTGAGTATTTTTCCTCATCTCTACGTTATGTGACAGCTTTAGTTCTTTTACAGACTCAGATTACTGACACAAAATATAACCAATAATCAATAGAGCTGTATAATTACAGATTAATCTACCCAGCAGTATCTTAAAACGAGCTGCAACATCAAACTGATAAACACATTCATGTCAGTTATTACACCATAATACAGTTGTGTCGTCATTTTGCAAGTCTCAGGTCTCTGCACTCAACAGGGGCGTGGCTTATCATCTTGTGCATGATGACACCGGTTTAGTTTTTAATATATGAAAATTTCATATCGTGATGTATGAGGGTTCATTTTTCATTTCATTTTGTTTGTTTTACGTTTTACTGTTTATATAAAGACAAACTGTGGGGTTGAGATAAAACTGTTCCATATTTTGTTGCCATTCTATGTTTTAAATGAACATAAATACATTATTTTTAATTTGTCAAAATATCATTGTTGCAAAAATACCCTGAAATACTGTGATACTATTTTGGAGTCATACTGCACTCAAGTGCCAATTCAACATCCAAGTCAGGACTGAGAAGTCCTAAACTCTGAGTTTCAAGTCCAAAACAAGTCATTATGTTCTCGTCACCGAGTGTCACAACATTTTAACAACAGAATTAGGGGTGCACACGCACCACATCAGATTATTTGCTGATATCCGATATGCTGATATCTAACAACTCTTTTGACCGATACTGATATCGCTATATCCACTTTTTCCCACTTAATTCTAGCGATCACCAAGTCTCTTCTGTAGTGGAATAAACATCATATTTTATCACAACAGCCTACCAGCAAATGGAGACATGAAATACGATGGAAATAACAATGTTGGCCGATTCTGATAGATCATTTTAAAGCCAATATCGGCTGATACCAACGATGTACCAACATTATTGTGTTTCCCAGTTATGACACCGTGAACATTTGAGGACGTTGAATCTCTCCTTTATTTGAGTTGTTTTCTACGAGGAGACGTTTTAAACAAACTTTCATTAACAAAATGTTTCAACTTTTAATCACAGAAAAATGATGTTTGTTCAGCCTTCTGTGTTCAGTCCTGAGAAGCATTCAGACTGATAACGAGATCAACTCTGTGATACCACAATATTTCCTGAGATGGTTATCGTAGCATGACAATCTCATACTGTCGCAGCTCTATAATCTAATAAGATAGTTTTCAGTCTGTTCATCTCACTTCAGACATTTTTTGCATCAGCAGAGTAAATGCAGTGGACTGAATGTAGAGCAGTGGCTCTCACATGGTGTCGTGATGCCAATCCACACATTATTATTGCAATATTCAACGGGGCCTATACAGAAAGTTATCCATGAATTTTTCAGTATGTTGTGTGTACACATTTCCTTATAAAGAGGCAAACTGTGGCTACAAATGTACTTTAATGTAATGACATGAAGAAAATCTTCACAGGGAACCTGTTTGTGCAGCTGCATTACAAGTGTGTGACACATCACATGATCTCACATTATTTCATGTTTAAATGGACGTGTTATTGGTGCTTTGATTACATTTAAAAAGTTTAAATTGAATTCTTGAATCATATTGTTAATAAGTATTTCATGAATAGTTCGTGAATATAAACACATCTTTATGTTGTGATAAGAGTGATGACACACGTTATAGAGACTGTTGTGCACAGATATTAATATAGGTGTGTCTTGAGCTTTGGGGCCAAAAAGGTTTGCTCATCACAGATGCAGAGTGTCATTAACACTGGTGTCTGGACTTCACTCACCTGTCTGCATTTATAACTCATACTCATCTATTCTGTTTCTACTGTGCAACAGTGACTGATGGTACAATTATTACTTTTTGATTTTACTGACTTTATTCTCACCAGCACCTCCTGAAAGTTTACATTTATTCAACATTTAATACACATACCTGTAAATATTTGTTTATTCTTGTCTTTATTCTGTTGTTTATTGTGTTGTTTACATGTCTGAATGTGACACTAGTTTATATGCAGTATGCTATGTATGTCTATGTTATGTATAGCACATATTTGTATAGTTTTACACTTACATTTTATGCTCAGTACCTTAAGTCCTAGTGTTAAATACTGAAGCATAATGCACATTTTTATTTTGGTTTTATTGGATTTTCTTACTTTATATTTACATACTTCTATTTCATACTCTGACTCCTTCAATTTTTTTATTCTTTGCATCAGTGTGACTGTTATGAATCACAGTTTCCCCTCAGGGATCAATAAAGAGTTTCTGATTCTGAAAAAGCAATTGATTGTTTTATTCTAGTAGTTATCCTACGTTTTATTTGTTAGTAATGTTAATAATTTCTATAATAAAAAAAAAAAATCGATGTGATGATTTGATGATTTGATATTGCCACACAAACATATCTTGATACTATGCTGTATTATTATTTAGTAAATACAATATATTAGAGACCCAGAGTCCAAGTAACACCCTGAACATGAGCAGAATATGACCTTTAAAATACATTTAGATATTAACACTTTCACCTCAGTAACACCCTGAACCAGGACTTGAGTATTACTACACTGTATATAAGAACTTAAGTACAGTAACAGAGCACTTTAGTGCAGTAACAGAGCACTTTAGTGCAGTAACAGAGTACATTAGTGCAGTAACAGAGTACATTAGTGCAGTAACAGAATACTCCTGAGTGAAGCCCGGCAGTTGTGTGACCGGACAGACCTGTAGCAGTGAGCTGATCTCTGTCCGCTCAGTTCGGTTCAGTGTTTACAGACAGTAACAGATACCTGGCAGGTGCCTGGAGCTCCTACCTGCCTCCCGGACACACCTCCTCCAACAGTCCGCTCACAGTGAGGTCCTGCTCGGATCAACAGATGTGAGAGTCCGGCGGCTGCTGGCTCTGCCTCCCTCCCTGCACGCTGCTGCTGCGGTTCAGAGGCTAACCAGCGAGCTAACTGCTAACAGACCCGCTGCTGACCAACTAACTGCACAAATCCAGTCAACAGCGACCCCATCCACATCCACACACCTCCACCCGCTCATTTTCTGCTCACTGCCACAGAGAGCCTCGCGCTAACTGCTCCACCTGCTCAGGTGTGAGGGTTTTTGCAGGCTAACGAAACATCCCATTTATCTTGCTTTAAAAAGATGGCGGGCAAGCCCAGGCAAAATAGAAGCTATGTGGCTAGCTAACTGAAGCTAGGCTACTTACCGAAGACGTAAATGTCAGTAATGTGATAAATGGCGCTCGTGTTGGTGCGTGAGCGCGCGTCCAAGCGGAAATCTGGTCGTTTGATCGTTAATGAGTCGCACACCGAGCGGATTAACGCGCTCGCGGAGCCGATCTTTGCAGATGTTACCGCTCCGTGTTTGGCTAGCTAATCAGCCGTTAGCCTGTTAGCTGAGCTTTGTCTGAAGGCGCCGAGCGGCGGCCAGGCTCCGACACACACCGACACACTCCGCACACCCTCCGCCCCGTTCGGCCGCTCACCCCCCCGCCCCGCCCCCGGTACCGCTCACACAGCCGTCTTTACTTTGTGTCTCGGTCCTCCGGTGCGTCCAGCGGCGGCCTCCGGTCACTTTTCTGGAAGATTTTTTTATTTAGCCAAGTAGCATAATAGATGAGTTATCAGCTGTCTCCCGTCTGCGCAGGCGCAGTGGCGAGCAGCATCATGGATGTTGTTGTGATCGGATTGGCCGGCCGGGTGTGTGGGGCGCTGTGATTGGCTGCGGGGTGCTCGCGGAGCTATGATTTGTTGCTGGGGGATGTGAGGTGCTGTGATTGGCCGGTGAGTCTGTTGGAGGGCGGTGACTGGCTGAGAGGATGGCTGGGCCGTTGTGATTGGCTGCTGAGGTTTACCTGGTTCAGAATGGCGCTGTCACCGGAACTACGTTTCCCAGCGTGCAGAGCGGCAGCAGAGACCCTGAGGCCCGCTCTGCGCTGCTGCAGAGGGTTAGGACCAGACTAATGATTTTAATCGATGATTTTAATCAATGAGTGATCTGTCTATCGATACATGACACAGTTTATCGTTCAGTCATTAATAATCAACAGACACAGCTACTTTTTGTAAACAATATTGGACACATTTATTTGTTTTCGTTCGATTGAAACTCTTTTTAACACATTAAATACTGGTGGAACTGACAGGATTATATTCTACTATACCTCCATCTATCTATCTATCTGTCTGTCTGTCTGTCTGTCTGTCTGTCTGTCTATATTTACATGATAATATCTGACTAATAGCAATAATTAAAACAACATTATGTCATATTGAAACAGACTCTTTCAGTATATCTAGCAGTGGCAGATCTTCCTGGGTGGGGCCCCAGGCAGACAGGGGCAGCTACCCAGAGGGAGAGGGGGTGTGCCCCCCACAAAAATAAATAAATAAATTAATATCTTTTTGTCTGTTTGTAATTTTTAAATTAAAAGGCATCAAAGATAAGATCAAAATGATCACAAGAACTAAAGCTACTGGTTGATCTGTAAGTTTTTCCTTCACGGACCCCTTTTCTATTATTATTCTGAAAATATATTTTCTTTATTTGTCAAAGTTATCGTCCCTTACAGCAGCTGAGCTACTTTTCATAGAAACAAAAGAAAAAAGAAAGTGTCTGTCTTTACAGTAGCTACTGTACGTTCCTCCCACCCTACGATCCCAACATCTCCAATACCATCATCATCCTCACTGTGACTTCATCACATGTCCACGTTTGGTCATGGACTTTCCACGTCCACATATGACGTCCAAGGTACCCTGGGTGTGTTGGTTGTTGACATTCTGGGACGCCGTGTCAACTTCAGCCTGTTACATGCATTGTCTGTTTTCAAAATACACTTCTGTTTTCACAGGAAATGTACAGTCTGGATAGAGTCTCTTTCAAAATAAAAGCACTACGTCAGGACAACACCACCAACTGATGTTTTTTTCCTTCAACAACACACACACGTGGTTACGTTTAGCCAACACACACAGGCGTGGTTACCTTTAGCTGACACACACACACACACACACACACACACACGTGGTTACGTTTAGCCGACCCAATGTGTGGGTCATGGTCCAAAAGTGGGTCTCTCATCCATGCTGAACGGACCACGAGTGACTCAGAATCAGAAATACTTTATTGATCCCTGAGGAGAAATTATGGAAAAGACAAGTTTGTAAAAAACACACTTTATTTTGAAGTACAACAAATTTCCAGCACAGAGCTTTCACTTTGAAGTGCAGTTTCCTGTTATAGAGCGAGTGATTAACGGACAATTGCTTAACAGAGACAAAAACCTAACTCAACAACATGTTCAAACACAGTATGATGCTGAAGATATTAATCTGTGGGACCTTGAACTGATGACTGAGGAGAAATCTGGACCAGCTGGGAACCAGTGAGTCAGAGTATTGATAGGTGGTGGAGTGTGTGCGGAGAGTGTAGAGTATGAGAAAATGAAAAGGTTTAAACATCCAGGGCGCAGAACAAAAAAGAAAAGACAAAATGTTTAAAAATACACACAGTGTGTTCTTTAATTGTTCTTTATAAGTTAAGTTTAAGTTTATTCACTTTATTAATCCCCCTGAGGGGAAATTCAATGTTTTCACTCTTGCTTGTCAATTACACACAGGTCTGAAAGACACACACATGCACAAACAGGACCTATACATGCACAAAATGGAGGGATATCAGAGTGAGGGGGCTGCCCTTGGTGAGGCACCCCAAGCGACTGGGGGGTTCAGTGCCTTGCTCAGGTGCACCTTGGCAGTGCCCAGGAGGTGAACTGGCACCTCTCCAGCCACCAGTCCACGCTCCATATTTTGGTCCAGACGGGGACGCGAGCTGGCGACCCTCCGGTTCCCAACCCAAGTCCCTATGGACTGAACTACTGCCGCCCCTGTTGATGACTGTTTGTTTGCTATGTTGTTTATTTGTGTTGATTACTCATTAACTCTTATCTGTTATTAAAGAACATAAATATAAAAGATAATGTGTTCCTGAAGACAGAACGTTGTCTGCACAGTTTTGAAATACAAATAAGGACAACTTCCTGATGAAGGCGCTTGCAGTCACCTCTCTGACAGCTCTGCTGAATTTAGGCTTTGTCTTTTTGGTCAGTGTTGGTGGTGATTTTTGTGGTTGGTGTTGGATGGTGGTGGTGTGTGGCTGAGAGTCACTCATCAGGACACCAACTCACCAGTCTGTAAACTCACCCTCTGCAGACTTCTGCTAGTTAGCTGCCAGCTGCTAACTAGGTCGATGTTTTCAAATGTAAACATCAGTAAACATGGAGGAAAGATGAAGAAGCACCAGCTGAACTAACATCCTGTTAGCCTCCGTATAGCTGCTGGAAAATAACCTGGATGATATCAGGAGCTGCAACATCCTCTGAGTCACTGAAACTAAATCCTGCACAGCTCCATCTAACCAGGGGACTTTGTTTCTATCAGCTGATCTGATGGAGCAGAGGATTCTGGGTGAGAAGGAGAGGAGGTGTGGTGTTAATAAGGACAGGTATGAGCTGCTGTCCTGTTCCTGTTGTGGATCACTCAGTCTGTTTCCAGTCACAGTTCAGTCCCAGCTGGACGAGGACATCTAACTGGCCTACTGTCCTTGTCCCAGTATACAAGCACGGGAGGGGAATCCATTTATTGAGCCAAGTATGTGCGACTCCTCTGCGATAGGTGGAGATATGCCCCCTTTCAGCTTGTTAGTATTGGACCTTTTTCCTGTTGACCTATTACGTCACAGACCAAACAATGGACAAACAAGTTAGCTACGGTTAGCTAGCAGCTAACTGCTACCATGGTGGACAACTTTACAGCTCTGTACATTTGGTCCGTCCAAAAAGTCACGGCTCTGGATGTAGATTTCTCCATGTTGTTACCGGCTTCTTCTTCTCTTACACATTTAATGCTATTGGACTTCAGGGTCAAAGCCCGGGGCGGAAACTGTGGAGCATGCTCAGAGCGCCTCGGCCACTTTGGGTCTGATTGACTGTATACATGCAGGAGTCACATGATCTGGGTGTGTTAGTCCCACTGTGACACATTCACTGCAGGACCATTTCACTCACACTGACACAGTGGTGTGCACAGGGGGTGGGCAGGGGGGGGCGGTTGTCCCCCCTCGTGGCCCAATTATTGAAAAACACGCTAAAGTGCCCTCCTGGCTGGTTAAAACATGATAAACTGCCCTCTTGGCTGGTAAAAACATTACTGTTGCAATGACTTTTTTGATCTATATTGAGCCAGAACTATATCTCACAGAACCAGTTTGGATTATCTGGTGCTAATATGGTGTTAAAATGCACTAGAATACAGGAAATGGCATCTACTTAATTGAAAATGTTCTGGGGAAGGACCCTCAGACCCCCCCAGGGATTTATTTCCTTCATACATCCATGTCTCTGTGTGTCCTTCACAGTCCAACACTGAATCTACACAGTTTTCGTGGATGCTGATCCTAACTACAAACTAACTTGAGTAGTCTGTCTAGATAGTCTGTTTTAAGACTAAATAATGTGCCATTTGTATAACATATAAACATGTCTAAAGTGCCCTTGAAAACACGCAGAACTTAGTGCCCTCTTCAGTGGCAAGAACACGCTGTATGTGCCCTTTTTTTTCTTTTCGCCCCTGCCCTTCAAAAAGTCTGTGCACGCCACTGCACTGACTACAGGGGTTTATATAAATCTGTTTCCTCTGTCGTCATGGAAACGGACTGAGTGCTGTACAAGTACTGTACTGTAAGCAGTGACCATACGATTGTCTTGTTGAAGTTGGAATGTGTGGACAGTGTCGGAGAGTCACTCATGGAGCAACATTTCATCCAGCACATATCCAGCCACCAGCTCCATCACCTCTCTGTGTCTGCAGCTGTAGACCAGTAAAATCCAGTTGTGGTTGTTTAGCCAGTGCAGAGCTACAGCTGACCTCTGCGGTCGAGGAGGGCTCACCTTTGGTGGGGTGTTCTTCCTGGAGCTTCAGGTTGTAGTTGGTGTTTCAGAGTAGAGATCTGAGGATGTCCTTTTCACAGTTGAAAGAGTTTTAGTCCGACTTCCTGCAGCAGCAGAGTTTCTGTCATCTTTCTTTCTGTAATGTGTGTTTAATGTGTTGAATGTTTGTTTTGAATCAACTAAACTTATCAGCCCTGCTGCCATCTAGTGTTTTGGAGGTGTAACTGCAGAGAGACACAGACACACCACCACACAAGTGTAAATGCTCACAGTGGTGTAGGCCTCGTGCGTCAGGTTTGCTAGACGAGTATAAATCCTACTTAACACGTTACTGCCCGACTCTGTGTGTGGACAGTTGAATCCAGGTCTGCCCCTGACCAAAGTGGGGCCCTAAGTGAAATTTTATTTTATTTTTATTTTCTATTTTCATCTTATTTAGCTTTATTTCTCCCTCCCTCTCCCCTCTCTGGGGAGCGTCTGACCTCCTGGCCCCGCACATACTCCCGAGGCTCATTTGGGCGACATGTCGACAACTCTTCACCTGCCGGTGCACCCCTCTGATTGGTCAGGTGTCCAGTGCTGTCAATCATTGCAGCGACACATGTGCAGTCAGATTACAGGTCTCTTCTCTCCTTCCACGAGCTGATTCTACGCGCACCTCACGGTAGCGCATATGCGCATCCATTGCGTCCTCGCTCAAAATGTGGCCCCCCATGGAAGATGAGGCCCTACACACAGCGTGTGTTCCACGTTTAGGGAGGGGCGGCCCTGGTTGAATCATTTACCATTATTGATCCAGCTGACACCAGATGGATCGTCAGGATGAAAACATAGTATCGATATTTTGGTTTGATCGAGCACCTCGGTCCTGAGGGGGGCGCTGCAGGAAACATCACTCAGGAAACAGCGTCTGATTATCAAGAAGCTTTATTAGAGTGAGTATTATCATCATCATCATCATCATCATCATCATCATCATCAGTCCTGTTGCTATGGGCCTGTGTGCTGGACTGCAGGAGGCTGTTAACATGCAGCTGAGCCGAGCAGACAGACAGACAGACAGACAGACAGACAGACAGACAGACAGACAGACAGACAGACAGACAGACAGTTAGAGGAGCAGACAGACAGACAGACAGACAGACAGACAGACAGAGGTAGGTCAGACAGAAAGGTGGACAAACTGGGGTCAGAGAGGTAGACAGGTGGACAGGTAGTGAGGTAGGGGACAGACAGAGAGACAGAGAGACAGACAGACAGACAGACAGACAGACAGACAGGTGGGGGACAGGTAGCTATTGTGTTATTTACATACAGGTAGGCAGATGCGATAGAAAGCTTATTGGCTGTCTTCCAGAGGCTCCGCCCCCCTCTCTTCTGTGTCGGCCAATCCCCTCTGAGGAGGGGCAGGCTCTGCAGGCTGAGGGGAGGGGTGTGAGGAGGAAGAGGAGGAGGAGGAAGAAGCAGAGGAGGACAGAGAGAGGGGGAGGTCCGGGGGTTGTTCAGTCTGTAGCCTCCCTCCTCCGTCGGCCTCACCTCCCATCAGTGCCTCCTCCGCCTGCCCGCTGCCGGCTCCTCCTCCTACTGCTCCTCCTCCACGGGACCCGGCAAACTGCAGATGAGGCAGCAGGGCGGCAGGAGCCTCCTTCTCTCTCTCCCGCTCCCCCACCGCCTCCCTCTCACGTCGCTCGCTGTATAGCGGGGCCTCCAAGCCGAGGTAGGAGGCACTGAGCTGCCGCAGGTCCAGCTCAAAGGGACTGCCGCTGGGCTGTACCGCTGCATCTCCTCCCTGACCTCCTCCTCCTGATGCTCCTCCCCTCTTAGCTTTGCGGGGGTGAGAGGAGGCGGGGAGGCTGTCGGGGAGGAGGGACTGGATCTTAGGAAGCCAGCGTTTACGTACTCTCCGGGCATTGGTGCACATATCGGCAGCAATGACGTTCATCTCACTCTCCTTAAAGTTAGGAGCGAAGTTCTGACAGTAAACTGAGGAGGACGAAGAAGAGGAGGAGGAGTGAGAAGAAAAGGAGAGAAACGTCTCAGTATCATCGAACTGCAGTGATAAGATGTAAATCCGTGACTCAGACTGTGTGTGTGTGTGTGTGTGTGTGTGTGTGTGTGTGTGTCTTACGTTTGACGGTGTTTAACACTCGGTTGTCCAGGGGCTTTCGGCTTGGATCATTGGTGGAGGAGCGGATCCCTGTCCCACAGCTATTGGCCAGAGTGTTTCTATGGATACCATAACAGCCCAATCAGCACCTATACTGAGCTTTAGATTAACAACCCCCCCCCCCGAGACAATGTGACGGAGCAGTTATGTAAAACAGCAGCTGGATGTGAAGGAAGCTGCTGAGTGTCAGAATGTTCTGGAATATCTAACAGAGCCTGATGTCACAGGGTGTCTGATGATGTCACAGGGTGTCTGATGATGTCACAGGATGTCTGCTGATGCCTCCATCATTCAACATGTTTAGATAACAGCTTGCTGATGAGTCACTGCCCATATCTGTGCTACACAGATCAATCACAATCAGGACCCACTTACAGGTCTCATTAGACCCTTTACACTTCCTGTTTAGGGCGGGAATGTTATGCTGTTATTCCACCTCGTGAAGTGTTATGTATGCAACCCACGCCCGTGTCTTCGGCACGCCAAGTGCCGAAGTGCATTCTAATATCTGGACCGCTGGACTGCACCGCACCAGACGGCCCAGCGGAGTGAACATGTGATTAACTTAATGTTTTGTTAATTCATGTAAAAACAGAACACTCTTTTCAGCAGCTACTAGCAGTTAGCAGCTAACTCAAAGAAGAATAACAGCAACAGAAAATGTCCACATATTGCAGAGACATTAGCCACTTTTACACTTCCTGGTCAAGGTGCGAATATCAAGCTATTGTTCCACATCACCATTCTGTACGTAAGGTATGATCACAAAGTTGTCTCGCCTCTGAATGGGAACGAAGGTAGTAACAACGCTGAAGCAAACAGCTGACAGGATGGGATAATGGCGGTTGTGACGTTTTGAAAACATGTTACATGTGCGACCCACCGCAGGAGATTTAAACAGCAGCTAGCGCAGTTAGCAGCTAACAAAAAGAAGAAAAATAGCAGCTGTTAGCCACTAGAAGCTAACTCAAGAAGGGAAGTAAATGTCCCTCAGCTGCAGCCCAGCCTCTGCTGGACAGAGACATGATCTGTTCAGAGATCAGTAACAAGGAAAATTTAAGTGTGCCTTCAGGTAGAAAACATCAGTAAGCATCATATTATGTGTGTTTTTAATTTGGTGGAAGGACGACAAAGAACAAAAGAGATATGATGGTTATAGTTTGATTTGACTCCAATGAAACTGACACCAAAGTCTGACTCCTCCAACCCTGTCACTGACATCACCTGTCCTTCTTTTATAGTTTCCTTACACTGAGTCAGTGGAGCGCCGGACTACAAGAAAAGGCCTCTTTTTCACTGGTTAATATGTGTCAGGCTACTACAAGCAAAATTAACTTAAACTGACAAACTTAGTTCCTACAAATACGCTGACTGCACATGGGGACCATGTACACAGTAACCCAGTGTTGTACATACAAACCTTCTTCAATCCTAATGCGGGGTATTCCAGGGGGTCTAGGTTACTGATATAACCACGGAAGGTTGTATATGGTGGAATTAATACTTTCACATCGAACTGACACTGTACCTGCACTGTACCCTATGCTGCAGCCTGACGTGCTCCTCTCCAGAGATGTAACCCCACAGTGTCACAGTGACACAGACCTCCTGTCTGTCTCTGTGAGCTGAAACCATTTCCCTCAGTGGAAACAAAGCTTTGATTTACTTTAATTTCACAGATAAGAAACAATAAATTGTGAAGACAATAAAGCCTCCACACACTGTGTGTGATTTATCCTGGCTGAAATATGAGCAGAGCAAATCTCTGCTAGCTGCTAGGCTCATTTATACAATGTAAAATGCCATAGGCTTGTGCTAATAATGTTAGCATGTTCTATTTGTTTGGAAAACGTGTCCAGATAAAGACAAGTGTTTGTCTGTGAATGCTGCGAGTTATAGTGAAGCTGATTTGTGTTTGAAACTTTTAGACACTGATTAGAACAGTTTGCATTCAAACATACTCCGCTGCAGCAAGTTGTTGTCTTCCAGTGTTTCCCTGGATGTGTCATATTCAGTTTGGACGATTACAATGAAAAACCTGTTTATTCTAATGGTAGAAAAATACTGATGTATACTGTATGTGTTGTGGTCTTGCATTCATGCTGTCTTTAATTTAAAGTGGTGTGACGTCTGTACAGCGTCTATACACCCTCACTGACATAAACAATATTTAATCAGAAAGTATAAACCTTTCTCTGAGCCTGAACATGAGCTTCACAGGTGTTGGTGCAGCGTACTTCATGTGGATGTATAGAGACCTGGATAAAGCATTGAAGGCAAGGTCCTGTTCATTCCAATGAAAGTTGCTTAGTGGCGCATGAAGCCAAAATTCTAACTCTATTTCCATGATAAAATTACTGGGATCTTATGCATTATGGGGCCCATAAAGAAGGCACACTGGAGACTTACGACAATCGAGTACGCAGGAGTTGTGATGCTCAAAAAAACGTATCCACTGATTTATAGACATTTCTTTCATAATATAAGTCAATGGGAAAAAGTTTTATCGAGCCCAGAGACCTCACATGAGGGTTTAATTCAATCTTTAGCTGCTACAAAAATTGGCTTCACAGCCTGGTGCGGTTCCTGGGGGGCTGTTATTTCAGAGCTTTGAAGATGACAAGGCTAACAGTTTCCCAAGTTTCCCACAATTTGCCTCAGAGGGCTTTACAGCATACGGCATCCCTCTATCCTTAGGAGCCTCACAGCTGATCAGGAAAAACTCACCTGTCGAAGAACGTAGCCAGCAGCCTCCTGAGCAGCACCTTGTGCTTGACTCCGGCACACAGGTGACAGTTCATCAGCTGACCTCGAGTCATGAACACACCTGAACCTGAACACACACACACAAACCCACACACACACACACACACACACACACACACACTAATGTCAGGTCTTCCAGACAGTTTTGTTTTTCATGACCTTCTTAACAATCCTGTTACCATGGTGACAGACTTGACAGTAAGCTGCGTCTGCATTCACTGTTCATTGTGTAAATTACTCTGCGTCTACACTCGGACAGGTGTTCTGTTGTCTTACCAGCCACCAGCTCCACCTTCTCTCCCGGGTCTCCCTCAGTGTAGAGCGACGGGTGGCAGCGATACCCGATCTGACTGATCAGGCTGGCAGGGAGGGCCATGTTGTCCCGCCCAACGAGCACGCAGGGCCGACGCTCGTTAGCCAATGGGAGGGAGAGCATCTCCATCTTCTCTTGGACTGGTTCAATAAGAAACAGAAAGAGGGGTGTTTAGCATAACCAGGAAGTCTAATGACAAACAAAGTGAACCCGCGAAGTGTTGAAACCATAAAATGTATAAAAGAAGAGGAAGTAGCCAACGTGATGTCACCTATTGTATGTGGACTCTTGTTTCAAAGCTTCGAGTTCCGCATTCTGGCCTTCGCCATTTTGGATACTTGGAGCCAGAGGTGACCATATTTAGATGAGAGGGAGGAGCTGTGGAGGATAGGCATTGCTATGCCTCTATACTGGTTGATAGATCACAACGGTAGTGACTTGTTGATCACTAGTTAGCCCCGCCTTCAAGCCTTCCCTGGTTTATGGTCTATTTGACTCTAAATGGGACCATAACTTATAAAATAAACATCATGCTGCACCGAAGAGTTGAAACCAGATACTGAGACCATCCATCCATCCCTTTTCATTAGCTTATCCGAGGTCACGTATCGGGGACAGCAGGCTGAACAAAGCACCCCACACACCCCTCTCCCAGCGATGCTTTCAAGCAGACCAGCGATATATATAATCCCTCGAGTGTGTTCTGGGTCTTCCTTGGGGCCTCCTACCATCTGGACATGCCCGGAAGGCAAGGCAAGGCAAGTTTATTTGTAGAGCACAATTCGTACACAAAGTAATTCAAAGTGCTTTACAGAACAAGAAAATGCATTAAATCACAATACAAAATAAGAACATATATAATCATTATAAAATGAACTTTAAAAGAGAAGAGTGCAGATAAGATCCTTTCAGTCATATGCACAGTGAAATAGAGCTGTTTTGAGCCTAGATTTGAACATTGTCAGAGTAGAGGCCTGTCTCACATCTTCAGAAAGACTGCTCCAGATTTTAGCTGCATAAAACTGGAATCCTGATTCCCCCTGTTTAGTCCTGACTCTGGGCACCAGCAGGAGGCCGGTCCCTGAGGTCCTCAGAGTCCGAGATGGTTCATATGGCACTAACATGTCAGAGATGTACTTTGGTGCTAGGCCGTGGAGAGACTTGTACACAAGCAGAGCTGCTTTAAAGTCTATTCTCTGAGCCACAGGAAGCCAGTGTAGAGACCTGAGCACAGGACTAATGTGCTCGTACTTCCTGGTTCTGGTCAGGACCCGAGCAGCAGCATTCTGAATGTACTGCAGCTGTCTTACGGGCTGTTTGGAGAGGCCAGTGAGCAGGCCGTTACAGTAGTCTAACCTACTAGAAACAAATGCATGGATAAGTTTCTCCAAGTCAGGTTTAGACACTATACCTTTGATTTTGGCAATGTTTTTTAGATGGTAAAAAGCTGCTGATGTTATTGATTTGATGTGGCTGTTAAAGTTCAAGTCTGAACACCTCTAACAGGAGGCGCCCAGGGGACATCCTAATCAGATGCCCTGACCACCTGAACTGACCCCTTTCGACGCAAAGGAGCAGCAGCTCTACTCCAAGCTCCCTCCAGTTTTCTGAGCTCTGAGCTTCTTGCCTCCTAAAGCTAAGCCCAGACACCCTACAGAGGAAACAGAACCAGTTCAAAAACCATAGCTCATGTGGTGGAGGTGTACCATGATGTAACCTACTGTAGGGGTTTCCAGGATGTCCGTAGATGTGTTGGTAGAGTCCAGAGTGGGCGGTGCTCCCATAGTAATCCTCCTCCAGCTCCTCCTCGGTGGCAGGGTGGGAGGGAGGGGAGTCAGTGGGAAGGCTGGAGCCTCCCGGACTGGAGCGACCGCCGTTTGCCAGCAGGTAGGACTGCAGGCCTGGGACCAAACCACCACCTGCGCCCAGGTAGCACAGAGCGCTGTTCCTGGAGGTCTGGAGGTCCCCAGAAACGTCCACTCTGAGGACAGAACAATGACTAGTAAGACCAGGAGGAGACAGATGATGTCCAGTGTCTAGCAGGTTTTCTTTTGATGTAGGAATAATTTATTATACAACAAGAAAGAGTTAAAGCATCTTCTAGCTTTATAATAAGTACTTTATGGAGGCCAGACCCAGGACCAAAGTCAGGCAGGGTTCAGATTATATTCAGTCCAAAGGCTAAGGTATAACTTTCAGAACTGAAGTTTCATGCTATTAATCAATCAAACAAGTCATCAAATAAAACAAACACTGCTTCATAACCTGGCCACTAGTGGTGGCTGACGTTAGCAACCTGTACTCCTACCCTGTCAGTCGGCACTGATAATGGAGAAGTGCTAACAAATGCAGCAACTTCACTGCTGGATTTTAGTTAAATTTTCCATTTGGGAGGTAATGTAGCCCAAGCACTATACCCTACCCCTCTATTCCAACAAGAATCAGGACAACCTAAGCCTCTATCCCAAGAAGAATCCGGACACCCCACCCTTCTATCCCAACAAGAATCAGGACACCCTACCCCTCTATCCCAACAGGAATCAGGACAACCTAAGCCTCTATCCCAAGAAGAATCCGGACACCCCACCCTTCTATCCTGACAAGGATCAGGACACCCTACCTTTCTATCCCTACAAGGATCAGGACATCCTATGCCTCAGTCCCGACAACAATCAGGACACCCTATGCCTCAATCCCTACAAGAATCAGGACACCCTATGCCTCAATCCCTACAAGAATCAGGACACCCTACGCCTCAATCCCTACAAGAATCAGGACACCCTACCCCTCAATCCCTACAAGAATCAGGACACCTTACACCTCAGTCCCAACAAGGATCAGGACACACTACGCCTCAGTCCCTACAAGAATCAGGACACCCTACCCCTCAATCCCTACAAGAATCAGGACACCTTACACCTCAGTCCCAACAAGGATCAGGACACCCTATGCCTCAATCCCTACAAGAATCAGGACACCCTATGCCTCAATCCCTACAAGAATCAGGACACCCTACCACTCTATCCCGATGAGGATCAGGACACCTTACGCCTCAATCCCTAACAGAATCAGGACACCCTACCCCTCTATCCTGATGAGGATCAGGACACCCTATGCCTCAATCCCTACAAGGATCAGGACACCTTACCCCTCCATCAGACCCAGGACCAAAGTCAGGCAGGGTTCAGATTATATTCAGTCCAAAGGCTAAGGTATAACTTTCAGAACTGAAGTTTCATGCTATTAATCAATCAAACAAGTCATCAAATAAAACAAACACTGCTTCATAACCTGGCCACTAGTGGTGGCTGACGTTAGCAACCTGTACTCCTACCCTGTCAGTCGGCACTGATAATGGAGAAGTGCTAACAAATGCAGCAACTTCACTGCTGGATTTTAGTTAAATTTTCCATTTGGGAGGTAATGTAGCCCAAGCACTATACCCTACCCCTCTATCCCAACAAGAATCAGGACACCCTACCCCTCTATCCCAACAGGAATCAGGACACCCTAAACCTCTATCCCAAGAAGAATCCGGACACCCCACCCTTCTATCCTGACAAGGATCAGGACACCCTACCTTTCTATCCCTACAAGGATCAGGACATCCTATGCCTCAGTCCCGACAACAATCAGGACACCCTATGCCTCAATCCCTACAAGAATCAGGACACCCTATGCCTCAATCCCTACAAGAATCAGGACACCCTACGCCTCAATCCCTACAAGAATCAGGACACCCTACCCCTCAATCCCTACAAGAATCAGGACACCTTACACCTCAGTCCCAACAAGGATCAGGACACACTACGCCTCAGTCCCTACAAGAATCAGGACACCCTATGCCTCAATCCCTACAAGAATCAGGACACCCTACCCCTCAATCCCTACAAGAATCAGGACACCTTACACCTCAGTCCCAACAAGGATCAGGACACCCTATGCCTCAATCCCTACAAGGATCAGGACACCCTACCACTCTATCCCGATGAGGATCAGGACACCTTACGCCTCAATCCCTAACAGAATCAGGACACCCTACCCCTCTATCCTGATGAGGATCAGGACACCCTATGCCTCAGTCCCTACAAGGATCAGGACACCTTACCCCTCTATCAGACCCAGGACCAAAGTCAGGCAGGGTTCAGATTATATTCAGTCCAAAGGCTAAGGTATAACTTTCAGAACTGAAGTTTCATGCTATTAATCAATCAAACAAGTCATCAAATAAAACAAACACTGCTTCATAACCTGGCCACTAGTGGTGGCTGACGTTAGCAACCTGTACTCCTACCCTGTCAGTCGGCACTGATAATGGAGAAGTGCTAACAAATGCAGCAACTTCACTGCTGGATTTTAGTTAAATTTTCCATTTGGGAGGTAATGTAGCCCAAGCACTATACCCTACCCCTCTATCCCAACAAGAATCCGGACACCCTACCCCTCTATCCCAACAGGAATCAGGACACCCTAAGCCTCTATCCCAAGAAGAATCCGGACACCCCACCCTTCTATCCTGACAAGGATCAGGACACCCTACCTTTCTATCCCTACAAGAATCAGGACATCCTATGCCTCAGTCCCGACAACAATCAGGACACCCTATGCCTCAATCCCTACAAGAATCAGGACACCCTATGCCTCAATCCCTACAAGAATCAGGACACCCTACTCCTCAATCCCCACAAGGATCAGGACACTTTACGCCTCAATCCCTACAAGGATCAGGACACCCTACTCCTCAGTCCCCACAAGGATCAGGACACCTTACGCCTCAGTCCCCACAAGAATCAGGACACCCTACGCCTCAATCCCTACAAGGATCAGGACACTTTACGCCTCAATCCCCACAAGGATCAGGACACCCTATGCCTCAATCCCTACAAGAATCAGGACACCCTACGCCTCAATCCCTACAAGGATCAGGACACTTTACGCCTCAATCCCCACAAGGATCAGGACACCCTATGCCTCAAACCCTACAAGAATCAGGACACCCTATGCCTCAATCCCTACAAGGATCAGGACCATCTGCCCCTCTATCCCAACAAGGATCAGGACACCCTACCACTCTATCCCGATGAGGATCAGGACACCTTACGCCTCAATCCCTAACAGACTCAGGACACCCTACACCTCTATCCTGACAAGGATCAGGACACCTTACACCTCAGTCCCTACAAGAATCAGGACACTTTACGCCTCAGTCCCTACAAGAATCAGGACACCCTACGCCTCAATCCCCACAAGGATCAGGACACCTTACACCTCAGTCCCTACAAGAATCAGGACACCTTACACCTCAGTCCCTACAAGAATCAGGACACTTTACGCCTCAATCCCTACAAGGATCAGGACACCCTACTCCTCAATCCCCACAAGGATCAGGACACTTTATGCCTCAATCCCCACAAGAATCAGGACACCTTACACCTCAGTCCCTACAAGAATCAGGACACTTTACGCCTCAATCCCCACAAGGATCAGGACACCCTACTCCTCAGTCCCCACAAGGATCAGGACACCTTACACCTCAGTCCCTACAAGAATCAGGACACCCTACCACTCAATCCCTACAAGAATCAGGACACCCTACGCCTCAATCCCTACAAGGATCAGGACACCCTACGCCTCAATCCCTACAAGGATCAGGACACCCTACGCCTCAATCCCCACAAGGATCAGGACACTTTACGCCTCAATCCCTACAAGGATCAGGACACCCTACTCCTCAATCCCCACAAGGATCAGGACACTTTACGCCTCAATCCCCACAAGGATCAGGACACCCTACGTCTCAATCCCCACAAGGATCAGGACACTTTACGCCCCAATCCCTACTAGGATCAGGACACCCTACTCCTCAATCCCCACAAGGATCAGGACACTTTACGCCTCAATCCCCACAAGGATCAGGACACCTTACACCTCAGTCCCTACAAGAATCAGGACACCCTATGCCTCAATCCCCACAAGGATCAGGACACCTTACGCCTCAGTCCCTACAAGAATCAGGACACCCTACGCCTCAGTCCCTACAAGAATCAGGACACCCTACGCCTCAGTCCCTACAAAAATCAGGACACTTTACGCCTCAGTCCCTACAAGAATCAGGACACCCTACGCCTCAATCCCTACAAAAATCAGGACACTTTACGCCTCAATCCCTACAAGGATCAGGACACCCTACGCCTCTATCCCGACAAGGATCAATACACCCTAAACCTCAATCCCTACAAAAATCAGGACACCCTACCCCTCTACCCCAACAAGAATCGGGACACTCTGCCACTCTACCCCAACAAGAATCAGGACACCCTACCCCTCTATCCCAACAAGAATCAGGACACTCTGCCACTCTACCCCAACAAGAATCAGGACACTCTGCCCCACTATCCCAACAAGGATCAGGACACACTACCCCTCTACCCCAACAAGAATCAGGACATCCTACCCCTCTATCCCAACAAGAATCAGGACACTCTACCCCACTATCCCAACAAGGATCAGGACACACTACCCCTCTATACCGACAAGAGTCAGGATACTCTACCCCACTATCTCAGCAAAACTCAGGACACCCCAAAACATAAACATACAAAACAAAGGGGTAAGGGAAAGGGAAAGGGTTGCATTTGGACTGGGTAGTTGTCCACAAATGGACACGTGGCATGGGCTTTGAAAACTATAATTTGGGCTTGAAGTCAAGACTCTCTACCTGAACAGTTGAAGACTGAAGTATAACCAAGTCTATTTGATTGAACTGATCAGAGCTGGTAGAGATTTACATACAGTGAAGAGGGTCTATAAGTAACCTTTGCTTTTTTGAGGGATCACAAGAAAAAGGCCTCATTGCCACTGTATGATGCTGCTCAGCTCGACTGGACTCACTCTTCTTTGGGTTTCCATTGTCATACGTTGTAGACAGTATGGTATGTTTTTTTTTTTTGGTACCACCGTGGTCAAGGATTCTAGCAAGCTGAGCCATTAGGTGAAGTTAAAACACTGCCTTCCACTGATTGTAAGAGAGAATCTTCATTATACAACATCGGACATCCTGCTTAAACCCACGACTTTAAAATAGCCTAACTACCATCAATGGGGACCACAATTTTTGTCATCACTCAACTCAAATTTTAAAAAATGGCAGCCCGTGAAACTACACCATGGTCATCTGAAGAAATACAGATGTTCCTCTATTTGGTTGCTGATGAAAGGATTCAGCAAGTGGCACAACAAAGGTGATTTCGTGGCAGTTTCACGCATGTCATCATAGCAATCAGCTGAGAATTGTTTGTACAATGACAAGGTGCTATATGCAGTGGACAAAAGGACCTGGTACCAAAAGTGAGTCGAGTCACACCATGCAGTTGAAATGAGGCCTTCAAAGATTGGAAACCATTGCTCGAGGACTCTGGGAAGCCCCAAAATAATCAGACAGACCTCATGTGAAATTCATCCTCACCTGGCCTCCTCTCCCCCTCCTCCACCTACTGCTCCTGCTGCTCCTCCTGCTGCTCCTCCATTCTCCTCAGCGGGAGGAGTATCGGCTCTCTCTTGTTTGATCCTGCTAACAGCCAGCAGCAGCTCCTCTGGGCTCAGGGATGGCTGGTCTGGACTGGCCTGCTGCGGCTGGGGTGCGCTGTGCTGCTGCTGCTGGACCATCGGGGTGTCAAAGCCCGCAAGCTCGTCCGTTGAGGTTGTCTGTAATTCATCAAGTTAGTTTAAATGAAAAGAGATGCTAATAAAGAGTGCAGACACTCATCTTCAAGATTCATATCACTGTCAATAATAAATTGACCCTCGTCATGAACTGCTTATTAAAGCATTGGCTCCATTTTTGACAGGAAAAGTAAAAAAAAACAATTGTGACATCACTGACATCTAGGTGTGGCTAGAAAATGTTCCGACCAATCATCAGCTTCAGCAATGAGCTGCAGTTCCTCTATTGTCCACTAGATGTTGCTATTATCACACTCTAAGACTGATTTTAGTTTTCTCTTTTTTTTTTGCCCTATCTGAATTGCACAAATTGTAACAACCTGGATTAACTTGGTCTAAATGCAGCTGTGTGGGTGTGGCCAAACCCACCTGTGAGTCGCAGCATAGAGGCGAGGAGGAGGATGAAGCCTTCATCATCATCAGCTCCATGCCTCGCTCCACGATGTTCTGGATCTGGAGGTATCCGGCAGTGTACATGAGCACCAGCTGCTCACTGGCGGCCATGCTGAGGCGTCCCGTGTAGCAGAAGGACAGAATCTGCTGGAAACATGTCGGCGTCACAGAGGACGGCAGCTCAAACACCGCCTGGGAAGAGGAGGACGACGACGACGAGTCGGCTGCAGAGCTGAACAGGTCTCTGAAGTAGAGCGAGGAGGCAGCGAGGACGGCCCTGTGCGCCTTGAAGGCCTGACCCTGCACCAGGATGGAGACGTCGCAGTAGTGACCCAGCAGCCGCTGCTCATTCAGGCTCCCCAGCACGCTGCTGCCAAAGTCCGGGATCTCCACCTGCAGCAGGCCCTCCGACATGGTGGACGCCGTCGGTCCAGGGGAGGATGGGACAGAAAGTGACGGCTTGGAGGAGACGGTCCTGACCAGCCAGAGTTGGACTGACGGAGGAAGAGGAGGGGGGGTCAGTTCAGTGAGTTTAAGTGTCAGGGATCCTGCAGATGTTGCCTCCAAAACGTTTCAGATCCATGTTGTGGTGAGAGTAAGTGAGGTCAGAGCTGAGGGAGGAGGGGGTTGTTGAGGTCTGAGGTGTTGAGTCAGTGCAAGACAGGCAGGTTGAGACTGAAGATCATCAGGATGGAGGTCAACTCAGTACACGAACAGCTACAGCAGGAGGAGGGAAGAGGGAGGAGAGGTTTAAAGGATGCTTTCACACCTTCTCATCTACCTGCAGAACAAACTGAGAAAATAACAATCACACCTGAGACGCTCTGACACCTCTCAGCTTCTCCTCTCTTCCCTTCACCTCTCCTCCTCTCCTCTTTATTTCACTGTGTCAGTTAAAAATATTCAAATCTACTTTACAAGACATAGAAAGAAAAATATATAAAATACAGTTCGACTCAACATGTTTAAGATTTTTGGGTTCATCTCTGATAGAAAAGATTTTCCTGTCTGTGTCTGTGAATTATAATCTCATAAACTCACACCATCTCTGAGAAGAAAACATTTAATTATCACGTGTGACAGTTTTCAGTCTGACTGCTCATCATTCACCTCAACATTCATCTCTGAACTGAGGAATGAAGCAACCGAACGCAGAGTCACATATAAGATCATCAGTCGCAGTCACCATGACATCACCTCATTGTTATCTTGTCTGTGATGTGTGCATACATTCTATTTCCTCTTTATTTTTTATCTCATAATGTCCAGTCCAGTAAAACGTCTCACAAAGAGCTCGAAAACTACCTCACAAATTGGAACACGCCCACATGTATGAGTTCATGTGACCATACAAAGACTATCTTTGGCCGAGTTCACCTCAGGCAGCTTCCTGTGTTTTGTAGCAGCAGCTCGATGTTACTGTCAAACATTTTCAGAGCTCTGATGTTTAAAGTTACATTCTTTGAATTATTAATTATCCCTCTGAATGGAGGGATAATGTAGCGTTCATCATTTTCCTGTCAGAATATTTGAGCGGACTCTTTCCCTCCCTCTGCAGCAGCAGTTCCCAACTGGTCCAGATTTCTCCTCAGTCATCAGTTCAAGGTCCGCATGGTTAAATACTTTGTGTCATACTTGAGTTTGGCCATGTCGTCAAGCTAGTTTTCTGTCTCTGTCAAGTAGCTGTCTCTTAGTCACTTATCTTACTTACCTCATTTACAACTTCAAAATAAAAACTGTGCTGGAAATTCACTGTACTTCAACCTGTTGTGAGTCACTTGCAGTCCATTCAGAATTGACCAGTGACCCAATTTTGGACTGTGCCCCACCAGTTGGGAACCACTGCTCTACATCACCTATCCCATACATGAATATCATGATAAGAATCGCAGACAAGGGTCAACCTGCTGAGGCCAATGCCCACTGAAAACATGTTTGACTTCCTGTTGACACAATTCTCACTCCAGTAATGCAGGGACTGGATGGCTCATAGCACCCAGTATTCCTGCAGTGCCCCCAACAGGACTCCCTGGCGGACACAGTTGTAAGCTTTCTCCAAGTCCACAAAACACATGAAGACTGGATGGGCAACCTCCCATGACCCCTCCAGCAGCCCTGCGAGAATTAAGTGCTGGTCCACGATTCTACAACCAGGAAAGAATCTGGATTGCTCCTCCTGGATCTGAGGTCAAACTATCGGTGGTAGCCTCCTGTCCAGCACCCTGGAATAAACCTTCCTGGAAGGCTGAACATACCCCAGTAATTGGGCCCTCCGGTACCCTTTTTTAAATATGGGACTTGGGGTGGCTGTGGCTCAGGAGGTAGAGTGGGTTGTTCAGAGGATCAGCGGTTCGATCCCCGGCTCCTCAAGTCTACATTTCGAAGCATCCTTGAGCAACATACTGAATCCTATATTGCTGCTGATGGCCATTCCATCAGTGTGTGAGTAGGAATGAACAGGAGCCTCGGCTACCAGTGTGTGAATGGGTGAATGTGAGTTGTAGTGTAAAAGCCCTTTGAGTGGCCAGAAGACTAGAAAGGTACTATACAAGTGCAGTCCATTTACTTGGTGTGCCATTCCACAGAACCTGTCCCTGATGTCGGCCAAGACAGCTGAGTAATGAAGAGTGACAGAGTCAATCTAGATCTCCAGGTCCTGTTTGCCAGTGAGGAGAAAATGGAGCATGAGGTGGACAGGTGGAGGAGAACAGCATCAGCAGTGAGGCAGATGTTGTACCGGACAATTCTGGTTTGGAGAGAATTGAGCCTAAAGGCAAAGCTTTTAATTTACCAGCTGATTAAACCCTCACCTCTGGTCATGAGCTTTGGAGGGTGACCAAGGGAGTGAGATCGTGGATGAAAGCGGCCAAAATGAGTTTCCTCCATAGGTGGCTTGGCTTTGGGATGGGGTTAGGAGTTCAGAGGAGGCTCATCGTCGAGCCACTGCTCCTTCATGTTGAGGTGGTTCAACATCTGATCAGAATCCTCTTGGACACGTCTTGTTGGAGGTTTTCCATCCAGCTGGTAGGAGGCCCTGGGGCAGACCCAGAACAAGCTATATAAGCTGGCAAGACCTAGTCTTGGATGGATGAATGGATGGATGGATGGATGGATGAGTAATATTGCTTTTTCAACAGAACACTGCAGTGTGTATTTCTATGCAAATGATGACATCCTATATCGGTCTAGGTTACAGTCTGCTTTAATAAGCTTCCGACCTTGTTAACAAATTCAAAGTTTGTTCTAAACTCCAAAAAGACAACACGTATTTCACAAAGTTCTAATGTTCCTGCTCTGATAAAATCTAACAGATACAGGACAGCCCCATTAGGACTATTCTTTACTGATTAAGTTAAACAGCAAATTGTCCCACAAAACAAATAATCCCACAATGATTCTGACAGCTTGATTCCTCATGAGCAAGCAATCAGCAAACACTCAAAAAAAGAGAGTTAATAAATATCAGCAGGTTCGTCAGTTTGGGCGTCTCTCACATGAACAACCAACCTTACTCTGAAGTCATCAAAACCCAGCGCTTGGTCAGTGACTTCTGGCGTCAGGCACTGATGAAAAAAGCTGCCCTTTATGTCGGCACGATATGCAGCCAGTCGCTGTTACTGTTTAAAGGCACCAAGCAGTCAGGAGGAAACACACTGAATTAATGGTAACTTTAAGCCTTAATAAACTGTAAGCAGATGAGATATATAAAGTCCAAGAAGGACATGTGGGAGGGGTGGTGGATGGGTCCATCGACCACCAACTTTCACGTGAGTGAGCGGTGTTCACTTCCTGTAAGTCTGTAAAGCCAAACCCTGTTCTTTTTTCCTAAACCAAACCACGTGTGTTGTTGTGCTTTTATTTTGAAAGAAACTGTATGCAAACTGTACATTTCCTGTGAAAACAGAAGTGTATTTTGAAAACAGACAATGCATGTAACAGGCTGAAGTTGACACGGCGTCCCAGAACGTCAACAACCAACACACCCAGGGTACCTTGGACACCATATGTGGACGTGGAAAGTCCATGACCAAACGTGGACATGTGACGAGGTCACAGTGAGGACGTGATGAAACAACAACAGAGCAGCTTTGAAAGTTCCACAACTCTGAACTGGGACAGCCTGGTTCCCAGTTCCCCCTCCACACTGGGAGGAAGTGTGGGACTGTGTCAGAGTGTGAGGACGCTCCCGTGAAGTCACTGCAGCATTGTTACTGTACATGAGACGACATCAGCGTGACGGCAGCTCGTTTACTTCATCATCTACAAACAGATCACGACTGCACACACACACACACACACACACACACACACACACACACACACACACACAGAGCTGCACCATCATCATCATCATCATCAGAAAACAGAGACTTTGTGCCGGTCAGTCAGACTGATCTTGGATCAGCCCTGAGCCACAGTACAGTAGAGTCCAGTAGAGTCCAAGTGAGTTCAGTATGTCTCAGAGTTCAGTTCAGTTCAGTTCAGTGTTATTGTTGTTTACAGTGCAGCCGCAGCGAACAGACAGACAGACAGCTCAGAGGGACAGACGGACAGACAGATAGGCAGCCGACAGTGTAAACAGACAGACAGAGAGCAGAGACAGACAGACGGACAGATGAAGAGACACACAGCCGGTTTAAAAAAGAAAAAGAAACAGTTTCAGAGTGGACAGACAGACAGACAGACAGTTTAGAGGAGGACAGACATGAGACAGGCAGACAGACAGGTACACAGAGACACTCTTCACCTCCTCTCTGCTCCTCTTCCTCCTCAGCTTCTCCTCCATGCAGCAGGCAGGACGGCTGGCTGGCTGGGAGAGGTTTTCTTCTTCTCCTCCGCTCAGTCAACGCATCGTCTGGTGTGTCACAGGAGGGGGGGAGGGGGTGAGGAGGGGGGAGGTAGAGACACAGCAGACAGCCGAGGAGGAGGAGGAGGAGGGGGAGGAGGAGGTGGAGGAGGGAGGAAGAGGAGGAGTCATCTGAGGACAGCGAGGGAGCTAATGCGGCTAACTGCCCTGCAGAGGACGAGAGAGGGAGAGCATGCATCATCTGCTGCTACAGACACACTGCAAGGTTGAATATTAATACACTCCCTACACATGTGTACACTGTCACACACACACACACACACACACACACACACATTCTGATAGCACTGTGTGTGTGTGTGTGTGTGTGTGTGCTCAGTGTGTGCTCAGTGTGTGCTCAGTGTGTGTGTGTGAGTGTGTGTGTGTGGCATGACTTGGCCAAATGCACAGCGCTGCATTGCAGTGCCGAGGCTGAGTTGGCATGCCGAGTACATAGTGTGCATACTGCGACTGTGTGCCAGGCTGCACACGCACATACACACACACACACACACACACACACACACACACAAAGCAGCAGCTTTTTGCTTCCATCATCACATATAGTTCAGAATAGTTTCAGGACGGAGTGAGACTCTGTCTCTCTGTCCGTACACCAACACACAGACAGAGAGACACACAGACAGACAGACACACAGACAGACAGACACACAGACAGACAGACAGACAGGTTCAGTGTCTGTATTTAAAGTTCTCCATCCAATATTAAAGACAGAGAGACGGGTGGGTGGATGTTGGATGAGTGAGGGAGGGGGGAGGGGGGGTGTGAGGCTAAATAAGGACCAGTACAGTAGCTGAGCAGCCAGCTGTGTGTGTGTGTGTGTGTTTGTGTGTGTGTGTGTGTGTGTGTGTGTGTTTGTCAGTCTGCAGAGCTCTGTCACCTCCACCTGGTCTCAACATGTCACCTGATTACAGGTACACGTTCCTGTTATCTCTGTTCTGCTGCTCTGAGATCAGATCTCAATATGCAAATGACCTGGGCGGGGCAGAGAAAACAACCCGGTGTCACTCCTAACTCACATACTGACACTCTGTCAGAGACTCTTTGGCGTCTAAAGTCCAGTTCAGACCAAAGATTCACGACGAGATGACACTGTTTTAAAATGTCACAGAGAAAAGTGTCAGCGGTGTGAACGGGCCAATCTGACCTCGACTCAAGCCGGCTGATGATGTCACCTGACACTCACCTGGTCAAATCACGTGAAGTTTTGGCTGTTTTCACACCTGCCCTGTTTGGTTCGGTTCAGTCTAACTCCAGCTGGTTTGCCCCCTCAGTGCGGTTCGTTTGTGCAGGTGTGAACACACCAAACCAACCGGACCGAGACCTTCTTGAAGAGGTGGTCTCAGTCCGGTTCCAAAGGAACTCTGGTGCGGTTGGTTTGTGGTGAGAAGGTGTTGTGACCTGGATGTGAAGCAACTGCAGTCACATGACACATTGTTTGGGTTAAACATGAGCATGTTACAGTCCTGGAGGATTATTAATGTGCACCTCCTCCTGTACTGCCTTAATATGCACATTCAGCACATCCAATGCATCAAAACATTGTTTTCTAGTTGGAGCCGCGCCTCGTTTTCAAACTGTATGCTTTGACTAAAATGAACAATGACAGCAATATAGTCCACGATGAGCAGCGCTAAAATCAACCTGCGTAGTTGTCCCTCCATTGTGACATTAGAAAGTGTCACATTTATCTTGCAAGTGTACTCTTCTTCAACGTTTGCTTTACTTCCTGGATTTTTCCCACATGGAAATTCTGACCAATCAAGAGCAGCTTTCTCACACAACCCTGTTGGATCAGAAAACGTAAGATGTTATTCAGGCTGAACCGGCCGCTCCCTGTGAACGACCTCAATGTTCAGTAGCCAACATGTTAAATTTGCATTTGTAATGTAATTATGTTGCTTTTATTTTGTTTTCCGTGAACATGGAGGTGATTTTTTTTTAAGTAGACAGGAGACATGAAGGGTACAGATGGAAACTGCCAAAAAAGTAAACAGTGTGGTGACGGAGATAAACAACACAGAAAATAAACAAGTAATAAGGACGAATGGGGAGAATTTAATGGAGTGTAGCGACAGTCTGGAGGGCAACAAGGTGTTAACTACATTTATTTGAGTCTAATTGTCCAATACTTGTGAGTTTTTGTGTGAGGTTAATGCACTTTGTTTTAATCTTCTGTTCATTTAATTTCTGTTTAACTCTTATCTGGGTCAATGGAGTTAATGAAGAACAAAGTAAAGTGCATTATACCATCAGTCTAGGCATGTATTATTTCGGCTCGTACGTTACGCTGCCACTGACCACCACCCCGCTGTGACCCCTGGACCCAGCTGGGTTCAGGGGTCACAGCAGCTCCCGAGATCTGTCCCTGGAGCTGCTGTGCACTCTCCGACCTGCCAAGTAGCATCGTAGCATAGCAGGAAGTGAGGCGGAGGGATCTTTGTAAAAACAGTGATGTTAAATATGTTGTGATATTGTGGTTTTAGCTGATTAATATTAGCTAATGCTGGCTTGCTTTCTAAGGCAGACAAATTGCTAGCTAGCTAACATAGCAAAATACCATCTTGAGTGGGTTAATTGGCTAGCTTACTGTTTGCAAAATACTAACGTTACCAAACAACCAACACCAGATCAAAGCAGCATAGCTTAGTTATAGCTAGCTGGCTGACCTTAGCTTGCTAACGTTACTGCTACCAAAATACTTATTGTGTCTTGAATGTCATACTTTGGTACAAAACACTGAGTTCACAAGTGCGCTAAGTGCGTTCATAGTACAGGGAGACACAGTATACTACTGATGCCATAGACATATATACATAGACGCCGCATCGACTGCCGCTGCCTGTCAGAGCCGACGTCCTCGCCGGCCGCCATCTTGGATGGGTCTCGCTTCGCCTCCACAGTGCATTCACTTCTATTGAGGAAGGAGCTGTATGCACAAATAAAATAGAATAACTCACTGAATGTTCAACTGATTTTCACGCAGTTTGGTTTGTTACAAACGGCACACATGTAGTTATGATACAGGATGCTTTCGTACATTAAAAATGCGGGATTTCATGCTTTAATACTTTCTGCAGATAGCAACAGCATGTTATTTAGGTCACAACACAGTTATTTTATTCACCTCAACCTATATATGTATATATAAATATATATATATATACACACACACATACACACATATACAGTATTTATATACTGTATAAACACAATATACACAATGCAAAACACAGTATAGCATATTATGTATCGCACACCTTTGTGCAAATATGCCCTGCTGCTCATCCTTCTGTATCTTTTTCAAATTATCTTGACCACAGTCCCATTTTCATAGTTATAATACCAATACCAAAATTAATTTCAGTGTTTATGTAAATACTGAAAATGTTTTTTACTACTTTTGAGGGATCACAGCAGTCAGTGTCATAAGAATAAGAATAACTTTACTAATCCCCGAAAAGAAAATTTGAAAGAAGTCTGTAAAATCATCTATTTAACAAAGAATTGTTAAGTCTGATGCCTGTGGGTATAAAAGAGAGTGTGTGTGAGAAATAAACTCAATCAACAATCAAGATTTTTATTTATTACAACACATTAATACATTCATTAATATGCTATACTATGTTTTGTATTGTGTTTATACAGTATAGCCTCTATATATATGTGTATATGTGTGTGTATATCAATCAATTCAATCAATTTTATTTATAAAGCCCAATATCACAAATCACAATTTGCCTCACAGGGCTTTACAGCATACGACATCCCTCTGTCCTTAAGACCCTCACAGCTGATCAGGAAAAACTCCCCAAAAAACCCTTTAACAGGGAAAAAAACGGTAGAAACCTCAGGAAGAGCAACTGAGGAGGGATCCCTCTTCCAGGACGGACAGACGTGCAATAGATGTCGTACAGAACAGATCAACATGATAAATTAACAGTAATCTATATGACACAATGAGAGAGAGAGAGAGAGAGAGAGAGAGAGAGAGAGAGAGATGCAGGTAATGACAGTAGCTTACAACAACGTGAATGAAAGTAATAATATTATAGTTATAGTTCTGGTTACTGTGGTACAATATGCTGAAAGTATGTATTAATATCTGACAGTATACATGTGTGACAATAGTCATATGTGTATAATAACAGTAGAAGTATGACTAATGACTAATGATGGCAGCAGCAACAGCAGCAGCAGGCATCTGGCAGGATGCATGTGTGACTATTGTCACACATGCATCCTGCCAGATATTAATACATACTTTCAACATATTGTACTACAGTAACCAGAACTACAACTATAATATTATTACTTTCATTAATGTTGTTGTAAGCTACTGTCATTACCTGCATATATCTCTCTCTCTCTCTCTCTCTCTCTCTCTCTCTCTCTCTCTCTCTCTCTCTCTCTCTCTCTCTCTCTCTCTCTCTCTCTCTCTCTCTCTCTCTCTCTCTCTCTCTCTCTCTCTCTCTCATTGTGTCATATAGATTACTGTTAATTTATCATGCTGATCTGTTCTGTACGACATCTATTGCACGTCTGTCCGTCCTGGAAGAGGGATCCCTCCTCAGTTGCTCTTCCTGAGGTTTCTACCGTTTTTTTTCCCCGTTAAAGGGTTTTTTGGGGAGTTTTTCCTGATCAGCTGTGAGGGTCATAAGGACAGAGGGATGTCGTATGCTGTAAAGCCCTGTGAGGCAAATTGTGATTTGTGATATTGGGCTTTATAAATAAAATTGATTGATTGATTGATTGATTGATTAATTAGCCAAGAGTGATGCAGGGGCAGCTAATGAGCTAACTGTAATCTGAGCTAATGTTAGCCAGCTAGCTGTAACTTAGCTTCACTACATGGACCTGCTGTTGGTTGTTCCATAATGTAAGCTGATGAAGAAATTTACAAACAAAAAGTTTCACATTCACTTCTTCATAAATTCAGATTCATTTCCAAATAACTTCCTGAGACATTTCCTGTATAGAAATACATGACCTCGTACTTACTATGATAACTTCAGGTGAGATAAAGAGTGATCAGTTCACTGAGCTGATCATTCAAAATATGATTAATATTTGAATCAGTTAGTCTATAATAAACTCAGCTTGACTCAAACTCTGTTTGTTCTGTAATTAGTGTAATTAGCACCAAACTAAATGAATCTTTACAGGAAACTTCTTTACAAAAAAAAACATACTTCAATTAGTCCACTATTTCATTCATGACCAAACACCTGCAGCACTAAAGACATTCCATCAGAGTCTGTTCTGTTAATTAGCTGATGGTTAGCTAATGTTAGCATGCTAACATGCTAAGCTATGATTGTGAACATGGTGATCATTAAACCTGCTAAACATTAGCATGTTAGTGCTGTCACCTACACTGTAGGACAGCAACACGTTAGAGCTGTGAACTTGGTTTTCTTTCTTTAGTCAGTGTAAACCAACCTGATGAGGTCAAAAGTCAAAGGTCAGACTGTCACCTCCTGCGGTCCAGTTTAAAGAACTGGTGTCACACCTGAAGCTTCAGTCTGACACTGAACAGCTGCCTGGCTCAGAGGCTCAGAGATTCAGGGAACCAGCCACCTGCAGTAAAGATGAGTCATTGAGCTCTGACATGATTTATTCAGACGGATTATTTACATCTCATTAACATAACCAATCACAACAACAGAAAGTGAAAGAATCTGAACAGAGGCAGGAGGACGGTGCATTCAGGCATCAGCTGATAAAAACATCCACAGAGACTGAACCGTTTTTATCTGGAGGATCGTCTAGGGAATCCTCAGCAGCTTGTGACTCAGAGTCGCAAATATCTGCAGCAAGAAATAAAACTGGGAAATAAATAAATAAATCAACGCTGAGAATCACTGCAGGCCTCAAACACATCTGACACACACACATCAGGATACACACTGTTCAGCACACAAAGTATCATTCAGGCCAGGAAAATTATGTAATGTTACAGAAATACAATTTTCTTAAAAGTATTATCAAAAAATATTTAAAAAGTAATAATAAATGGGGGAAATAAATACCTGAGTACCTTCGTGTTCAGGTGGGTTGTGATGAGGTCACCTCTGAAATAGTCACATGACCTTCATCACAATCAGATGTTCCAGATGTTTCATAAAAAGTTTATGTTTAGAGTTCAGACAGCTGTGACATCACTGAGTGACATCACTGAGTGACATCACTGAGTGACTTCACATCATCAGCAGACGTTTTTTTTGTTTACAGAGTTTTTACTGACGGTGACGGCGTTTGCCCTCAACAAACACTGGTGTTGGAGATCAAATTAAACCCTCAGACTGACCTCAACATTTATACGTTCATAATTTATGATTTAAAAGTATTTTTGTATTTCGGCCGAACAATTTATTCTTGAGTTTGAAGATGTAACTGAAGCTCATTTAATGTGCCATAAAGTTTAACATCTAAAATGTCATACAGAGCGGGGGAGGTTAAAAAGTGGAAGATTTTATGTGTTCATGTTAAAATATGGAACATAAAAAAATAAAAATTCTCAGCTGACATTTTTTTAAATTTTCTTTCAAATTCTCAAATATTAATTCTAATTTTTAATTTTTGTTTGTCTTAAAAAACATCTTTAATATTCTTTTACAAATCTAAAATTTAATATTTTTCAGCAGTCACCACAGGGGGGCGCCACCTCCACCATGACACACACATGACCGATCCATAATACTTCAAATCAATCAATCGTCTGTCTGCAGAGATTCGTTTATCAGGACGGCTCCATGTTTCACAGTTTAGAGGAACACACACACACACACACACACACACACACACACACTTGTACTTGTATCTTTGTGAGGACCCTCGTCGACATCACCTTAATCTTAACCCTAACAATTACATGTCTAAACTCAGCCCTAACACTACCCTAGACCTAAACCCTAACATCTTGTCCTAACCCTCTAAGAGAGCTTTAAAGAAATCAGGACTGGACAAAATGTCCTCACTGTCGTTAAAAATGCTTGTTCTCCACTATGTACATGCACACGTACTTACATACACACATTCTTGTACTTTTATTTTTGTGAGGACCCTTGTTGACATGGTGTATTCCCTGGACCCTTACCCTGACACTAAACTAAATCCTAAAGGTAATCCGACACCAAAAACCTGGTCTTAACCCACCTTAACAGGTGTTTGCAGACATAAGGACCAAATGTCCTCACTCTGTGGATAAGAACACTTTGTCCCCACTATGTAGCAAGTACAAGAACACATACACACAGTCCAGTATTTGTGCAGATGGAGGCGGGGCCTGAGAGGACAGGTGTATCATCTGTCAGCAGGTAAAACATTTGGCACAAAGTGAACACAGCAGAACCAGTGTGGTCCTGTTCTGTCCCAGAGTCCCACTGGTCTGTCACCATGACAATTAGATCCAGGTACGACACACAGGTGAACACACACCTGGTTACACGGTCCAGTTTAAAACAGGTTCTATAAATACAACAAGTTGAGACCAGGTTCCACATCTGAGCCACTGAAACCCAAAACCTGTCAGGTGTGTCACCAACACAGGTGAGACACACCTGACTGACAGGTGACCCTCAGACACACCTGGACACCTCCAGAGCTCCAGTCTGGGCCTGGTTTAACTGGCCCTGGTCAGACGGGTCCTGGTCACACGTGGAGGCGGGAGTAGCGGAGTTTCCACCTCCTGGATCGGACTTTGAAGAAGAAGAAGAGGAGCATGAGGAAGAGGCAGGAGCAGACGTACAGGACCACACACAGACTCATGTCCACACTGTTAAAACCCAGACCCAGGATCCAAACACCTCCTCCTCCTGCTGCTCCTCTTCCTCCACCCAGGCTCAGGACCTCCTCCCTGTCCTCCCCCCTGACGGCCTGGTGTCCTGGTCGAGGCTCCCGCTGCTCCTCAGCTCTCTTCTCTGCCTCCTTCCTCTCTCCTCCTCCTCCTCGGTGCTCCTCCTGAGGATGGGTGGTCTGTGCAGGATCAGGATTTGGAGGAGGTGCGGGGAGTCGTGGGGGGGTCAAGGAGTATTTGGGGGACAGGTTGGAGGCTCCATAGTGTTGTCTGAGGAAGAGGAGGACATTGTCCTGGTTCCAAATGTGGACGCCGTTTTTCTCCTCGTGGCAGGAGGAGCAGAGGGAGGGGCTCGGCCATGGAGCTTTAGGGAAGAGGGGGTCATCACTCAGAGAGCCTGGAGGAGGAAGTGTAGAAGAAGGAGGAGGAGGAGGAGAAGGGAGAGAAGGAGGTGGAAAAGGAGGAGAAGAAAGAGGTGGAGGGGGTGAGAAGAAGGAGGAGGAAGATGAAGAGGAGATGAAGGAGGAGGAGGTGGAGGAGGAGGAAGATGAGGAGGAGGAACATGAAGGTGAGAAGGAGGAAGAGGAGCAGGAGGAAAAAAGAAACATTAATAGATACTGTAACTGTATTTTATTTATTTTTCTTACATATGTTTTAGGGTGTTTTTGGACTGCAGCTCCCATGATGCTTTGGTGACAATTATGTTTATGATGCAGTGTGATGTCACATGTTTATGATGCAGTGTGATGTCACATGTTTATGATGCAGTGTGATGTCACATGTTGAGCCCAGTGATCTGGCTGATGTGTGATGTCAAATCCTGTTGATCTTCAGACAAACTTTACATCAGGAAGATTCTTTAATATCTGATTTCTGACTTCTTGACAGACATCAGAGATGATGATGTGTTTCCTATCTGGATATGATAATGATGATGATGATGATGATGATGATGATGATGATGAGGAGGAGGAGGAGGAGGAGGAGGAGGAGTTACCTGCCAGCCTGTAGTTGACCCTGTTGTGTTGGTTCCACAGCCACAGGATCTGCTCCTCTCGGCTGTGGACTCGGTCCATACTGACAGCCGCCGCCTGTTCAAAGTTTCGACCGCACTCCTCACAGCCGAAGAACGTCCTGATGTAATGACGCATCACCTGCAGCACCGGGGCTGCCTCGCCCTCCAGACCTGCGTCACGCACACACACACACACACACACACACACACACACACACAGAGACGGTAAAATATGATGTATCTGTAACAAACATAATCCGTCTCTGAAAGACACCATACTGATGTTCATGTTGTCATGATGCCACTTCCTGTTTACTTTCTGACACTGACAGTAAATAATATTTCATCATGACCATGACAAGGTTAAACTGCGGTGTTCACTTCCATGTTTCTGACTGGACGCAACGTGTTCACAGTTGAGGGCAGAGTTCAGGGAGGTGACATGAAAAAAACACCTGGACCTGTAGCAGCAGATCACGCCCTCCAGAGGTCACACTCCTTATTGTCAACATTCATTTACACAGGGACAACTATGTTGCATCAGTCAGCGCCACCCAATGGCGTTCACAGGTAATGTAGGATTTATACTTCTGCATCAGCGCCATACTGCCTGTGTTGACTTTCATTTACGGGACGCCTAATAGGCACAGTCTTCAACACGCTTCATTGTCCAGATTTGTTTACTTACATTGGTTGAGTACTTGCTTGAAGGTCCGGGTTGGTTTATAGATGAATAAATGAGTATGTGGGGTGAATGAGTGTGTGTGTGTGTGTGTGTGCGAGTGCGCTCTATCAACAACAAAAAAATACGTATGCATGCATGCATCAAAAATAGTGCTTAGCCTATCAAGGCATTCTACAAAAACATTGCTCAAGTAGGCCTATCAATGAATGAAAATATAACATGAAGCAAAAGGCTCTATACACATCATTTACGAGCGCTTGTATCAGCTGAAAAACAATTTCTCTTCTCAGCGTCCCCAGGTCTCACACACCTGTGCCTATTTCTATTAATGACAGACGTGTGGTGATTACGTCATCGACTGAACTCAAAAAATGCGACGCCTTGTAGTTCTTATACAAAAAAACAAATAAACAAAAAAAAAAACAAACAAAATGGCCTCTACACTGCCATAAATATAACATTATTGTTGTTGTTGTTGTTGTTGTTGTTACGTGTGTGTGTGTGTGTGTGTGTGTGTGTGTGTGTGTACCTGAGTTCTCCAGTGCGGTGGGCATGGCGTCATGCTGGACGGTCAGGACGTGGAACAGAGTCCAGAGAGAACACGGGTAACCTCGGAGCCCCACCCTGCTGCCCTGGCAACCAACCCAACGAAGCTCCGCCCCCAGGAACACACCTGAGATCTGGACAGGAAACAGGAAGTCAGCTGCTGCTGCTGCTGTGTGTGTGTGTGTGTGTGTGTGTGTGTGTGTGTGTGTGTTCAGTGTGTCTCACCCTCATCTTGTTGTCCACCAGGTCCAGGATGGCCTGGTAGGGGATACGTGGCAGCGGGAGACTGAGCAGCCAATCAGAGAGCGTCTCCATCAGCTTCACCACCGAACCTCCACCTGGATACAACTGGACAGACAGTGACAGAGACAGAGACAGACAAACAGACAGAGACAGAGACAGACAAACAGACAGAGACAGACAAACAGACAGAGACAGACAGAAGGGTTCAGTCCACCGGTCAGTCCTCACATCAGGTCCTTGTAAACCAGGAGGATCAAGACCTCCTGATGATGTTTCACAGACACAAAGATCTCACGAAGCTCTGTCGTTACCTTGGCAACCAAAGTGACAAAGTCCTTGAAGACCTTAAGCTCCTCCCCCTCCAGGGTATTATGGGTAGCCAGCTCGACTCTCAGCAGGTAGTGGAGGGCTGACTCCAGATCAGCTGTGTACACCTTCGACCTGCAGACACACAGACAGTTACTGAAGATTCAGAGTCTACGAGACAAGACTGACTGAGTCTGACCAAGTCTGATCGAGTCTCTGACCTGTCGAAGTCTCTCCAGGGCTCACTGCTGTGTTTGTCTGGCAGCGCTCCCACCTGGCCTCCACTGATACTGCTGCTGCTGCCCAACTTCAACCTCCGCTGAACTCCTGGTAACGTCCTCAACAAGGAGGAGAAGAAGAAACGCAACCGCTTCTGACTGAAAGAGACAAGAAGAAGAAGGAGAAAGAGAAGAAGAGGAGAGGAGGAGGAGGAAGATGAAGCACAATAATAATAATAATAATAATAATAATAATATTTAATGTGACTCATGTTCACTGCTCTGACTCATTATTGTGATCAAATCCTGTAAAACAGAAACTACCTGAAGAACGTTCATGGTCAAGTAAACACTAGTCTCGCTCACCAGACCTTTCTCAAGAAAAGAAATGTCTGGCTGCTCCGACTCTCACTTTGAGATTGGAAAAAAAAAAAACGCCCTTGCTGCTTGTATTTCTTTCAACCAATCACAATCGTTCTGGGCGGTGCCACAACAACGGTGCACTTGCAAAAATATTGCCGGGGGGAAACAGGTTTTGGTGTAACACGCCCACAAAAATATCACCTACAGGGCGCGAACCATGGCAGAAAAATGGCTACATCCCCGCAAGATCAAACACCGCAAAAGTTAGTAAAGGACGTTTGTCGACTGTGTGACACAACTCACAACAAGTTGTGAGGCGACCGTGAAAACTGCTACACAACCGGAGGTGGTAGGGCGGGACTTCAGTGGGTGGCTCGTTCCGCCCAATGAGAGGCTGATCTATGCAGCGAACTTCCGCCCACTCAGACTAAGTAAACACTGAAGGTGTGTGTGTATTCTTGTCTGTCTACCTTTGTGAGGACCAAGAGCTGTTAACTGGAACGTGAGGACATATTTTCAACTCTTCACTTCAGAACTAAGACTGTTTGATTTGGTTTAACAGTTAAAGTTGGATTTTCTTTAAAGCTCCAGTGTGTCAGATTTAGTGTCATCTATTAGTGAGGATTACAGATTACAGATTACAACCATCTGAAACTTCTCCTGGTTAGAATTCCTTCAGTGCTGATTGTTGAGGAGCTGAATTATCCTCAGAGGTCTAACAAACAGAGCAGCTGATTGACACCAGAAACACTCTGCATAAAGACGTTTCATGTTTAAAAAAAAAAAAATCAGTGTTTTTCTGACAGGCTGATAACTGCATCAGCTGACATGAACACATGAATGTCTCTTTTTTTATGCCTTCTGGATTTTTAACCCTTACATGAGCACTGGTGGTTTGAGGGACACCAGCAGCGCTCCTGTTATCCTTTTCTTCTACATGAATGTCTCTATCTAGAGTCAGTGTTTGGTTTGTCCCTTCTGGGCTACTGTAGAAACATGGTGATCTCTGTAGACGAGGACCTGCTCCCTGTGTAGATATAAACAGCTCATTCTGAGGGAACCAGAACACAACCATTAGATCAGATTCATAGACACACTGACTGTCAGTAACCAGTATGACCTTTTCTTTGGTGGGCGGGGCTTAGCTGGAGGCAAAACAGTTCTCCACAGATGTTAGAGAGCACACTCTGGACACTCTGTCTGTGGAGACAGAGCAGCAGAGCGCCGAGCGGAGTGAATGTGTGATTAACTTAACCGTTGGTTCATTCATGTAGAAATATAACGCTGCGTTTCTTCCACCAACAGGGCTCTCATTTTAGTGTAGAGCGTCAGACTGAATTTACCAACGCACCATGTCAGGTCACTCACTCTCCGGGACCGCCAGTGTTACTTGAATAAGTAAACACTGACCAACGGGACCAGACTGGCCGACCCGTATGCTCTCACTCAGTGGATGGATGATGTCACAGGAAGCCAATCTTACAAAGGAGGACCACACTTGTTTGTTTTGTTATGGAAGCTAACCTTAGCTAATGTGCTAAAAAGTTAGCGTTGCAGAGAAATCCAATCTTCCTCTTAATCCCTCCCCAGTTTCTGATGAGGTGGACATGATAACCCTTAATACACATAACCTTATTCATCCCTACAACAGGAAATACTTTTTCCCTAACCTGATATGAAGTGTGCGCTGCACATGTGAGCATTTTTGATGATGGCCTCCGTCCAGTCCTTTGGTCTTATCACATTTAACCATAGTTGTCTTTGTTTTTGTTGACGGGCAGTGGCGGCTGGTTTTGAGCCATGACTCCTTCTATTCTGGCTCCCAATAACACAACAAGACAAACACATTTTAACACTCCTATGGAGCCTACAGCCCTGTGGGGGAGAGGCAGCTGCTCCTCCAGGTGACATCAGGGGCTATACTCTGATTAAACTCTACAGACTGCAGCTTTAAAACACAGATCATAGATAATATTTAATGTTCCAGCAGATTATTGACTCTGAGCAAATATGTCACATTATTTAATTTAAAACAGATCAGGTGCTCCGAGTTTAATTAATTCTAACTGTTAATATTTTTCTGAAACAGACTGAATGTGACACATTTACAGCAGAAACCTCAACAAATAATAAACCATAAATATCATCTACTGTGTGTGTGTGTGTTCACTCACATGTGCAAGTGTGTGTGTGTTGCGTTTGGGTGCAGCAAGTAAACAGAGGGAAAGGTTGTGATCTTCAGAGCATCCAGCAGGGGGAGATCTGAGCTCAGAGCTCTCTTCACCACCACACCTGAGTACTGCAGCAGGTCCAGGATCACCTGATGGACAGACAGACACACAGACAGACAGTTAGAGCCTCTGCTCTCCAGCTGACCTGTATCCACCTCTATGGTTACCATCTCACCTCTCGTCCTACGTAGGAGTCTGGCTCCTCGACGACGATGGCGGTGTAGTGATCTGACCTTTGACCCAGCAGAGGAAGCAGCTCCACAGAACTACAAACAGACAGATGGACAGATTGACACAGAGTCGAAGGTTCACTTCACCTCATCCAGGGCTGCCTTAGGACCCGTACACACAGGGGTCGCGTTAACCGGATATTCTTGGTCATTGACCGTTTTTTACAACAATGACCAGAAAATCTGAAGGCCGTCGGTCATTTTGCCGGTTACAATTACCACCCCTGCCCACGTGGCGGTGGAGTGTACAGTCAGGGGTTTAAGTGGCTGCCGTTTTCACACTGCAGAGAAAAAGTCATTCATCTGCTTCATGTAGCGTTGTTGTCTGGACACACCAGATGCGTTAGTGCCACAGAAGTCCTGCGAGTGTACTCACACAGGCAGCGCATTTCTCCTGCACTCTCCACGCCGGTTAAACATCGACTCCACTCGTCTGTTCCCGTCAGTACTCGTTTTTTCACTTCAACAGGTAATTTTAAACATGGGTAAGGCCATATCTTAATCGTTTTTTATAACATAATAAGTTAATGACAATTTGTCATTGCATGTCCATGTATTGAGCGTGTTGGATAAACACTGAATGAATAGGGCATATTGTTCCGACCATTTTATTCATGTAGTTATGGCTGTAGGCTTGGTGACACAAAATTAAAATTGTAATGAAGTGATTAGGGTATGGAAAAATGTATTTCGGTTATGCACTGTTGTGTTATTTTAAATTATAAACATGGTATTCCCTCACGTTCCTCAGTGCATGCTGTTGTTATTTTATTTTGAAAATTGGCTGGATTCTCTCGCCTTTTCTGTGTCCAACTTCCTGTTTGGTATGATCCGCTCAATCCAGCTTGACAGAAGCGCTCGCGGCTCGCGCGTAGACCAGACACCGAACTGAAGCACTGCGGTGTGTGGATGTCTGTTCATCTTTTCGTTCATGTCCTTATTAATGCACACTTTATAACTTGCTTGTTGGATTTATTAAGAACGAACGAAAACTAAATGTCTTTGAATATCTTTATTATCATTTAAAAACGAAAATTAAAATGACCGGTAAAAATAGATTATGACCGGATTTTTACAACCCTGTCTGTCAAAATGACTGGCGTCAAAAAAGTCTAGCGCAACCTCTGCGTACACACGCCGCGTCTTTAACCACCTGGGAAACGAGGTTGGTGCTGATCTACTTCCTGTGTGTCTGTGGGACAGATGTGACGCTCCGACAGCTCAGACTCGCTCACACTGAGGTCCTGACAGATGATATATTTTATCTTCCAGAACCTCAGAGACTCCAGGGTTTCATTTTTTCAGACTTCAAACCACAGTTGTTGAGTGTGATCTTTCCAACCACAAACAGATTCACATAAACGCCACACACAAACTACACACACTGAGTCCACCATGTTGTAGTTCTGTCTGAATGTACAGTGGGAGTTATTACACCCTGTGAAATGGACTCACAGTGTGTCTCTGGGTCTGTATGGCTGTGTGTAGTTGTGTGTGGTTGTGTTACCTGTATGGTTCCAGAGGAGGACAGTGGTCAGGTCGGTCCAGCTTGGTGTGATTCTGCAGGATGTTCACCATCAACTGTCTCACTGACTGGATCTCTCTGTCTGCACCTGGAGACAGACAGACAGACAAACAAACAGACAGACAGACAGCCTTTAGTGTCTCCGTACTGTATGTAATAGAAGTGCTGAGGAGAGGAGAACATGTCTTCAGTCATTTGAAGATAAAATCTGAATACTGTCATTAAAAAACTTCAAGATGTAAATCATATCAACACCAAATGAATTTATTTTCAATGTTGAACTTTTTTCAGCGTCCCCCCCTTTTTTTTTAGATTTTAACAAACTTTATTTCATAAAATAGCATGAACAAAACAAGCAGACAAGTGCTCAACAAGCAAATCAATCGTAAAAACGTACAATTGAAGAACAAAATAAATAAATGAAAAAGTGGGACTCACATATAAAATGCATTACAAACAAAAATTCATCATTGCAAAAGGAAAAGGGTTACATTCTTCTTCTTCAAAGAGATCTCTATATATATTAACAGTTTTGTTACTTTTGGTTGTATTAATACAATCTAGCATTTTAATATATTCAATAAATTCCAGTGAATATCTGATGAAATTAGGGGTTACTTTCAAGAATCTACATTTGTGGATATGAAATCTACCAAACAAAATCAGTAGATTAACAATAAATTCTGTTTTATCATTCTTGTGGTCAAAATAAACAATGACACTTTTACAATCAATTTTGATATTATTAGTTTTACACAATACATATCGCTCAATCTGAGACCAGAGGTTAAGTGAGTATGAACAGTGATAAAATAAATGGGATATGGATTCAATCTCGTTATTACAGAAGGTACAATTATTATCAATGTCTAAAAATTTGGATAGGTAAGAATTAGTTACATATACAGTATATTGTGTAAAATTTTGATGTGCACTTGTTTAATTTTATTCTTAATGCAGAATTTGTATGGCAAAAGCCAAGCTTTCTGCCAGTTAATATCAGTAAAGTTGTTATTCCAAAAAGCTTTCCCTTTGGGACTAATTTTCCTTTTTTCATAGAGTGCATTACGTATGTGTTTATTGTTACATTTACGATCCATAAAGTCTAGACCATTCACAAATAACAGAGATTCTATCCTTAGCACTTCTTGGAATTGTAGGTGACATTTCATTAGGTGAGACAGACCGCCAGGAATAGCTTTTATCACAGAATTAAACTCTTTACTTCTTACAGGAAAGCGTTCCCCTTTTAAACGCCAGTTTTTATTTTTGGTGACATCACTTCCTGTTCCTGTTGTAGCTCCGTGTGTGTTTAGCCTTTCTGTTTCTGTCTCTTTCCCGAGGCTGTGTTGGTCATGAATCAAAGTTGTGACAGTATTTTAGGAGCAGCAGCACACTCAGCTCTCTACAGCAGGGACACCTGTTGACACACACAGCTCTGATCCCTGATGATGATGATGATGAGGTGGATGACAGGTGACAATGAGCAGCAGAATCTGTGCTCCTCCTCAGGTCATGACCGTGACCTGAGGAGGAGCTGTGAAGTGTTTCTGTGACTGTGACTGTGACTATCAGCCAGATAACGTCAGTAAACTCAGACAAACAAACACACACACACACACACACACACACACTGTTTATCTCCTGTGAATGTGCCAGACTGAACACACATGTTAAGGGGTGGGGCTGTGATATCTAAGTCACATGACGTCCTCTGGAGACAGTCGTCCTGTGTGAACGGAGCTTCAGTGACCTTTGAGTTTAAAGACAGTTTAATGCAGGGTGTCAAACATACGGCCCACAGTCCACAACTGGACCTGTAAAGGGTCCAATCCGGCCCCCTGGGTGACTTCACACACCTGACACTGAGTCACATGTGAGGGTGACACCACAGGACAGGAAGTGTCTGGAAGATGTCACGTGGCACACCAACCGACTCAGACTGTTCATCATGTCTGTCTGTCTGTCTGTCTGTCTGTCTGTCTTCACGCTGACAGACAGGAAACATCTGGACATGTTGTTGTTGACAGGTTCTGATAAACTGGTTTTACTGGTTCAGATCAAACTGGTCTGTTTCTGGTCCAGGAACTAAAATGAGTTTGACATCTCTGAGCTTAATGTGTCCTGAGCTTCATCCTGTCATCATGTCCAGTCTGTAGACTCACTGTATGTCTCTGCACGTGAGACAGGAAGTGTGAGACAGGAAGTGTGAGACAGGAAGCATGAGACAGGAAGTGTGAGACAGGAAGTGTGAGACAGGAAGTGTGAGACAGGAAGCGTGAGACAGGAAGCATGAGACAGGAAGCATGAGACAGGAAGTGTGAGACAGGAAGTGTCATGTTTTTATACTAAGAACCAAAACTGTTGTTGAATAGAAGCCGTCAGTGATGTTTGTTGGGTCTGTGATGATTTGGTACCATGAACAATAATGTCAATGCTAACGTTAGCTTTGCTAGCAGTGTACAAAGTGTACTACACTGATGGATGTGATTTGAGAAACAGAAGGTGTTTCTCCATACCAAGTACAGCAAGTTCGGACTTGCACACTTGGGAGTTTGGACTTGGGAGTACAAAGCGGAGCGGGGCGGAGCAAGTTCACATCTGGGCATTTGGACTGTACGGACTTTGAATTTGAACAGTACTTGGGCTGCAACTGATGACATTTCACAAGTCCGCAAGAACACAAGTACAGGCAAGAATGCAGATTGAGAAACACCTAAGAAGTGTGAGACAAGAAGTGTGGGACAGGAAGTGTGAGACAGGAAGTGTGAGGAGGGTGTGTCTCACCTTTGTAGGGTGTCCCTCTGTCCGTCTCTGGACTGTGAGCCTTGAAGTACTGAAGACAGACAATAATGAAATTAAACATCAGGACACACTGTGAGGAGATTTAGAGAAGTACACAGTAAAAAGTCAGACTCAGGACTAATACTCAACATTAATACTCAGGACTAATACTCAACATTAATACTCAGGACTAATACTCAACACTAATACTCAGGACTAATACTCAACACTAATACTCAGGACTAATACTCAACACTAATACTCAACATTAATACTCAGGACTAATACTCAACACTAATACTCAACATTAATACTCAACATTAATACTCAGGACTAATACTCAACATTAATACTCAGGACTAATACTCAACACTAATACTCAGGACTAATACTCAACACTAATACTCAGGACTAATACACAACATTAATACTCAGGACTAATACTCAAGACTAATACTCAGGACTAATACTCAACACTAATACTCAACATTAATACTCAGGACTAATACTCAACATTAATACTCAGGACTAATACTCAACATTAATACTTAGGACTAATACTCAGGACTAATACTCAACACTAATACTCAACATTAATACTCAGGACTAATACTCAACATTAATACTCAGGACTAATACTCAACACTAATACTCAACATTAATACTCAGGACTAATACTCAACATTAATACTCAGGACTAATACTCAACATTAATACTTAGGACTAATACTCAGGACTAATACTCAACACTAATACTCAACATTAATACTCAGGACTAATACTCAACATTAATACTCAGGACTAATACTCAACACTAATACTCAGGACTAATACTCAACATTAATACTTAAGACTAATACTCAGGACTAATACTCAGGACTAATACTCAACACTAATACTCAACATTAATACTCAACATTAATACTCAGGACTAATACTCAACATTAATACTCAGGACTAATACTCAACACTAATACTCAGGACTAATACTCAACACTAATACTCAGGACTAATACACAACATTAATACTCAGGACTAATACTCAAGACTAATACTCAGGACTAATACTCAATATTAATACTCAGGACTAATACTCAACATTAATACTCAGGACTTATACTCAACATTAATACTCAGGACTAATACTCCACATTAATACTCAGGACTAATACTCAACACTAATACTCAACATTAATACTCAGGACTAATACTTAGGACTAATACTCAACACTAATACTCAGGACTAATACTCCACATTAATACTCAGGACTAATACTCAGGACTAATACTCAACACTAATACTCAACATTAATACTCAACATTAATACTCAGGACTAATACTCAACATTAATATTCAGGACTAATACTCAGTCAGCACTAATACTCAGCGCTAATACTCAGCACTAATACTCAGCGCTAATACTCAGGACTAATACTCAGGACTAATACTCAGTCAGCACTAATACTCAGGACTAATACTCAGTATCATGACGTACTTTGAACGTTGGGTAGAACTTGATGCCGAACTCTTTACAGACGTCAAAGTTTTCCTCCTGAGCGCAGTCCAACACCGCCACATTGACCACCTGCTGCCAGTCTGAGACAGAGAGACAGGGACAGACAGAGACAGACAGGATTCATATTCAGTACTGATAAATCTACTATGAGTCCAGATTTCTGTCACAGTAGAACCATTCGTTTCCCTCAGTGGAAACAAAGCTTTGATTTACTTTAATTTCACAGATAAGAAACAATAAATTGTGAAGACAATAAAGCCTCCACACACTGTGTGTGATTTATCCTGGCTGAAATATGAGCAGAGCAAATCTCTGCTAGCTGCTTATACAATGTAAAATGCCATAGGCTTGTGCTAATAACGTTAGCATGTTGTATTTGTGGGGAAAATGTGTCCGTCTGTGAATGCTGCGAGTTATAGTGAAGCTGATTTGTGTTTGACACTGTCACTATTACGCCATGTTTAATGTGTGTTTAATGTGTGTTTGATGTGTGTTTAATCTGTTTAATCTGTGTTTGATGTGTGTTTGATGTGTGTTTAACGTGTGTTTAATGTGTGTGTGTGTTTAATATGTGTTTAATATGTGTTTAACGTGTTTAATGTGTGTTTAATGTGTGTTTAACATGTGTTCATCATGTGTTTAACGTGTGTTTAATGTGCGTTTAATGTGTGTTTAATGTGTGTTTAATGTGTTAAATGTGTTTAATGTGTGTTTAACGTGCGTTTAATGTGTGTTTAACGTGTGTTTAATGTGCTTTTAATGTCTTTAATGGGCATTTAATGTGTTTAATGTGCGTTAATGTGTGTTTAATGTGTGTTTATTGTGTGTTTAATGTGCGTTTAATGTGTGTTTGACGTGCATTTAACGTCTTTCATGTGCGTTTAATGTGTTTAATGTTCATTTAATGTGTTTAATGTGCGTTTAATGTGCATTAAATGTGTTTAACGTATGTTTAATGTGCGTTTAATGTGCATTAAATGTGTTTAACGTGTGTTTAATGTGCGTTTAATGTGTTTAATGTGTGTTAATGTGTGTTTAATGTGCGTTTAATGTGTGTTTGACGTGTGTTTAATGTGCGTTTAACGTGCATTAAATGTGTTTAACGTGTGTTTAATGTGCGTTTAATGTGTTTAATGTGTGTTAATGTGTGTTTAATGTGCGTTTAATGTTCATTTAATGTGTGTAACGTGCGTTTAATGTGTGTTGAATGTGTGTTTAACTCAGAGGTATAAAAACCACACCTGGTGTCCTGCATCCATGTGTTGTTGTTATTGCAGCACTATGCTGAATCCATTTTCCCACCTTTACTATGTAGATAAACGTGTCACTCTGAGGGAACCAGAACACAACCATTAGATTAGATTATATTTCAGTCCGTCACACCGAAGATTTAAAATATCAAAAACGTCATAAAGTAACTGAACTATTTGAATCAGTGCAGATGAGAGTTAAACATCCAGGAGGTTACTGCAGGACGGAGTCGAACTGATGAAGGTCATTATATAGATACTGTGTTTGTTCATTCCCATACACACACACTTTGGTCACCAAACATACACTCTGTGTGTGTGTGTGTGTGTGTGTGTGTGTGTGTGTATTGTCTCCCAGCTGTATGTCTCTCAGGGGGTTGGGGGGGGGGGGTCTTTGTGTCTCACATGTCCTTTGACTCCGACAGCAGGTCCACATAAAGAGAAAGTGTGTGTGTGTGTGTGTGTGTGTGTGTGTGTGTGTATTGTCTCCCAGCTGTATGTCTCTCAGGGGGTTGGGGGGGGGGGGGTCTTTGTGTCTCACATGTCCTTTGACTCCGACAGCAGGTCCACATAAAGAGAAAGTGTGTGTGTGTGTGTGTGTGTGTGTGTGTGTGTTTAGAGGCAGCTGGTCTCCAGCTGAATGATTCCCCAGGGAGATGATGGAGGCAGATGGAGACTGAACACAGCAGACTGATTCCCACAGGTTGATCTGAGTGTGTGTGTGTGTGTGTGTGTCTGTGTGTCTGTGTGTACATGCTACATAGTGAGGACCAAATAAACATGTTTTTAGCAACAGAGTGAGGACATCTTTGGAAACATTTTCCTCCCTTCTTTAGAGGCCTGTTTGAGGGTTCAGGTTACTCTGAGGTTAGGGTTAAAACACAGCACTCAGAGACTGGCTGAATAATAAGACTTAAACATCTCGTTGTAGAGGCCCCGACAGGAGCTCAAGGAGCCCCATAAAATATGACAATAATTTATAATGTTGGATCAAAAAGAGTTTACTGGGCCAAGGAACATGTGGGGCAACGCTCCAGACACCTCAGGTCACTGGGGAAATAACCTGAGGACTGACCATGAAATCTATAAAATAAATGAATAAATAATTGTATATCAGATGATAAATTATCTGCACTGTGGTCAAAGATCGTTTAATAAATGCTGAATTTAATTAAATAAACTGATATAATGATGCATATGTCACATTATAATAGGTGAAGGAACAGACGATACCTGCTTAAATTACATATGCTATTTAAGGTTTGGAGTTGGGATTGTCCAGATTAGGGTTAGGGGCCTGGGAATGTATGAGTCAGTGAGGGTCCTCACAAAGATAGAAGTGCAAGAATGTGTGTGTGTTCAGGTTTTTTTCATATTCTAGAAAAATAAACAAATGATGGAAACTTTCCTCCGAATGAATATTTCAGATGAGTCGATCAGTTTGTATCGATCACTGCAGCTCATTCAGCTGATCAATAATCAAACTGTGACGACTCGTTCAGTTCACTCTGATACAAACACAAAAAATCTTCACATCAAACTTCAACTATTGATCAATTATCTGAACAGTTTCAGATCAGTTTGCTGTTGAAGTGATTCATCAATTGATCACAGCAGATTTAATCAGTGTCTGTTATTATTGATCCTAAAATCTTCTTTAACTAAAATAAGAACACCAGAAAATTAAACAGCACATTAATAACTAATATTTCTGACTTTAATAAGTTTCTATTATTGATCAGTTGATCTCACCTGATGGACATGTTCACAGTTTAATCATATTTACAGGATCAAATCATCAATGACAATAATAACAATAACAATAATAATCATCAGTTTTATTAATTAAAGTATTTCTACATGTTGATTTTGTTCCTGACAATATTATTGATTATTATATTTTAGGTGTGGGAGAAAACTCCACCCAGCAGAGTATTATGATATCTTTGTGTGGCAGTACGTGTCATCACACTTTTACTGTATTAGTTATCAATATTACAAATACAAATGAAACTTGAGGGAGCCGACTGGAATAATATGATCAGCTGATTTTTCAGTCCAACAGAAACATTTTGCTGCAAAACAAATATCTGAAGTGATGAACAGACAGAAAACTTTATCTTATTAGATAAAACACATGCTGACAAAGTTTCAATCTGCAGTTGAAAGGAGGAAATAAACCACAACATATTTAATGCAACACTCAACATATTGTAACCTTTAATATAAGGATAATACCATATCATGGAGCCTCTGGTGATTCCCTTCTGTTATAAATGAAGATCAAACATGAGTCTGTTTGACTTTTTGTTCAAAGTGAATGAATTTCTCTTTCAATATTTACATTTCAGCTGCTTCTAGTGTTGACACAAAACTGACTCCAGGCAGGACAAATAAAAATGTCAAATATGTTTAAATTAAGCGACGTGTCAGCTGCTGAAGGAGCTGTGCCTCTGAACATGTTCGAGATCAGTAAACACTTCACAGACTGAACCAGACAAGAAATTGAGTTTTATGAAAAGTCTTCAGAGGTCTGACTGTGTTAGCTCACTAAGCTAACTAAGCTAACTGAGCTAACAGCTCTTTATAAACCTGATTTTATTTTTACAGTCAAACTGTTTCCGTCTGTGGTGCTTCAGGTTTGAACAGCTCAGTGTTGCTGGGATACCTGAAGTGTCACCTGTCTGTTGCCTGGAAACATGAGCTCATTTCCTCTGTGAGCACAACCACCTGTTAGCTTCATCAGGCTAACTGAAGCTAACAGCAGCTGCTGATGCTGTTCCAGAGTCAGTGACGTCACCTTAATGAGTCTATAATGACCTGTTTATTACAGACTCAGTGACACACACACACACACACACACACACACACACACACACACACACACACACATTAACATCATGAGCATCTTGTTATTTAACATAATATTTCTTGGTACTGTTAGCGGATGTAAAGCTCTGTCAACAATCACTCCATCATTCAGAACTTCATCCAGAAATCTGCTCATTTCCAGTCGCTTCACTCAACATTAGACATTTCAGGAAGTGTCGGTCCGTCGACGGGAATTGAGATTTGTCTGTAATAAAGAGCTCGTTTTCTGGATTATTTAAAGCCGAACTAAAGAGGGTCTGGTGCAGAATCAGAAACACACCGAGTGAAACTTTAACATTTATCATCGTTGGGTCGGTCAGTAATAATGATAATGATAATAATAATAATAATAATAATAATAGTAATAATAACAATATGACGTTAGGAGTCAGTGACAAACCCACAGCTGCTACATTATGAACACTGTAATAACGAGTGTTTATTCAGATTAACACTAGCCGAGTCTCTTCTTGGTACCGTCAGCTAATTTAAACCACTGTAAACAATCACGTCACCATTCAGAACTTAATTCAGAAATCTGCTACTTTTCAGTCGCTTCTCGCATCTTTAAACGCGTCAGTGAGTTTGAGTCACGCGACAAAGAGCTGAGATTTTTCTGTATAACGGAGTCATTGTTTTGGATTATTTCAATGCCGAACTGAAGAGGGGTAATGATTAAGTCATAAAACATCCAAAGTGGTACTTTAACATGTTATGTTTTTTAAGCGTTAAGCATTCGTGGAGTAAATAGTCGTAATTTGAACGTAGTCTGGTGTTGCTGTTCATAAAGGAGAAAGGCACAGCCCGGGGCGGCTGCCGGGACCCGGTGTGTGTCCTGCGGTACCTTTGACGTCCTGAGCCAGAGCCTTCCACGTGCTGGAGTACTGGATGCAGTGTCCACACCAGGAGGAGAAGAACTGGACCAGCCAGGCCGAGGACGAGTTGAAGACGGTGGGCTTCAGGCTGCTGCTGCTCAGGATCACCAGCGGGTCCTCCTCCGTGTACAGCCGGGCTGCGGCTCCCACGCAGCCGGGGACGAGCCAGAGGACGACCGCCGCTTTGAGCCAGGACCGGAGCATCCCTGCCGACCCGCGGACACACACACACACACACACACACACACACACACACACACCGAGAGCAGGCTGTCAGAGAGCCGCAGAGTTTGAGCCGAGAAGAGGCAGAGAGAGCCGGGGAGACATGAGAGCTGCTGCCCGCTGACTGCTACGTGTGTTTACAGCCGCCGGAAGCACGGACGTCTCACTCTGACGGGTTTCCGAGAAACTGAGGCTTCAACACAACACCGCAAAATATGAACTCTTTATCGATCACATGATCATGATCAGTTCACCTGATCGGGTTGGGTTACCATGGCAACAACTGGACTCGTGTCTCTGCTGCAGGAGGAGGTCTGTGTTTTCACTGAGGAGTGAATCATGTCTACTATAGACGATCTTTTCTCAAGTTCAGACTGACGCGTCACTGACGTGACAAACGTGCTGCGTTTGAGTTTCCTCGAAGATGTCAGAGTCACAGAAATCAACATGACAATTAACTGAAACAGAAGCTTGAATTAAAGGTCCAGTGTGTTGACTTTATAACAATAATAACAACAACAACAACATGATAATAATAATAATAATGTTTTATTTTGTGTAAAATCACCTGAAAATAATTTTTAATTTTTGTTAATTTGTTTTGTTACATTAGAGACTGTTGCTTTTTTTTTGGGGGGGGGGGGGGGGGGGGGGGGGGGGTCTTAAACACTGGTTCAGAGGAACGGCTTACAGACAGACAGACGGCTTACAGACAGACAGACAGGGTGTGACTTTTCCTGACCCTCCCTGAAGCTCTAAATATTTTCCCTTGACTCTGTGACTGGAGAAATATCTTCGACCCTCCCTCCTCCATAAATGACTTATTAGAGTTTTGATTGTTTTAAAGTTAAAAGTTGAAGATGAAATCCTGGAGTTGAATAAAGCCTCAGTTTTGCAGATGCTTTACTTTTGGACAAATTTTAAATGAGATTAATGAAATATCACTATTTTAAGGACAGATTTGGTGATAGGTTTTATTCTATGTATTTATTTTACAGAGGCAGTTGTTGCACAGAGTGTCAGATATTTGAAAGTCAGAACTTTTTGCCAGAAATGACAAAATTGCCACAATTTGAAAGTCATGTTTTCTATAGAAATCTGCAGTAAAATAAAAACAAAATAAAACTATATAAATCTGCATACTTCTCCCCTTATATAAATAACCAACAGTCCAAAATCATAATATTTTCTCTGAAATTAGAACAATGTCTTTCTTGTTTTTCAGGAAACATTAAAGAAAATAATTTAATACCTGCAAAATTAAGCGTTGGCAAAACATGAAAATCTTGTCCAAATAATATTAATTTCTGTATTTTCTTTATTATATTTATTTGCCTACAAATTATCTATTTCTAAATTTAGTTATTTTATTTGTTTATATTTTTCTGTATAATATTAGATAATGTTTTGTGTTGAGTCCTTGAATAATTATATTTTCCCCCACGGTCCCTGAATGCATCGGCGCTCTCTGTTGCCCTCCACTGGTCACTTCCGGTGCTGATCAATCTCTTATTTATTTATTTGTTTATTTATTTCGGAGGAGAATCTCTCCCTGAAAAAATAACTTCATGTTTATAAGAAGCCTGAAGTGCAGAGAGCTCTCACTCTGTTTGTTTTTAATGTTTTTCATGCTGCAGTTTTACGTCAAAGTTTAGCGTTCTGTTTCCATAGCAACGGAGCAGCGAGACACCGGAGGACACGGAGAACAGGTGATTATCTGTAAATGTCGATTTTATGTGAAGATTATCGGCATTATCTGTAAATAATGAATCATATCTTTGGTTTAAAGACTGTCTCAGGCGTGTGTGAGCGGGACTGAAATATTTCCTGAACTCAGATCAGAAACATTTCGGGTGAACTCTTTACATATTTTCACATTAACGGCTTGAATGATTCAAAATGAACCTGGTTTCATTTTTATAGTCTTTTGTGTTTAATGTTTATTTTATATTCACGAGTCACAACTTTCTGATGTTTGACTGAATTTTCAGTTTAAATGTTAAAGAGTTTATTGAGCCTCAGCTGCTTCAGATCTGACGGCAGGAAATGACGTGTATGAACATGATGAGGTGTTTCCTGTTTGTCTCTAAAACTATTGACAGATTTTCATCCATCATTTATTTATTGACATGTTTCTGTTTGTAGCGTCATTTAAAAACAACAGATTCCGTTCAAATAAAATAAAATAAAATAAAATAAAACGTAGACTCAGAGCCTCAGCGACATCTTTGTGTTAAACAGAAACGGTTCATTATGAGCTCATGTTGATTAAAGGATCAGTTCACTCAAATCAAAAACAACTTGTCTCTGTCACAAACTGTCCACTAAAGGGACACTTACCAGTTTTCTGAGTTTTCATTCATGGTGTTTTAAATCTCCATGACAACTGATCAAATAAAGACCATGTGACCTGACGGAAAGCTCCAGAAAAAAGACAGGAAGTGACATCAGGTTGTTTCAGTAAAGTGTTTTTTCAGAGTTCATGACGAAGCGTTCAGTTTATCCAACACGTCCCCGACTCATACTGTCTCTGTGACTGTCTCTGTCTCTGTGACTGTCTCTGTGACTGTCTCTGTCTCTGTGACTGTCTCTGTCACTGTGACTGTCTCTGTGACTGTCTCTGTGACTGTGACTGTCTCTGTGACTGTCTCTGTGACTGTGACTGTCTCTGTGACTGTCTCTGTGACTGTCTCTGTGACTGTGACTGTCTCTGTGACTGTCTCTGTGACTGTCTCTGTGACTGTCTCTGTGACTGTGACTGTCTCTGTGACTGTCTCTGTCTCTGTGACTGTCTCTGTGACTGTCTCTATGACTATGACTGTCTCTGTCTCTGTGACTGTGACTGTCTCTGTGACTGTCTCTGTCTCTGTGACTGTCTCTGTGACTGTCTCTGTCTCTGTGACTGTCTCTGTGACTGTCTCTGTGACTGTGACTGTCTCTGTGACTGTCTCTGTCTCTGTGACTGTCTCTGTGACTGTCTCTGTGACTGTCTCTATGACTATGACTGTCTCTGTCTCTGTGACTGTGACTGTCTCTGTCTCTGTGACTGTCTCTGTGACTGTCTCTATGACTATGACTGTCTCTGTCTCTATGACTATGACTGTCTCTGTCTCTGTGACTGTGACTGTCTCTGTGACTGTCTCTGTCTCTGTGACTGTCTCTGTGACTGTCTCTGTCTCTGTGACTGTCTCTGTCTCTGTGACTGTCTCTGTGACTGTGACTGTCTCTGTGACTGTCTCTGTCTCTGTGACTGTCTCTGTCTCTGTGACTGTCTCTGTGACTGTCTCTGTGACTGTCTCTGTCTCTGTCTCTGTGACTGTCTCTGTGACTGTCTCTGTCTCTGTGACTGTCTCTGTGACTGTCTCTGTCTCTGTGACTGTCTCTGTGACTGTGACTGTCTCTGTGACTGTCTCTGTCTCTGTGACTGTCTCTGTGACTGTCTCTGTGACTGTCTCTGTCTCTGTGACTGTCTCTGTGACTGTCTCTGTCTCTGTGACTGTCTCTGTGACTGTGACTGTCTCTGTGACTGTCTCTGTCTCTGTGACTGTCTCTGTCTCTGTGACTGTCTCTGTGTCTGTCTCTGTGACTGTCTCTGTCTCTGTGACTGTCTCTGTCTCTGTGACTGTCTCTGTGTCTGTCTCTGTGACTGTCTCTGTCTCTGTGACTGTCTCTGTGACTGTCTCTGTGACTGTCTCTGTGACTGTGACTGTCTCTGTGACTGTCTCTGTGACTGTCTCTGTGACTGTCTCTGTGACTGTGACTGTCTCTGTGACTGTCTCTGTCTCTGTGACTGTCTCTGTGACTGTCTCTATGACTATGACTGTCTCTGTCTCTGTGACTGTGACTGTCTCTGTGACTGTCTCTGTCTCTGTGACTGTCTCTGTGACTGTCTCTGTGACTGTCTCTGTGACTGTCTCTGTCTCTGTGACTGTCTCTGTGACTGTCTCTGTGACTGTCTCTATGACTATGACTGTCTCTGTCTCTGTGACTGTCTCTGTCTCTGTGACTGTGACTGTCTCTGTGACTGTCTCTGTCTCTGTGACTGTCTCTGTGACTGTCTCTGTCTCTGTGACTGTCTCTGTGACTGTCTCTGTGACTGTGACTGTCTCTGTGACTGTCTCTGTCTCTGTGACTGTCTCTGTGACTGTCTCTGTGACTGTCTCTATGACTATGACTGTCTCTGTCTCTGTGACTGTGACTGTCTCTGTCTCTGTGACTGTCTCTGTGACTGTCTCTATGACTATGACTGTCTCTGTCTCTATGACTATGACTGTCTCTGTCTCTATGACTATGACTGTCTCTGTCTCTGTGACTGTGACTGTCTCTGTCTCTGTGACTGTCTCTGTGACTGTCTCTATGACTATGACTGTCTCTGTCTCTATGACTATGACTGTCTCTGTCTCTGTGACTGTGACTGTCTCTGTGACTGTCTCTGTCTCTGTGACTGTCTCTGTGACTGTCTCTGTCTCTGTGACTGTCTCTGTGACTGTGACTGTCTCTGTGACTGTCTCTGTCTCTGTGACTGTCTCTGTCTCTGTGACTGTCTCTGTGACTGTCTCTGTGACTGTCTCTGTCTCTGTCTCTGTGACTGTCTCTGTGACTGTCTCTGTCTCTGTCTCTGTGACTGTCTCTGTGACTGTCTCTGTCTCTGTGACTGTCTCTGTGACTGTCTCTGTCTCTGTGACTGTCTCTGTGACTGTGACTGTCTCTGTGACTGTCTCTGTCTCTGTGACTGTCTCTGTGACTGTCTCTGTGACTGTCTCTGTCTCTGTGACTGTCTCTGTGACTGTCTCTGTCTCTGTGACTGTCTCTGTGACTGTGACTGTCTCTGTGACTGTCTCTGTCTCTGTGACTGTCTCTGTCTCTGTGACTGTCTCTGTGTCTGTCTCTGTGACTGTCTCTGTCTCTGTGACTGTCTCTGTCTCTGTGACTGTCTCTGTGTCTGTCTCTGTGACTGTCTCTGTCTCTGTGACTGTCTCTGTGACTGTCTCTGTGACTGTCTCTGTCTCTGTGACTGTCTCTATGACTATGACTGTCTCTGTCTTTGTGACTGTCTCTGTGACTGTCTCTGTGACTGTGACTGTCTCTGTGACTGTCTCTGTGACTGTCTCTGTGACTGTCTCTGTCTCTGTGACTGTCTCTATGACTATGACTGTCTCTGTCTCTGTGACTGTCTCTGTGACTGTGACTGTCTCTGTGACTGTCTCTGTGACTGTCTCTGTGGCTGTCTCTATCTCTGTCTCTGTGACTGTCTCTATCTCTGTCTCTGTGACTGTCTCTATCTCTGTCTCTGTGACTGTCTCTGTGGCTGTCTCTGTGACTGTCTCTGTCTCTGTGACTGTCTCTATGACTGTCTCTGTCTCTGTGACTGTCTCTATGACTATGACTGTCTGTCTCTGTGACTGTCTCTGTGACTGTCTCTATCTCTGTCTCTGTGACTGTCTCTGTCTCTGTGGCTGTCTCTGTGACTGTCTCTGTCTCTGTGACTGTCTCTATGACTATGACTGTCTCTGTCTCTGTGACTGTCTCTGTGACTGTGACTGTCTCTATCTCTGTCTCTGTGACTGTCTCTATCTCTGTCTCTGTGACTGTCTCTGTCTCTGTGACTGTCTCTGTGACTGTCTCTGTGACTGTCTCTGTCTCTGTGGCTGTCTCTGTGACTGTCTCTGTCTCTGTGACTGTCTCTATGACTATGACTGTCTCTGTCTCTGTGACTGTCTCTGTGACTGTGACTGTCTCTATCTCTGTCTCTGTGACTGTCTCTATCTCTGTCTCTGTGACTGTCTCTATCTCTGTCTCTGTGACTGTCTCTGTGGCTGTCTCTGTGACTGTCTCTGTCTCTGTGACTGTCTCTATGACTGTCTCTGTCTCTGTGACTGTCTCTATGACTATGACTGTCTGTCTCTGTGACTGTCTCTGTGACTGTCTCTATCTCTGTCTCTGTGACTGTCTCTGTCTCTGTGGCTGTCTCTGTGACTGTCTCTGTCTCTGTGACTGTCTCTATGACTATGACTGTCTCTGTCTCTGTGACTGTCTCTGTGACTGTGACTGTCTCTATCTCTGTCTCTGTGACTGTCTCTATCTCTGTCTCTGTGACTGTCTCTGTCTCTGTGACTGTCTCTGTGACTGTCTCTGTGACTGTCTCTATCTCTGTCTCTGTGACTGTCTCTGTCTCTGTGACTGTCTCTGTGACTGTGACTGTCTCTGTGACTGTCTCTATCTCTGTCTCTGTGACTGTCTCTGTCTCTGTGGCTGTCTCTGTGACTGTCTGTCTCTGTGACTGTCTCTGTCTCTGTGACTGTCTCTATGACTATGACTGTCTCTGTCTCTGTGACTGTGACTGTCTCTGTGACTGTCTCTGTCTCTGTGACTGTCTCTGTGACTGTCTCTGTCTCTGTGACTGTCTCTGTCTCTGTGACTGTCTGTCTCTGTGACTGTCTCTGTCTCTGTGACTGTCTCTGTCTCTGTGACTGTGACTGTCTCTGTCTCTATGACTATGACTGTCTCTGTCTCTGTGACTGTCTCTGTGACTGTCTCTGTCTCTATGACTATGACTGTCTCTGTCTCTGTGACTGTCTCTGTCTCTGTGACTGTGACTGTCTCTGTCTCTGTGACTGTCTCTGTCTCTATGACTATGACTGTCTCTGTCTCTGTGACTGTCTCTGTCTCTGTGACTGTGACTGTCTCTGTCTCTGTGACTGTCTCTGTCTCTATGACTATGACTGTCTCTGTCTCTGTGACTGTCTCTGTCTCTGTGACTGTCTCTGTCTCTGTGACTGTGACTGTCTCTGTCTCTGTGACTGTGACTGTCTCCGTCTCTGTGACTGTCTCTGTCTCTGTGACTGTCTCTGTCTCTGTGACTGTCTCTATGACTATGACTGTCTCTGTCTCTGTGACTGTCTCTGTCTCTATGACTGTGACTGTCTCTGTCTCTGTGACTGTCTCCGTCTCTGTCTCTGTGACTGTCTCCGTCTCTGTCTCTGTGACTGTCTCTGTCTCTGTGACTGTCTCTGTGACTGTGACTGTCTCTGTGACTGTCTCTATCTCTGTCTCTGTGACTGTCTCTATCTCTGTCTCTGTGACTGTCTCTGTGACTGTCTCTGTGACTGTCTCTGTGACTGTCTCTGTCTCTGTGACTGTCTCTGTGACTGTCTCTGTGACTGTCTCTATCTCTGTCTCTGTGACTGTCTCTGTCTCTGTCTCTGTGACTGTCTCTATGACTATGACTGTCTCTGTCTCTGTGACTGTCTCTGTGACTGTGACTGTCTCTGTGACTGTCTCTGTGACTGTCTGTCTCTGTGACTGTCTCTGTCTCTGTGACTGTCTCTATGACTATGACTGTCTCTGTCTCTGTGACTGTGACTGTCTCTGTGACTGTCTCTGTCTCTGTGACTGTCTCTGTGACTGTCTCTGTCTCTGTGACTGTCTCTGTCTCTGTGACTGTGACTGTCTGTCTCTGTGACTGTCTCTGTCTCTGTGACTGTCTCTGTCTCTGTGACTGTGACTGTCTCTGTCTCTGTGACTGTCTCTGTCTCTGTGACTGTCTCTGTCTCTGTCTCTATGACTATGACTGTCTCTGTCTCTGTGACTGTCTCTGTGACTGTCTCTGTCTCTATGACTATGACTGTCTCTGTCTCTGTGACTGTCTCTGTCTCTGTGACTGTCTCTGTCTCTATGACTATGACTGTCTCTGTCTCTGTGACTGTGACTGTCTCTGTCTCTGTGACTGTCTCTGTCTCTATGACTATGACTGTCTCTGTCTCTGTGACTGTCTCTGTCTCTGTGACTGTCTCTGTCTCTGTGACTGTCTCCGTCTCTGTCTCTGTGACTGTGACTGTCTCCGTCTCTGTGACTGTCTCTGTCTCTGTGACTGTCTCTGTCTCTGTGACTGTGACTGTCTCTGTCTCTGTGACTGTCTCCGTCTCTGTGACTGTCTCCGTCTCTGTCTCTGTCTCTGTCCACCACAGGAAGCCTTCAGCCTGCTCTTTATCATCAGTCACAGACGAAACATGTCTTCACCCAGAGTGGGCGTGGTCAGAGACTCCATGTTGACCAATCCGCTGCTCATCAAGGTAAATGAGACATGCTCATAAACACGTCACAGGAAACAGTCAGACTTTCAAAATAAATCATCACAAATATCCTCAAGGTGTCGAGCTGTGGCAGGCTTTTATTGTGAAGGAGCCAGAGGGCTTTTATTATGAAGGAGCCAGAGGGCTTTTATTGTGAAGGAGCCAGAGGGCTTTTATTGTGAAGGAGCCAGAGGGCTGTAATTGTGAAGGAGCCAGAGGGCTTTTATTGTGAAGGAGCCAGAGGGCTGTAATTGTGAAGGAGCCAGAGGGCTTTTATTGTGAAGGAGCCAGAGGGCTTTTATTGTGAAGGAGCCAGAGGGCTGTAATTGTGAAGGAGCCAGAGGGCTTTTATTATGAAGGAGCCAGAGGGCTTTTATTGTGAAGGAGCCAGAGGGCTTTTATTGTGAAGGAGCCAGAGGGCTTTTATTGTGAAGGAGCCAGAGGGCTTTTATTGTGAAGGAGCCAGAGGGCTTTTATTATGAAGGAGCCAGAGGGCTGTAATTGTGAAGGAGCCAGAGGGCTTTTATTGTGAAGGAGCCAGAGGGCTTTTATTGTGAAGGAGCCAGAGGGCTTTTATTATGAAGGAGCCAGAGGGCTTTTATAGTGAAGGAGCCAGAGGGCTTTTATTGTGAAGGAGCCAGAGGGTTGTAATTGTGAAGGAGCCAGAGGGCTTTTATTGTGAAGGAGCCAGAGGGCTTTTATAGTGAAGGAGCCAGAGGGCTTTTATTGTGAAGGAGCCAGAGGGCTTTTATAGTGAAGGAGCCAGAGGGCTTTTATTATGAAGGAGCTGGGAGGTTTTTATTGTGAAGGAGCCAGAGGGCTTTTATTATGAAGGAGCCAGAGGGCTTTTATTGTGAAGGAGCCAGAGGGCTTTTATTATGAAGGAGCTGGGAGGTTTTTATTGTGAAGGAGCCAGAGGGCTTTTATTGTGAAGGAGCCAGAGGGCTTTTATTATGAAGGAGCTGGGAGGTTTTTATTGTGAAGGAGCCAGAGGGCTTTTATAGTGAAGGAGCCAGAGGGCTTTTATTATGAAGGAGCTGGGAGGTTTTTATTGTGAAGGAGCCAGAGGGCTTTTATTATGAAGGAGCCAGAGGGCTTTTATTGTGAAGGAGCCAGAGGGCTTTTATTATGAAGGAGCTGGGAGGTTTTTATTGTGAAGGAGCCAGAGGGCTTTTATTGTGAAGGAGCCAGAGGGCTTTTATTATGAAGGAGCTGGGAGGTTTTTATTGTGAAGGAGCCAGAGGGCTTTTATAGTGAAGGAGCCAGAGGGCTTTTATTATGAAGGAGCCAGAGGGCTTTTATTATGAAGGAGCTGGGAGGTTTTTATTGTGAATGAGCCAGAGGGCTTTTATTGTGAAGGAGTCAGAAGGCTTTTATTATGAAGGAGCCAGAGGGATTTTATTATGAAGGAGCCAGAGGGCTTTTATTATGAAGGAGCCAGAGGGCTTTTATTATGAAGGAGCTAGGAGGTTTTTATTGTGAAGGAGCCAGAGGGCTTTTATTGTGAAGGAGTCAGAAGGCTTTTATTGTGAAGGAGCCAGAGGGCTTTTATTGTGACGGAGCTGGGAGGTTTTTATTGTGAAGGAGCCAGAGGGCTTTTATTGTGAAGGAGTCAGAAGGCTTTTATTGTGAAGGAGCCAGAGGGCTTTTATAGTGAAGGAGCCAGAGGGCTGTAATTGTGAAGGAGCCAGAGGGCTTTTATTATGAAGGAGCTGGGAGGTTTTTATTGTGAAGGAGCCAGAGGGCTGTAATTGTGAAGGAGCCAGAGGGCTTTTATTATGAAGGAGCTGGGAGGTTTTTATTGTGAAGGAGCCAGAGGGCTTTTATTATGAAGGAGCCAGAGGGCTTTTATTATGAAGGAGCTGGGAGGTTTTTATTGTGAAGGAGCCAGAGGGCTTTTATTGTGAAGGAGCCAGAGGGCTTTTATTATGAAGGAGCCAGAGGGCTTTTATTATGAAGGAGCTGGGAGGTTTTTATTGTGAAGGAGCCAGAGGGCTTTTATTGTGAAGGAGTTTTGTCAGTGGATCAGACTGAATTTAATTAATGGGGGATTATGATGATGATAAAAGTAAAAACCACTTCCTGTAACCAGCTGTGGATGATGACATCATACAGCTGTGGTGACATCATAATGACCTGGACTGTCAGCAGAGCGTAGTTCCTCCTATTAAACACCAGATGGCGGCACAGACTCACACGAGGAGTTCAGGGTTTAGAGGATTAAAAGGTTCGGAGCAGGATTCACCTGCTGGAGGCCCCGGGGCCCCTCATGAGCTGCTCAGGGAGATGACGGTCTCTGGACAGACAGAAGTCAATCCTGTTGTTTTTCATCACGCCATTCTGGCTCGTCACCTACAACCATGACCTCACAGACGAGGTGGCCGAGTGGTTAAGGCGATGGACTGCTAATCCATTGTGCTCTGCACGCGTGGGTTCGAATCCCATCCTCGTCGCAGGTTCCTTTAGTCTGTCCTGAATGTGACATGTCAACAAGATAACATGCTCCATTATCAGTGAAACAATCAGCTCAGATCTTCCAGACCTCGTCCAAATCTAACATACAGTTTCCATGTGAAAACAACATGTGTCTACACCAAAGTTTACTGATGGCTGCATTAAAGAGCTCTGAACTACAGGAACACTGCTACATCTCAACTTCATCCTCTGTTAACATGCTACAAAACTAAACTGGGCTCAGAAACCAACCATTCAGCTCCAGGCAGGTGTTGAGATATGGAGCCTTACTGGCAGATCCAGAGAGCGCATCTTCAGAGAGCCACAGTACAGCTTTGAAGAGAACCATGAACAGCTGATCAGCCGTCTGACTGACAAGACAGCTTTTACTGCAGCTGTGACATTCACTGGAACCACATCTGAGTCACTGAACGCACCACACACACACACACACACACACACTGCACACACACACACACACACACACACACACACACACACACAGGAGGTGGGCGGAGCTACATGAGACATTCATATACTGACCCACTGTGTTCTTTAGTTCAGTCACTTTAATCAGACTCTTGTATCCTCCCTCCCCTCTGAGGGCCTCCTCTCTCCTCTACTCCTCTGAGTGCATCTAAGAAATTGAAACGTTCGTCAAGATGGCGGATGTCAACTGATTTCCAGGTCAGGTGATGGAGGATGGAGGGGTCTAGGGATGAACCCACTGTGTTCTTTAGTTCAGTCACTTTAATCACAAACTCAGGAGAAAGTAAAGTCTTGTGGAGAATGCGGGCATCGATCCCGCTACCTCTCACATGCTAAGCGAGCGCTCTACCATTTGAGCTAATTCCCCTGTGTATGAATGTCTCATGTAGCTCCGCCCACCTCGTCTGCTCCTCCTCCCCTCTGTGCCACACATTAACCAGACAAGATCATGAAGGGTAAACAGCTGTTCTCACAACACACTCCCTGATCAATGAGAAGCTGAGATTTGGTCCTGACATGATGATGATGATGATGATGATGATGATTGCAGGCGTCTCTGGGTCAGAGCCAGACTAGAGGGATGTCACTTCCTGGTCCAGACTTCACCTTTGGAACCAGAAGCTCACACAGAGACGGAGGCGTGCCCGAAGGTAAGCCCTGCCCACTGTAAACAACAACAACAAAGACATTAGCATGTAGCATTAGCATGTAGCATTAGCATGGTGATGTTTGAACACTCAGACTGGACCTCACTGTGCTAACGTCTGTAAGCATGTTTGTTACCTTTAAATAGGTGCTGATAAACATAATTAGCATTGTGTGTGTGTGTGTGTGAGGTGTAGCAGCGTTTGGTCAGCTGTCACTGTGTGTTTCCATGAAGGAAACATGCCTTCAGGCAACAATCACTGCTGTCAGTCACATACACACACACACACACACACACACACACACACAGACTTGGTTCCATATTAACTCTCCTCAGTCTGTTTATGAAACACAGACTGGTTTGTTCAGAGTCAGAACTAAACCTGAAACAACATCAGTCCGTCTTCATCCTCTGATCTGGGTCTCTGAGGAAGGAGCTGAGCAGACGTCCCTCTCCTCACCTCCTTCCTCCAGCTCCTCCTGGAGGACCCCGAGGTGTTCCCAGACCAGATGAGATCTATAATCCCTCCAGTGTTTTCTGGGTCTGCCCCGGGGCCTCCTACCAGCTGGACCAGGAGGATCCTGATCAGATGTTGAACCACCTCAACATGAAGGAGCAGCGGCTCTACTCTGAGCTCCCTCCAGATGGAGACACAGCTCACTGTTCCTGAGTCAAACACCTCCTTTGTGTTTAAGAAGAATTTTCTACGCACTGAATGGGCCGTCCCAAATACTGAACTGAGGTTGCATAGAAGACAGGTGATCAGTGTGGAGCCAAAACACTGCCACTAACAGGAGCCCTCACTGGCCAACGCAGTCGCTACGTCAAAAAGGGGGCTGAGCTTTGACTCAGACATGATGAATCAATCAATAAAGTTGTGTTGAATTGAATTTTAGGTCAGGTATAAACATGTGTGTGTGTGTGTGAGTGTGTGTGTGTGTGTCAATGATCATAACAATATGTATTGATTTATCAGTTTAAACATATTGAACCTTCTTTAGTAAATATTACTGACATTTTAATAAAGTTTTCATCACCTACAGTGAGGTGTGCAGTGAGTCCTGCTGGGAGTTGTAGTTTCTGTCTCTGTGCTGTTGTAGTTCTGTCCAGCTGGAGCGTTCAGTCCAGACGAGGAGACTCCGCCCCTCATCGACTGCTCCCTCCAGACTTCGTGTCTCTGAACCGGGACGCCGTGAAGTCCGGTCTGGTGACAGCCAAAGAGCTGAGTCAGTACAGAGCTCAGCGGGGCGGAGTCAGGACCAAGAACCCCGTCCCTAAGCATCAGGAGGGCGGGGCCTCACAGCGCCAGGCGGTCCCTGACATCGTGTTTGGAGTCAAAACCAGGTCAGACAAACATCCACAGAGTGATGATTGATTATTGATTGATGGTTATTGACGTGCTGCTCATCGATCTGTCCGTCAGGGCCTCGTCTCCTCTGTCCGACCTCCTCTCTCATCAGTACGGGCGCCACTGGATCGACGAACAGCTGAGCAGGAACCAAACCAGCGACCACAAACAGCTGCAGAGGGTGAGAGCTGTTGGTCGCAGTCATAGTCATCATCAGTGTGATGTCATCACCCTGTGGAAAACAGCATGATGTCATCATCACGTGTGTCTGTGTGCAGATAAGACCAGGAAATATTCCTGACACCAGGACGAGTCTCCTGAGGAGGAGCAGAGCACTTCCTATCACACAGACGCCGTTCACACTGCCGCGCTTCAAACAGGTAACGACTTCCTGTTTCTGTCCAGCTGCACTGATCAGTATTTTTATAGACACACTGATCAGCTGACTGAGTGATGTCACAGTGTCCCAGGGCTCACACAGTTTCATCAACGAAACTTCAAAACTTTTCCAGGACTTTTCAAGGACCCAGAATAACATGCTTATTTCAGAAAAGCTTCACTTCACTGTGTCTGCGGCGCTCGCCTGTCTGATTACCGTGAATTAACACACACACACACACGCACACACACACACAGAACAGCCTCGCTTCCTGTGACAAACATCGTCACGTGTACACACAACGTCTAAAATCTGAAGGCTCGGCCAGTTTGAGCCCTGGAAAATAAAAACGTGCACATTTTCCTTTTGTATCAAAGATCAAATAAGTCGTGTTGTGTTTGTGCTGACTCACGTCATACGTGTGTGAAATCACTGAATCAATGAATGAACTTCGCAGGTTCGTTCTCAGCCAATGCTGATTGGCTGTTATGGTTGCTGAAGTTTAGATTTTTCAACTGCTGTTAAAAAGCGTATGACGTGAAAACGTGCTATTCGCTTGATTCATGCCGCTTAATTCGTGTCCATTGAACCACCTGGTGGGAATTTGTGTCTGATCACATTTTTACGTTAGGTCTTTACACGTAATCCACCTGCGTGAATTGTGTCATTCACGCGGGTGTGAATACAACATCAGTTAATTTGCCGCACACGTCCTGTGATGCGACTCTTCATCATGGTGTCGACGCTGAAACAATTTATCCTGCAGCGCTGAGCAAAGTTACGGCTAACAGAGAAATAAACTCACCGTTATGTTACGTTGAAGATCACGGTAACAATTCAGTTCATTACAAAATTCCCCAACTTTCAATGGGTTTTTCAGGCCTGGAAAATAAGACTCTTCCAGGTTTTCCAGGACCATGTGAACCCTGCTGATGTAATGACCTGTCTCCATCTCTGCTGCTGTTCAGACTCTTTTAGCTCCAATGAAAAAAGTATGTAATAATAATAATAATAATACATTTTATTTGTATTGCACTTTATATTAGAAAAAATCTCAAAGTGCTACAAGAAAGCAAGAAAACAACACAAACCGAACAAAGAGACAAATATAAAAGGCTAGTAAAAGGCCTTTGTAAAAAGGTAGGTCTTAAGGTTGCGTTTAAAAGAATCCACAGTCTGTGGTGCTCTCAGATGGTCAGGGAGAGCATTCCACAGACTGGGAGCAGCTGAGCAAAAGGCTCGATCACCCATGCTATGCAGCTTTGTTCTCGGGACCCTGAGGAGGTTGGCTGTGCTGGAGCGGAGGGTACGTGATGAAGTCTGGGGGAAGAGGAGTTCCTTTAAGTGGGCTGGGGCATCTCCGTGTACGCACTGGTGGGTGAGGAGGGAGATCTTATATTCGATCCTGTGTTCCACGGGGAGCCAGTGCAGTGATTTCAGGATGGGAGTGATATGGTTGTACTTGCGCACCTTCATCAGGATCCTAGCAGCGCTGTTTTGGATGTACTGGAGCTTGTGAATGCTCTTGCTTGGGATCCCAATGAGGAGCGCATTACAATAGTCCAGCCTGGAGGAGACAAAGGCGTGTACCAGTTTTTCAGCATCGGGCAGAGAGAGTGTGGGGCGGAGCTTGGCAATATTCCTGAGGTGGTAGAAGGAGTTCTTGCACAGGTGATTGATGTGGGTGTCGAAGGTCATGTGGGCATCCATGCTCACACCCAGGTTGGTGACTGCTGCGGAGAGTGGAATGACCTGACCAGCAAAGGTGAGAGAGGTTATGGGGGATGATCGTACTTGATGTGGAGTACCGACCAGCATGGCTTCGGTTTTGGAGCTGTTGAGTTGTAGGAAGTTATGATTCATCCACGCCTTGGTCTCCTCCAGGCAGGTTGTCAGAGTGGCTGGTGATGGAGATGACATAACCTTGTCTGAAAATTACCATATGAGAAGTTAATTCAGAATTTATTATGGTTTACACAACATAAGGGCACAAATTCAGAGGAGAAAGTGGCTCTTTTTAGCTCCTCTTCTAAAAACGCTTTTTTTCCTCAACATCGCCTGATACTACGTCACGAGAGGGACTCTGCGTCCTTGACCCTGCCTCTGTCCAATGTGCAGTAGGAGGTGGTAGTGAGTCTGAGCGGCAGTAAACTTGTCAGTTAGTATTTTTTCGGTTGTTAACAGTGCATTTTACCATTTGTGATTATACCGAATTATTATGTTTGTGCAGGTTGCACAAACTCGAGTCTGTCAGGACAACAAGTCCAACGTTTTCCGGTTAGAAAAAGGAGTGGAGTTAGTTTTCGTGCCTGGGTGCGTTTTCTGCAGGTGAAGAGGAGCGATTTCACGGCTTCATCTGTGACCAAAAACGTAGTCGTGTGCAGCGCTCATTTGGACAGGAGGATTATGTTCCTGGCGGAGAGGGAGACCTCCGTGTTTCAGACAGGAGCTGGCGGCGTGAGGGTTGATGGGCAGTGTGAGGCATGTTATGTTTGGTCTGGGGGTCAGATTCTCCACCAGAGCCCAGAAGGCATCCACCTCCCTGCAGCACATACTCTCCACAGCTGAGGACATGGGCTGGCAGCTCCCACACAAGCACCTATCATACAAAACATTATCAGGAAATCTTCATATATCTCTCTCTCCCTCTCCCTCTCTCTACCCTGCGGACATCAATACACTATAATGCGGAGTTATAACACGCATAGCAAGATACGTCTGATACAAGCTGATATTTAGGCATTAGTTTTTGTTCTGGGTAAGTAGCATTAGTTATCTAATAGTGGCAGAACTATTGGTAGCTTTGTTATAACCTAATATGTGATGGCAAGCTTAATGTTGTGATGTGAACACATCATTAGCTGTCATTAGCTAACGCCGGTCGCTCACCAAGACACCTGTCCAGCTCTCCACTGGTTCTCCTCACACCACAGCTCTATTTCTCTCCTGTGGCCGTTATTTCTCCAAACCCTGATCTGTTCCTGGGCTCTCGGACGCCCAGCAGGCTCATAATTATAAGCCTGTGGGCTGTCGTATGCATATGAATGTTCATTTTCAACCTCTTCAGTCTCAAAACTAGTACTGGGATCCACGTTTATTAATGTTACAGTCAATCAAACTCGGTCGGACTCCCTTACGCTACGTCGCTTCCGGTTAGTGGGTTTTTAGATGCGGAAGCAAAATTCTCTCACAAAAACGACCCCAAAAGTCACTGTAGTGTGTCTATGTTTATGTTTTTGTTTTAATCGAGTTTCTACATCATTTTCCTACACATTTATTCACCATGGTCTCCAAACTGCAAGTTGGGCTTAAATTCCATACTTCCTGTTTGCTTCAGTCTCAGTGTGATGTCATCAACATCAAACAAACAGCTGACCTCTCTCCCTCCTCCTCTCTCCCTTTCTCTTCTTCCTCCTCCTCTTCCTCCTCTCTCCCTTTCTCTTCTTCCTCGTCCTCCTCCTCCTCTCTCCCTTTCTCTTCTTCCTCCTCCTCCTCCTCCTCTCTCCCTTTCTCCTCCTCCTCCTCTCTCCCTTTCTCTCCCTCCTCCTCAGGTTGCTCCTGCTCTTGACACCTTCAGGAACCAGGAGGCTCGTATGCGGGCGTTCAGGGCTCATCAGTCGGACTCAGTGTCCAGGAGAGGAGTTCAGGGTCTGGGGACATACAGTCTGGACTGAGCTGAGGAGGAAACACGTTCAGCGTTAACACAAATAAAAAAGAACACGCATTATAAATCAGTGTGACGTGTTTTTATCTAAAATACAACCTGTGGTCATCAGAAGAGGAGGAGGAGTCCCTCAGGGCTCTGTACCAGCTCCCTCACTTTTCTCTGTGTAAATTAAAGCTGTTATTAGATCATCAAAAGCTTCTTTGTAAAGAAAAATAAATCACCAGAAACTTTTAAGGAAAACATGGTGGGTCTGAAAGGCGCGTTTAAAAAATAACAACTGCACACACATTTTTAAAGAAAAAATTGCCAAAATTTGAAAAAAGACAGTTATCAATTTTTTTTTTTAAAAAACAACAACACACTGTTGGTTTGAAAGGCATGTTTCATTAAAGGAAACAAAAAGAAATCCCCAAAATATTTTGAAAAAACATGCCTTCCAAACCTTCTCTTGGGTTTGGAAAAGTTTGGGCAATTTTAAAGACAATATTTTCTTAAAAAAAAATGTCAAAAGACAAACAAACAGAAAAAGCCAATATATTTAAAGTAAATAAATAAATAAATAAATAAGCCCCTCCCCTGAGCCAACATTATTTAAAGTGCCCCCTCTCTGCCCCGCCCCCTCCCCCTCATTAATAACGAACAGTCCCTAACATCTGTCTCCGTCACATCAGCACACAGCTGCTCTCAGTGTGTCAGTGGAGCTGATCATCAGCAGCTGATCACCTGATCAATAATCATCTCTCAGCAGATGGACTTTTAATTTCTGAATCTTTTTTTTTTTTACTGACGTCACAAACAAAGTAATATTTTAAGTTTCACGTCACATGTTGTGTTGTTGGATTCTCCTGTCTCCTCTGTGATGTTCCTGCTGAACACCTGAGCGCTCACTCTCACCTGAGTCCGGCCGGAGATGGAGGTGTCTGCCTCCAGGTTCCGCATCGACTCCCTGCTCTCCCTCAGGCCGCCCGGGGCGCTCCTGTCCCGGGCAGAGGCTCCGGAGCTCAGCCCGGGGGGCAGCAGCGGCTGCTCGGCGCCTCCTTCCCCGCGAAGAGAGCCCGTTCCTCGGCTGGACTCTCCGCCGCTACCCGGTCACCTGCAGCAGCTCCAGCCCCGCACCGTCAGCTCCTCCTTCCTCATCCGGGACATCTTAGCGGACTGTCGGCCCTACTCTGACCCGGGACTGGTCTACTCTGACCCGGGACTGGTCTACTCTGACCCGGGACAGCCCGAGCTAGAAGCCGAGCCGTTCCAGTCCGGACCGGAAGAAGACTTTCAGGATAAAAGTCACAGCAGCTCGTCTTCAGACTCTGAGTCCAGAGGTATATTTACTGTAATTATAAACACTAAATAATATGAGTTTAACTGGGTGAGGACAAACTGACGGTGCCAAATATAATATAATAATACAGTTAAAAGTTATTTTATAATTTGTAAGAAAAAATAAATTTCTGAATAAAAAAAGACAAAAACCTAATTTAATGGTTTTATCTGTTTAATCTTAAGTTCATAGATTAATCAGGATCTGAAATAAAATCAGTTTGTGATCAGAACACATTTTAATGAAAAATAATACAGAACATAATCAATATAAGACTGTTAGAATTAATATTCATAAATCAGATCATTTAATATTTTTGTTTTATTTAAAACTTTTTTTTCACCTGCTGATTAAAAATATTTATTTGTAGAGAACAGACTGAATAAAGACTGAGTGAAGTCACTTTGCTGAGACATTTATTCATTCTCACTTCATTTCTCCTTCATGTCATAACAATTATAACAATAATAAGCTGTAATACTTTTAGTTTATTGCCAAATATATAAACAGATAGTTATTAATCAGCATTCATGTGTTCCTCAGCGCACTAATAATAAAATCATCTGAAGATGAAAAAAATTTTTATTTCTTTTTTAAATAGATTTTATTTAAATAAATAAATAATAATAATATATTATTAATGTCTGTAAAATGAACTTGTGTGTTTTATTTTGTGAAGCTGCTTCTGAAGGAAAAGATTTTTGTTATTATCATTAACTTGAATCAAATCTTTGTTTTTTAATTTTTCTGCTGAGATTTTAAAGTTTCAGTTACACATTATTGTGTTTATATAAAACACTGTCACATATAAGTAAAATTAATTCATACACACACACACACACACACACACATACATATATATATATATATATATATATGTTGGTGTTTCAGGTGTCGTCCACAACAATGATCAAGATGATGAAAGTCATATTACCTGTCGGTGGTTTTAATGTTGTGGCTGATCTTAGTGTGTGTGTGTGTGTGTGTGTGTGTGTGTGTGTGTAGTGACTGGTCGACTGATACAAAAATAAATGCATAAATCTTATATTTGAATTTATTCTGCTGCCGTCATGTTTTAATCAGGAGGCAAATTAAAGACAAATGTTCATTAATTATCGATCAGAAAATCTTATGAAAGACTTTTTGATTTATTCACTTCTGTAGAATGAGTTTAATATAATTATTATAATTATTTTTATTATAAACAACACGAGACGTCAGATGATTCATCACAGCAGACTCAAATATGACCAGTTAACACAAACCAGTCCGACTGCTCTGAACCAGTTTAAGTTTGTTGTAAATAATCTGGTTTATTTTTAATGAGGTTGAAACAGAAATAAAACGATGATTATTAATAATGAAAGTGTGAAGTGATGAGGTGATGAAACATGTAGATGAGTGTAAACGTGTCAGTGTGACCTCAGAGGGAAACATCATCACCTGACGTCAGACTGAAGACACGTCTTTGTCTTTCACGTCTTCAGACGTCAAATCTGTTTGACCCTAAACACAAACTGAAGCTGACAGCGTCCCGTCAGAGGTCCATGTTAAACAGGACTCTGGGTGAAAAATTGAGACAAACTCAGTCTGCTGTCACCTGGAGGACATCTGGAGGACAGAGGGACAGATGTCTCAGCAGGACCTGCTGTGTTTGTCTTCAGTCGACTCGACGACTGTCGCAGAGTCTTTATCATCATGGCTGCTGCTCCAGTCCCCACTGAGGCCGAGACGGTCCTGAACAGTTTCTGACCTTCAGTCTGAGGCGTCAGGGACACGTCTGCTCTGTGTCCAAAGCGTCAGGACTCAACATGGTGGAGCAGAGTTTGGTCTTTATTCTCACAGATCAGAACAAACTCACTTATTTTAAATCAAGACTGAAGACTTTTCTGTTTCCTGTCGTCTTTTATCAAATCAAATCTTTATTTCTTCACTGAGCTGAACTTTGATTTTAGTCTTCATTTTATTTTTGATCCTTTCGGCTCTTTAACGACAGTTATTAAATTGTGTAATGTCCTTTTATAATGTGTTTCTTTTGCATCTTGGTGTTTTTTGTCGAACTCTTTGAGTCGCCATGTTGCTGAAATGTGCTGTAGAAAAAGATTTACCTCGACTCTGAGGATCTGAAACCAGGTCTGGATTAAACCCTCGGCCCCCTCAGGCCGTCAGGTCGCAGCTCCTCAGAGTTTCACCCGATAACAGATTCAGTCTCGTTCAGTCCAACGTGACGTCAAACCTCAACAGACAACAGAGTATTTACTGAGTGACTGCAGCTCACAGACCTTCTCAGAAACACATTTAAGGATTTGAAAAAGAAAGACTGCATGTAACAAGTAAACATTTTACATTTCCTGTGAAAACAGACGTTAATTTTGAAAAGAGACGATGCACAAATGAGCGTAGAAAACGTGGCGTCTCAGCGCAGCCAAACTGACACAGGACGTCAGGTAGTGCGTCAAGTTTAGACATGACGGGCGGCTGACAGAGAGTTGGTATTTTGCAGGTTGGGATGAGAACGTGTTATTTTCACTAAAACACCTGCAGGTAGAAGACACATGGCCCAGCAGCGTGCACACTTTATCTTTACTGTGAATTAGAAAACGGTCAGTGGGCCCCCTGGCCCCCTGTTATGGGCCACGTTGAGTCTCGCAGCAGTCACACCTGGTCATGAAGGTGAGAGCGAAAAACAGTTTCTTAATGAATTCAAAGGCTCATTTTGTGGTGAAATATCTTTTAAAAAGTGACTGACCAATCACCTGACAGCTCTGACGTGATGTCATTTCTACCTGTGAACCCCTCAGGGCAGGGCGGGGCCTCGGACGCTGTGACGGAGCGTCTGAAGAAACCTCGTAAAGCTCGGACGGCGTTCAGCGACCAGCAGCTGTCGAGGCTGGAGAGAAGCTTCCAGAAACAGAAGTACCTGAGTGTTCAGGACCGCATGGAGCTGGCGGCGTCTCTGCAGCTCAGCGACACGCAGGTGAAGACTTGGTACCAGAACAGGAGGTAAAACACCTGACGGGTTGCCACACAAACACACTGAGGTCACTTTCAGTCTCTGTGGTCGTACAGAAAACACAGAAACACGTCAGAGCAGCAGATTAAATATCATACAGACATATTTAATCTTTTATTTTAAACATTTATTCTGATTAAACACCATTAAAGGTCCAGAGTGAAGGATTCTGGGAGATATACTGACAGAAATAAGAGTCGTGTTTTTGTGACGTTACATCCTGTCTGAATCCTGATCTTTGAATCCATCGCTTCTCAGAGATCCAGCTGACTGATTCATCTTGTGTCATCAAACGGCAGTTCCTCCGTTCAAATTAAAAAAAGAGCCAATCAGCACCAGGGGCGGGGCTAACACTGTTGAACCAATGAGGAGTTAAAAAAAACAACGTTGTCTTCTCAACGTCTTCTCAACGTTGCCCGACATCATAGTTTGTTTTGACTTCGCACTGCTGCGCTCGTAAAGTTGGAGAAGAACAGGTGTGTAGTTATGACTCACAGACATGTGCATCAAGATGGCCGCCACGTCTCCTTCCTCCCACTGTTAAAAAATGAAGCCAAAATATTGACTGCTGCCACGATGGGCTGGTGACGTCACCTGTAGCCAGAGCCTGCGCAGTAACCCTCTCCACCAGTGTCAAGTTTCCACCCAAACGTCCAATCATAAGCAGCCCAATTGATCTCAAGCACACTGATTGGCCCACACAGCTGTTAATCATGACATCACACTTCACCCGTATCAAATACCTGATTCAAACCAAACTGATCAAACAAACATCAGCGTGATGAGAGCGACCTGAAATGACAGAAAACCTTTGATGTTTGAGTTTTTAGTTTGGAGGGGGGCGGGGCTTATAATCACCATCCAGCAGGGGGCGGGGCTTATAATCACCATCCAGATGATTTGGCTTCACTTTCTGGATGTCGTCCATCTTCATATAAGTGGATCACAAATAATGTGTCAAGTCCTGTTTCCTGCTGTAGAGGAAGTGACCAACAGACAGACACTTGGTGACACGTCTAAACACACATATGATGCTGAATATATTAAACTGTGTGGACCTGATGACTGAGGAGAAGCCTGGACCACCTGGGGACTGCTCGGCTAGGGTCTGACTGTGCAGCACTGGACTTAAAATGACTTTAGTCTGGGTTGAATCCATTTCAGTGCACCACTTACGTTTAAGTTTATTTCCTTTATTAATCCCCTGAGGGGAAACTCAATGTTTTCACTCTTGCTTGTCAGTTACACACAGGTCTGAACACACACATGCACAAACAGGACCCATACATGCACAGAGTGGAGAGATGTCAGAGTGAGGGGGCTGCCCTTGGTGAGGCGCCCTGAGTGGTTTGGGGGGTTCGGTGCCTTGCTCAAGAGCACCTCAGCAGTGCCCAGGAGGTGAACTGGCACCTCTCCAGCCACGGTACGTACGGGGACTCGAACTGGCGACCCTCCGATTCCCAACCCAAGTCCCTATGGACTGAGCTACTGCCGCCAGGAGGACGAGGGTCAGGAGAGCTGGTTACTGACTGTAATCTGTCAGCCAGCGGCAGCGGCCACGTGACAACAAACATCATTGTCGACCCACAGGAGAAAAACCACAGCAGCTTTACTGCTGGACAGAGATGTTCAGGATTTTTTCTGAGTGACATCATCACTTCTCTGTCTGACTCGTTTGTGTCGCGTAGTTGTGATGATGTAAACAAACGGTGTACAGACTCGGCTGCAGGTGTACGCTGGCGTGCTGATGGTGCGGCATGTTGTTTCTACAGTAGCCCTGAACGGACAAACCATTGGCCACAGAGGTTCTCCTGCATGTTTGGTTCACGTGAGCAGTTTAAGTTCATCGCTTGATGTCACTGAATCCGTCAGACTGGAACATAATGAAGCTGATACAAAAACCCAAACATCATCGTGTGTGTGTGTGTGTGTGTGTGTGTGTGTGTGTGTGTGTGTGAGTATCAGTGTGTATGGACACATGTGAGACGTCTCCTGATGAATAATAAACGCCCTCTGATCAATAATTCATCACTGTGTTCTGTAATTAATGATCAATAATTCATGCAGAAACAAATCTGGAGCTTTTAGTGCAGAGTCTCAAAGAGCACTGATTTTTTATTTATTGATTTATTTTTATTGTTCCATAAAAATCAGTCTGCTCACAGACAATCCTGCGCTGTGATTGGCTGCAGGTCCAAACTCCTCCGTTTGTTCAGAGTAGGATTTTTGTTTTTCATTGTTTGTTTGTTTTTGATGACAGGAAGTAGAATAAACTTTTTATAAACATTTTATAATTAATCCTATTTTTTAATTGTATTTTAAATTATTTATAAATAATAGAGCTAATGTTCTCTTTTGTGCAAACAACAAAATTTGTGAATAAATGTGCACAAAATATCAAAGAACGTAGTTTCTGCAGTTTGTTTAAATATATTTTCTTGTTATAAACACGTATAAATACAAACACATCTGTGTTTCAGGACGAAGTGGAAGCGTCAGTCAGCCGTTGGTTTGGAGCTCCTGGCTGAAGCCGGCAGGATGTTCTTGCCCACACACTTCCTGTACCCTCCGGCCCCGCCCACACTGGACCTTTACCTGTATCGAGGCCACGCCCCCCAACACCACCACCACTCAGCCCCGCCCCTTCTGCCCCGCATACTGACCCACACTGAGCCACACCCTCGCTGACAGCAGGAGACTGGGAGGACTGGGAGGAACTCGTGGAAATCTTTTTGATTCAACAGAACAAAGTTCTAAAGACATTTTTGATCCTTTTTTACTTCAGGAACTCGATGAAACGTTTGTATTGTCTCTGGTTCTGGTTTTCACTGTCTTCAGGTCCTGAACCAAACCAGACTCTGATCAGAAGGCGACCATGACTGCAGACCAACAGGTCAGAGGAAGTGATGATGATCACGACTGGTTCAAGGACGTCAACAAACAAAATAAACCTTGTTTCACTGCTGCGTCTGTACGGGGCAGGACAGCAGGAGGACGACCTGTCCTTTGAAGAGGACGGAGACAAAGGGACACGTTGAGACTCCGTCAGTTTGTGGAGAAGAGACGACTCAGCCAAACGACACGGGACAGATTTCAGCCAGAAAAACACTGAACTCACTGCATTAAATCTGAGACAGAGACACGTGATGAGGGATTCTCTGTTTTCATGTCTGTTTTATTTCAGTTTTTTAAATTTTCAATAAATATATAAAATAATTCTTTTTTCGTTTTTTCTCTGTTGTTTGTTTTGATGGTAAATGATCTCCAACAGAACGTTTATGATGCGACACAGCGAAGAAGAACTGAAGAGGCTGATCAGGTTCAGGGCCAAAGACTTTTTTATGGACTCGTTTTTGGGGTTTGACTCAGACTCGTCTCAGACTTGTTAAAGTCCTCTGTTGTATTTGTCTCAGAGTTCAGAGTGTTTTAATTAGGACACATTTTGGGGGTTTGACTCAGACTTGTCTTATCTACCTACAGGACTAACTAACTACCTAGCTAGACAGCTACTGAACTACCGGGCCACCTACCTACCTACTGAACTGTCTAGCTATTCACCTACCTTCCAAAAAAACCTAGCTACTGAACTACCTTGCTACCTACCACCCAGAGTTCTGAGTGTTTTGACTCAGACTTGTCTTACCTACCTATCTAGCTTCTTAGCTACCTACTTATGTACCTACCTACTGAACTGTCTAGCTAGACAGCTACTGAACTGCTGGGCTACCTAACTACCTACATAGCTACCTTCCTACTTACCTACCTACCAGTTGTAGTTACACAGTTTGGCCACTATGAATTCAGCCTATAAATCCTGGCAGACATCCTGAGAGCCGGTTCCAAAGATCCAGTTTACACATGGAAATCAAACGTTTCTGGCTTCATGTGTCACTGAGCGACTTCTATAGGAATAAACAGGCCCCGCCTCCAACGCTGCATCCAGGTCTCTTTATACGCCTGTGGTTCTGACGCCTCTGTTCTGTGTCAGCGTTGATGTGTGCAGGGACAACATCACAGTTTCTCAACAGGTTCACAGCAGCTCAGTTTTCAGTGATATGAAACAGTTCATGAGGACTAAATATAAAAACCTAAGAACATAAAGCGGGCTGCATGTGAAGAACCTGTGAACAGGTGCAGGTAAAAAACACATGGAGCAGAGAGCGACCTGAGGTTTACTGATTAATGATGAATGAGGTCTGATAAATAATTCCATCATCGGTGGTTAATTTTCTGTCCGTCGCCTCATTGTTTCTCTCCTCTCCTCTCATCCAATGAGACGGCTTGACACTTAATTGAGACTCAGACGTTAGCGGGGCGATTAGCTGCTGAAATATTAAAAGCTGGCTGAAATATTGATGCTGTTAAAAGGCAGCGATTACACATCAGACTGACCACAGCAGCCTCTGAGTGCTGCAGCTGCTTTTATTCCTCACACTCACTTTATATCATTGTCATTTATTCATTTGTTTGTTTCCATGTTTTTGCTGCATCATCTTGTCGAACGCAGCTTTTCTTCTTCAGTGGAGTCAAACGTTAAAGTCGTGTCCATGTGTTTCTTCTCACACACACATTTACACCACAGATACCTGAGAGACGCTCAAACAGTCTGAAGCAGTGACGCAGTGAGATCAGACACAGACACAACACTTGTGCAACTTTTAAAGAATTCAAATCTGGACGCAATGACGTATGTTATCTTTGTGTTGATGGTTGCATCACAGATTAACTTCAGTAGTTTCCCACCTGGACCCTGCTGTCACCTGTTCATGTGTTCATCTGTAGACAGAGGCTGCAGCAGTGAGACAGGCTGTGATGTTTCGTTCGCTGACTGAATGTGTTTCTGTCTTTATTCTGAGTGTGTGACATCATGATGAAAGGATCCCTACAGAGACAGAGCTTGAGTTGAACCCAGCAGCGTACGGCTCAGGAGCCACATGCAGCTCTTTCTCCAGCGGCGAGGAAAAAACATTATATGGAAATCACTGATTTATTTCAATTTTCATTTTTCATTGTTGTGGCCACAAAGTGATCCTGACATTGATTCAACTGGTCCAGTTGAATCAATGTGCAGCCAACACGCTGGATACAAAAATGTTTCAATATCTTGTCAACTATGTCGTCTTACGTCTACAGCCGAACACCTTTTCCTAAAACCTGCTGAATCTCAACAGCACTGACTCGTCCTGAGTCTCCTGAGTGAGGCCAGCTGTGGAATCCAAATCCAAACAATAAATCGTCTCAGTGGAAAATAGAGAAATGGGTTTGCTATCACCACTCAAATGATCATAAAGCTGCTGTGATGGAACACTTATTAATGAGCACTCATTTAGGAATGTTTGTAGACTAATGAACCTCAAACAGGCCGTGCTGCCGCCACTATAAGGCACAATATATATATATATATATATATATATATATATATATATATGTCTCCTTCCTACACACACACACACACACACACATATATACATATACATATTTATATATATATATATATATATATATATATATATATATGTGTGTGTGTGTGTGTGTGTGTGTGTATAAAAACATCTCTTTTGATAACAAAGCTTGCTGACCGCTGGTTTAACCAGAAACAGCTCTGACATCACCAAACCCACCAGACTCCGTTTAAATAATCAGTCATGTTAGTGTGTATAGATGCAGCGTGTTGTCACAGCTAACTGGTGAATTAAGGGATAATCTGAACCAAACCAGAGCTGGTGACTGTTGAACACTGAGAGGATGAACACTGAGTTTAAGTTTATTTCCTTTATTAATCCCCCTGAGGGGAAATTCAATGTTTTCACTCTTGAACAGTTACACACAGGTCTGAACACACACATGCACAAACAGGACCTATACATGCACAGACTGGAGAGATGTCAGAGTGAGGGGGCTGCCCTTGGTGAGGTGCCCCGAGTGGTTCGGGGGGTTTGGTGCCTTGCTCAAGGGCACCTCGGCAGTGCCCAGGAGGTGAACTGGGACCTCTCCAGCCACCAGTCCACACTCCATATTCTGGTCCAGACAGGGACTCGAACAGGCGACCCTCCGGCTCCCAACCCAAGTCCCTATGGACTGAGCTACTGCCGCCCCAGAGGATGAACACTGAGAGGATGAACTGAGATGGTTTCTGTGAGTTTCATTTTGTTTCTGTCGACTGTGACTGAGGTGAGTTTGATGATGGTAAAATGACTTATTATTCAAATGGAGTCTGGTGTGTTTGGTGATTTCTGGTGAAACCAACAGATCTGGTCTCTGTAGGGATCCTTTCATTAATGACGTCACTCAGAGTCACAGTCTGATCCTGTCAGAGACAAATAAACACTGACGGAGCTCAGCTGAGATGAACCTGTCTACCTGCAGAGTGAGGTGAGACAGTCCTGATGAGGTCAGATAACATTTTATTTTCTAACAAAGAAAAAGTCCTCCAACAGTAGAAACATATCTTATTTATATGAAACATCTCGATGACATCACTCTGAAGAACTCAGCAGTAAAAACACGTCTTCAGTTTGTCCTGTAAAGAGTCTGTCATGTCTCAGTCAGCTGTCTGCAGGTCGTCACCTCTGCTCATGGGAACTCCAGCTGCTGCACCTCCTCATCACTCCTCCTCATCACTCCTCTTCTGCTGACTGACCAAATGTCTCCTTCTTCTTCTTCTTCTTCTTCTTGGAGTCTCGTCCGTCCAACCCGCTGGAGAACTCTGAGCGAACCAGGCTGAGCTCCCTCCGAGAGAACCTGAACACCAGGACACAGACCAGGAGGAAGAGGAGGAGTGAGGAGGAAGGAAGGAGACTACGACTCCCAGAATGCATCAGATATCTCAGTCAAAGTTTAATTTTTATACACGACTAGTTCAAATCAACAGTTTGAGTCTAAAGTCTCTAACACGGCTCCAGAGCTGCAGACAGTCAATCTGTGTTTGGATGTTGTGGAGCTCAAATGAACACGTCTGTTCACGTCATGCATGTTCGTTCTGACCTGTGACCAACACGTCCTGCAGCTCATTAATGACACGTGTTGCATTAGTGAACGGCTCCATGACTCAATGTCTACAAATATGAGATATGTAGAATCTGTGTGACTGCGTGTAGTCAGACATGAGGAGCACCTGAATGCACCACACACACACAAACACACACACACACATACCGGTAATTATGTCTCTGCTGACCACTAACAAGTGGTGTGTGTGTGTGTGTGTGTGTGTGTGTGTGTGTGTGTGTGTGTGTGGTCAGGCCATGTCCAGACAGGCCCGTCGTGAGGAGCAGCTGCTAATAACAACAACAACAAACACACACACACACACTAAAGGGAGCAACAGCTTTAATTATGCACAGGAGTGTGTGTGTGTATGTGTGCGTGTGTATTACTGTCCGTCAGTTCCGCAGGGTGTGTGTGTTAATGAACATTAACACACAGACGTGTCAGACACACAAACACACACACACACACACACTCACACAGAGCAGACTCACCTCTTTCCTTTCCTGCTGCTGACCTCCTTGTCCTGGTTCTTGTCCTGGTTCTTGACCGGACTGCCGGCCTGGCTCTGGTTCTTGCTGTGGTTCTTGTTCTTGTGGTGGTTCTTGGCCCCGAGGCGTGACAGGCGTGAGGGGCCCCTGGTGGCGCTCAGGCCCTGCGGAGCGTCTCTGAGGCCGAAGCTCTTGGCGGTGTGTCCCAGGTGGAGGGAGCGGATGTGGAAGATGTGTTTGAGGTGGGTGGGGTAGGTGGTGTACGCCCGCAGGAAGGACTGCAGCGCTGATGACATCAGAGGGACACACAACAACAGAGGATGAGTATACAGATAGGTAAACAAACAAACAATCAAACAAACAAACAAACAAACAAACAGCAAAGGTGACGCACCTTTCTTGGCGTTCTGCACTGACTGAGCGTCTGAGTGGACAAAGTTCTCAAACTCCGTCTGAAGGACCGTCGCACGCTCTCTGGTCTCCTGCTCCAAGGCTCTGCTGGAAGTCTGACAGACAGACAGACAGACAGACGGACTCAATTACATCATCCAGAGGTAACAGTGAATATGATAAAACCTTCAGTACAAGGTGATGAGTGGAGTAAAGATGTTCTCTGTCAGACCCTGACTGAGGACAGACCCTGACTGAGGACAGACCCTGACTGAGGACAGACCCAGATCCTGCTGAGGTTCCTCTGAGCGCGGCACTTACTTCTTCTTCTGCAGCTGTGAAACTGTGTTTAAATAAAGGTTGCTTTGAATGTCTGTAGCTGCTGCAGGACTCATCAGGTCTCTGTACTAACAGCTTCAGTCAGTCTGTCTGCACTGATCCTTCACACACACACACACACACACACACCCGCTGATTGTACCGTCTTTATACTCGGAGCCTTTGTTGTGCTGCTCCTCAGTATGACTCTGACACGTTCAGGTCTTCACACAGAAACAGGAACAAGTGTTTAAAAGTGACTGTGTTCAGCATCAGAGGAACAGCAGGTGGTTTCACTGTCTGACTCTCAGCTGCCTGTTGGTTCATGTTAGTGATGAATTCAGTCCTCTGAAGACACCAGAGCCGCTCAGATACAGAACGTCACTCCTGACCCAGCAGGAAGTCACTGACTGTTGTCGGTCCCTCACACTCACCTTCACTCCGTGGCGATCAAGCTTTTGTGGCCGTAGCCATGCTCTGATGGTCTGCTGACTCTGGTTTGTTTTTGGAGCAGCTAAAGATGCACCTGTTCAGACAGGTGTGTGCACCACATCTGCGTTTCATTCACATTTTGTGTTTTGAATTATATGTTTTTTTTACCGTGGCTGACTCACTCACTTGTTGTCTGTTTCCTTTCTTGTTGTATAATGTCCCTGTGAAGCGCTCTGCGACCTCTGTCACCGGAAAGCTCTACATAAATACAGTTCACTTACTTAAAGACCTGCAACATCAAAAATAACCCAGTGAAAACATGCTGGCGCCACCGTGGCGCGTCATGTGATGCACATCACATGCCGTCCTGAGCACACACTGGACACGTCGGACTGCAGCTCGTCAACATGTGATCACGCCAAGTAATTACTACTTTTCCTGAAAGATTAGTCCTTCCTCCACCTCTAGATCAGCTTCACATGAGGACAGCTGCTCATCAACGCTGGTTTGTCTCCAGAGCTGTGACTCGACAGGAAGTATCTTTATGTCTTTATAATGACGGGACTGTGGGTCGTTTAACTCGGGTTATGTCTCGAACTCAACAACGAGTCTCTTCTCATCACACACGAGACACAGCAACAGAGTTCACTGTATACATCCATGGTGAGGAGCTGGTCTGTACAGCACAGAGCGAGTGGCGAGGCTGGAAACAGGACAGTGGCATCAAGCGGCGGTGCGTCCAGAAGCACTGACGCACATCTAGCTCCTATCAGTGTGGCGCTGTACACTGAAAATAACTGGGGCATATTTTTGACGCAGCGTTCGCTGCCAGTATGTTTTCACCCTCAGAAGAGCAGAACTCCTGGAACCCTTCCAAAGACCCTCAGAACACCACAGAACCCTGAACTCCCCTTAAACAACTGGAACCTTTAAAGAATGCACCAGTGGACCCTGGAGGACAATCACAGCCCCCAAAGACCCTGGACCTGATTCAAAGCCGTGTAAACCACCTGACAGACCCCACAAACCAACTCAAAACCCAGAGGGGCCCGACATGACCTCACTCAAGGCTGTAACTGGACCCTGAAGGACCAATGAAACCCAATAAAAAGGTACTTAGAACCACCTGAGACCCTGAAATATCACAGTCATCAGTGAAGTGCTTTTCAGGAGTCCTGAACAGACCCTGATACCTCACACAGACACTAGGAACCTAAAAATCCTGGAGAACATTTCCTGAAACAACCTGGAGGACGTGTGCAGACGTGTCAGAACTCTTCAGACCTCTGGAGCTCAGTCCGAGAGAATCAAGGGGTCTTACCTCACTGTAATATTTGCCCCGCCCCTTGTAGGTGTCATCCAACATCAGACTGGACAGGATGTCCTGCAGCTTCATCTCTGATAGGCTGAAACACAACAAGACCCGCCCCCCGTCAGAACCAGAAACACCGGACCAGTACCACCAGTAGAACCAGTACTGTGGTGGTACTGAGACAGTGCTACATGTCAGTGACGTGGTGTTCTACACATGTTTTAATGCTGTCTGAAGGTGACTGGTTCTCAGTCAACGGACCTGATGTTGTGATTGGCCAGCTCGCTGATGAAGGCAGTCTCAGCAGGAGTGAGGAAGAGGAGGCTGCTTCCTCTCGCTCCGATACGAGCCGTCCGCCCGACACGGTGAACATACTCTGCTGCTGCTGTCGGAGGAGTGTACTGTGAACACACACACACACACACACAGATGTTACTATGCATTATTACACGGCTCTATTAAATGCTGCATTCTGATTGGTCAGTCGAGGCATTCTGCAGTCTGATATTACACACAGTTGCTATGTAGCCCGGCGTTGCTATAGGGACGCTGCCCTGACAACAGTTACTTTTTTTATCGCATATTCAGCCGTTGCCAGCAGTTTGTTTTTTCTCTCCTCCCGATTTAATTTATAACTCAATAAAATTGTATAATTAATCAATATTCTGTCTATTCAACTGATAATTAGCCGTATAATAAGCGGGATAATGTATAATGAGCCGGCTCATTATACATTATCCCTTAGGTAACTGAAGGAGTGTTCAGGAGAACTTTACAAACCACACCCACTGAGAATCCTGCTCTCTGATTGGTTCTCATGTCCTAATGAGTTGTTTTGGCCCAGTGACATCACGTGGCAGATGTCAGAGTTGTAATTCGATGTTGGGCCATGATTGACACTGGCATCACTTCCTGCGGGCCTCTCTATCACTGATTTGTTTCATTACATCATTTTCTCATATTTCCGTCTCGTCTTCTTTGGTCGAATCTCGCTTGAACTACGCTATGCTGCCTCCACGGCCTCCGCTGGTTCTGCTCCGTCTCGTCTGTATCCGTACGCTTTCAGAAAACATTCACAAACCCAGACGACCTGAACGCAGCGTACGGCTCTAACACTGAGTATTAATGAGCCTGAGGCAGCAAGTGAATAATTACCTGAACAATCCAGGTGACCTGAGGCAGGTCCAGACCTCTGGCTGCGACGTCCTGAAACACAAACAATCTTGTTTTTAATGAGAACACACTCACAGCGTGACATCACGCTGGTTAGTGATGATGAAGAGGAGCGCTGACCGTGCACAGCAGGACGCCACAGCGACACTCTGAGAACTGCTGGAACACCTCCGAGCGCTCCTGGTGGAGAAAACAAACACACACTGACTGCAGCTGCTCAAGACAACACTGTGAGGAGCAGAGAAACGTCAGACGGCGGTCGTACCTCCTGCTTCATGTTGCCATGGAGACGTACAAAGTTGAGCCTAAGCTTCTGATTGGTGGAGTGCCCGGAGAGGACGGAAGTGAAGAGAGAGTGGAGGAACTCGACGGCCTCACAGCTCGAGAGGAAGACGATGAGTTTGTTGTTCTGTGAAAACTGAACAACAACAACAACAGTCTGTCGTCATGGAGACCGTTTACTGGTGACCTGCTGGCGACCAATCAGGTCGATGCAGATGGAAAAAAACCTGAGCCAGGTGTGCGTTTCACTCGCTCACCTTGCATTTGTCCAGGATGAACGCAGCGAGACACACCAGTCTGACCTTACTGGGAACCACCACCACGAACTGCTTCAGAGCCTCTGGGACAGCGAAGCTCTCTGATTGGCTGGCTGTGCTGGGGTCAGAGGTCACAGCTGAGCTGGTAGTGAGGTCAGAGGGGGCGGGGCCAGACACGTGGATGCTGACCGGGTCGTTAAGACAAACGTCTGCTAACCGAGTCACACCTGAAACACAGCAAGAGGTCCGACTGTAGAGACACTGAGGACACGTCCACACTGAGGACACGTCCACACTGAGGACACGTCTACACTGAGGACACGTCCACACTGAGGACTAGGGGTGGGGAAAAAATTTGATAATGGTTTTATTATCGAATCGTTACCATCTGAACTGTAACTGTAACCGTGAGGTGCCTGGAGACAGACAGATACACACAAAGATAGACACACAGATAGACAGACAGACAGACAGTGTGTTTACCATGACTCAGTGTGGCTGACAGCAGGACGTTCTGTCTGCTCGGTCCTGTAGAGTTCAGACTGTTTAATATGACGGTCAGGTCCTTCTCAAAACCCAGATCCAACGTCCTGAACACACACACACACAGACACACACAGACACACACACACTGTGTTAAATTAAAGTTCAGATCATCACCAGTTAACAGAAATCTTTGTCGAACTTGTTTGCAGATGTTTAAAACCCGTAAAGTTGTCCTGTCATGTTTTCAATGCCGCTAAAATCGACTTCCAGTTTCTATAACAACATGAATTCTGAGTGGGCGGAGCTTTGACAGAGCTCAGCTGACAGTTTCCTGCTGTCAGAATGAACAGCAGTGAGGTGGAATTCCTCAGGGCTCCGCTCTGGGTCCTCCTCTGTTTAATGTTAACAAGCTTCAAACAGCTAAATTTGTTACTATGACAACACAGAGGACATTTAAAGAGACAGATCTGTGTCACTGAGAGGAAGTTAAAGTTCTTCTTCCTGTTTTAAACACTGAGGTCACACTTTACTGTTAATGACCTTCATATCAACAGAAGATTTCATAGTTATGAACGAGTGAGTTACCGGTCGGCCTCGTCCAGGATGAGCCAGCGGACGGCGCTGAAGGCGATGCTCAGGGTGTGTTTGATATGATCCACCAGACGTCCAGGAGTCGACACCAGGATGTTGATTCCTTTACGGAGCCTAAAGAGACACGTCCATCAGTCCATCAGTCCAACAGTCCAACAGTCCTCACCACACACTGACGTTTAAGTATCTCTAAAGATGAACTCTGCAGCACAGACAGGTTCTCCAGAACCTCGAACACTTCCTGAATCAGTCCTGGAACATTTCTTAAGGTCAATTAGAACCTCCTCATGGACTTCTTGAACCTTCTCAAGGTACCCAGAACCTACTCAAGGACCCTTAGAGCCTCCTCAAGGACCTTTAAAACCACTGTCAGCTCTTTATACAGAAAGGATGGGAGGAGGAAGAGGAGGCGGTGAAGAGACACAACGAGGAGGAAGAGGAGGACTGGAGGGGGTGAAGAGATGAGAAGAAGAAGAAGAAGAAGAAGAAGAAGAAGAGGTAAGGAGAAAGAAGACGGGGAAGAGGAGGTGAGGTGAGGATGAGGAGCAGGTGGTGTACCTGGCCTTCTCTGCCTTCCTCTTCTCTCCTCCCATCAGCACACCTGGGACGATCCAGGTAAATGGCTGTAGAGACACAGAAACACCTGAGTCAGTCATTAATGCATCATTTCCTGCAGCTCTTTCACAATAAAAGTCTCCTTACAGTCAGTGTTTCTGATCCTGAGTCAGTAACTAACATTAACATCAGACAGATCAGAGCTCTGTGTTACCTTCAGGAGCTTCTGGAAGATCTGAAACGTCTGCTGGGCCAGCTGATGGACAGAGGGACAGACGGACAGACAAGTTAGAGAGACATGATAAAGGATGACAACAAGTGGGAGAGGTGAGGACAGGTGTGTTGTCAGACCAAACCTCTCTGGTGGGGACGATGACGACAGCCAGAGGACCGTCCGACCTGCTGACCTTCTGCGGCAGCGCCTGCAGACTCTGGACCACGGGGACGGCGTAGGACAGCGTCTTACCTGCAGAGACACACGTCCTCCATTACCGACAGTGTAACGTCATCACACTGAGAGACACAGCTGACCTTAGGACAGTCAGTACCCAACATTTAACTGCTGACCCCAGGACAGAGTCATCTTATAATCTACTGTCCACAGAGACACGTGTCTCCTTCAGGTGTCTTTATGTATATAATCTCTACAGTCAGTAAGGTATGAATAAAGTGTTTCACCTGAGCCCGTCTGAGATCGGACCACAGCGTCTCGTCCCGACAAAAGAACTGGAATTGTCTGTTTCTGAACACTGAACACATACACACACACACACACACACACACACACACACACACACACACACACACAGTTTTGGGGTTAAAGTTCATCTCAAAGGAAATGAAGTGAGTCAGTGAACTATCCCTTTAAACAGAGACGTTCTGATACCTGAACCTGTTTACCGGTTGATATGGATCACCAATCTGACACCACTGGGTCCAATAAACAATTAAATAAAAAACATCTGTTTACCACTGACCCTGTGTGGACGTGAAAAGATTACTGTCGCTGCTGTACAACATCAGTCAGGTTAAATTCCTTGGTAAACGGAGTTGATACACGGATGCTATTTAGTGTTAGCATAGCTCGCTAGTTAAAATGTTGAGTGTCTCAAATTTCATACTTGCTTAGTGCACGTCAGTGTAGTACACATTGTACTCTACGTACTTCTTGTGTGGTGCACTGATTTCAGCAGGGTCGTGTTGTCTCAAATCACACACTGCTGTTTTGCTCTTACAGGAAGTGACGACAGCTTTTTTTATAACCTCTCTTCTTCTTTGTCTTCTTTATAAGCGGTGAACAGCAAACACAAGGTGGAGTATTATCATGCCTCAACGTCAACGCTGATTAAAATGTGCCGCCATAGCTAGGAGCAAGTTAGCTAACGTTAGCTACTTACATTACTGTTCATGGTACCAAATCATCACAGACCCAACAAACATCACTGACGGCTTCTATTCAACAACAGTTTTGGTTCTTAGTGTAAAAACGTGACGAACTAACATCTGTATAACACGGCGGTGTGCACTGTAGCCAGCTCAGGCTCCTTGTTGTCTTCAGCCGCCATGACATAAGATGAGACGTTTGCTACGTCACAAAGATGGCGACCGGTGAGGGTGAGAAGTGTCCGTCATTCCACACAGGACTTTCATCAGCAGTACACTGTGTTTTCCTGTGCTGTTCTTAGTGCACTCAGAACATGAAGTGTTTAGTGCAGAGGTATGAGCAGACTCCGCCCACTGCTGTGATGTGATTGGCTGAATTACAAACTGATACGTTTTTGACTGGCAGGGAATTGTGAGCCTCTGATTGGCCATATTAAAAATGATTGACAGCTTCCCCGCCCTCTTGAGCTCGCACATGCACACGTCTAAACGGTGTCTCTCTGCTTCTGCAGGAGGATGATGTTGGTGTAGGCTGCTGTTTTTAGAGCAGTGAAGAAGAGTTGATCTGCAGGTTAAGGTTTATTCATTAATAACGAGGAATCTGATTGGTGCGTCGACTCGCAGACATTTGATCCAGTGTTACAGTATCGGAGACATTTCAGGTTATCAGAGCTCTGCGTCACATGATGTGTGTCTAAACTGACCTTGTCACCATGGAAACGTTCAGGACTTTGTTCAGTGTCGCCACCTGGTGGACAGAAACCGACCAATCAGAGTGCAGAACACATATCATTCGTTATAACCTTATTTTCCAGACATGAAAACATCACAGATTTCAATAAACAACAAAACAACATGAGTCTGTGCGTGTGTGTGTGTGTGTGTGTGTGTGTGTGTGTGTGTGTTACCAGGTGTGGGTGCAGGTTCAGGTCCGAAAATGAGTCACTGGTGAAAATCTTCTCCTTTAACTGGGAAACAACTGGTCTGAAGGAAGGAAGGAAGGAAGGAAGGAAGGAAGGATGAATGAGGGAGGAAGAGGAGAAGGGGGAGGAATGAACGAATGAATGAAGAGAATAAGGAGACGACTGATTAGACGTGTGACAAGCGGTGATGTCAGCAGTGTGGACCAATCAGAGGAGGAGCTGTGTACCTGCTGATCTCTGGGATCTCTGGGTTGTGTTTGAACAGAGAGGAAGTGTGAATACTGCTCCTTCCTGTTTCTCTCACTCTGTCCTTCTTCTGTGGTGTCCTCCTGTCCGTCTGCTCAGAAGGTGATTATAACAAGGTGATAATTATTATAATATGACGACAATAAAACAGAATTGGATGAACATGTGTCTCCATTAACAACAAGTCTGCACGTCTCCGTCTCCTTGCGTCCACACGGTTTCAATCGTTTGGTTTTAAACACAACAGCTTAGTGTACCGGCGTGCGCCAGGAGAGCTGTGTATACGTAATGTGTCCGCCAGCGGCAGCGACCACATGACTGTCAGCTGACCAAACAAACAACAAAGTCAAGAAAAACCACGGCAGCTCGACTGGTGGACAAATAACTACCTGCATTAACAGTGATGTCACAGTATGATTTTCTGTAAGCCACAATGACATCATCAGTTCTCTGTTTTATTCATCTTCACTGACGTGTTTGTGTTTGTATGAGCCGTGTTGTCATAGTGACATAGATGCCGCTCTCACTGCTCAAATTAAGCAGCAGATCTGGCGGCTACAACACAGAATCCGCCTACTCGGTGCACCACAGGCGTACGGCGGCATGGTAATGGTGTAAACTCACCTTCAACAGATCAAGAAAGACTCTGACAGGTGTGTTTACCTGAGCATCTGCAGGAGGCGGAGCTTCAGTCTGCACCTCCTCCTCCTCCTCCTCTGCTGTGTCATTCAGTCTCCTCTGTTTAAAGGAGCTTCTCTTCTTCTGCTCCTCCTCTGAGGAGCTGATCCTCCTCTTCTCTGCGTTCTGCTTCTTCTGAGCGTCAAACATAAACTCACACATTAATAATCATGTCATCATTCATCATGTGATCACTCATCATGTGATCATTCATCATGTTCTCTGAACTTTACAAACAGCAGAAATAAAATCAACGTTTTCATTTTCTAAATAAAAAGTCCAAAACTGCATAAACCTAAAACCCCACCTCAGACTGTGTCAGTGAGCCATCACAGATAAGAACATATCAATAACTCTGTATGGACCGAACCTCACAGTGATGTCATCATGTGATGTCACAGTGATGATGATGATAAACAGTCTGATACTCACTCTGGCCCATCTCTGCTGAGAAGTCAGAGGCTTCCTCCTCACTGATGATGATGAAGAGGAGGAGAAACTGCTGCTGATGTTCAGACACAGCTGGTCCTCTGCTGATGACATCATCAACACACCTGATCCACAGACACACAGGTGAGAGCTGTGAGTAAACACAGACACTCAGTCAGAGACATTTAGATCAAACGACCGGAGCGACTTCAGACTCGAATCAAACTTGACTCAAAAAAAAGTGCAAAGTCACCTGTGAGCACCACAGAAAATAAATCATGACTCAGCAGCTTTTACTTGATTGTAAGCACACAGATGTTACAGAGCAGAGACACAGTGGTGCATCCAGAGTTCACATGAACATGAGGAGCTTTTAAACTGTGACACACTGCTGTGCTGAGACACAAGGGGGTTATTCCAGAAAGCGGGTTATGTGAAAACTCAGAGTAAGTTAACCCTGAGATGAGGGAAACTCTGAGTTATCCGTTCCAGAAAGAGAGGTAACTGAAACTCTGAGTCAGTCACCATGGTAACAGACTCTGTGAACATAACCTGCTCACTGACAGGTTTTCTTCAATAAACCCTGAGTTTCTCTCTGTCTCCTCCCTCTTACACGCTGTTTCATTTCCTCATTCATTCAGTCCGTGTCAAAGCTTGTATCGAAGCGCGTTTATTAGCGGAGATTTACCGTCTGTCACAGTCTAAATCCTGCTGGATATTAGTTTGTTACTCAGGACTGTCTGAAGTTACTGAATTTATGCACATCAGTCATTTCTTTGGACATCAGCTTTTGTCTTTACATTCAAATATTACACAGCGAGAAGTCACCCTCAGCTCAGAATCAAACCTCTGTCCTTTTTATATTTATTGTTTTTATAACACTGTGCACAAGGATCAGACTGTCAGTCTGTCAGAGCAGCTCCCAAATGTTTATTGCACATAATGTGTAGGTCTAATTATTTACATTTTAAAAATGGATATGAAGCTTCAGACACGTAGTATCAATGACTAATGATCTCTATCACTGATGTCACTGGTCGCACTGATGGAACATAACTCCTATAGCCTAATATTGGGGATTATATGTTCATATTTCTGAGTGAGCAATGGTGCAGCATTTCACTGTCTTTACATTTACTACATTTGTAGCTGAAATAAAGTCACTGAATGCTGTTGAGTCAAGACACAAATAGATGTGCAACATTTTCAAATCTACTGTATTTTAACCTCAACGTCTTTTCAAGTGCAAATCACCAAACATATTATTACTGGGTCAGACTGTGAGTTTACAGTCATGTCTTTATGTCTTTGATCTATAGCCTAGCCTATATGTTTTAAATCTTCCTCCTGTGTTTTTCCCCATCAGATTAAATCTGAACAAATATATTATGATATATTATTAATATAATGTAATGTATCTACAGCCTGATACACAGTCAGATTCCACCACTTTATCTTCATTAAGGAAATGTAAGTCTGATAAATGATGAATAAACTTTATTAACTTCATGGTTAACTTATTGACACTTTCCTCGCTCTGACTCAGGCTCTTCTTTTAAAGATAAACGTGCACCGTCTGCTACACATGCATTAATATCTCTACATCCACTGGATTAAAATGGAGGCCTGTCTTTTATTTACCTGTTGCCATGGTGAATCATGGAGTCGGAGCTCCATTGATGATGGCTTTTTATTGTCAGTTTAACTCAGAGTGAACATACTCAGAGTTGACTGAACTAACTCAGATCAGCTGTTCTGGAACCGGTAACTCAGAGTTTCCCATCTCAGGGTAAATCAACTCAGAGTTCAGGGTCAGACTCAGAGTTTGTTGAACCTCCTACCTGGAATACCCCTCAGGACTCTGTAACACAGTGTGAATGAGCAGAACATGATTTAGATGAAGCTGAATAATCACTTCAATATTTCAGTGGAACAAACTAACATGAGAGACAGATCTATAAATTCATCAAACCACAGACATTTGATTCATTTGTGCCGAATTAAAGAGCAGCCTCGTCCATGTGTTCACGGTTCAGTTTTATTGTTCTGTCACCTGTGTTTCACTCACTGACACGTGACGACACCTTAAAATGACTCTTTTCTGGATGCAGTCTGGCGGGACGTACAGTCTGCTGCAGCTAGCCTGGTTAGCATCGTTAGCTGTGACTTTAAACATCGTAAATAAGCCGAAGATGAGCTGCAGGAAGACTGATGTGTGTAAGTGACCGACAACATCATCAGCTCATCTCACTCACTCACACACACACACACACACACACACACACACACACACACACACACACACACACACACACACACACACACACACACACACACACACGTGTGTGTGTAGCTCAGACTCTGTTTTAGCGCAGCAGCTAATGCTAGCCTCAAGCTAACAGCGGCTACTTCCGGTCAGCCTGTAAACAAACTTCAGATCATGAAGTGAAGAAAAACAAACAAAACACAGAAAATCATTAAAAATAAAAACTCACCGTGAAACTCACAGAGCCCAACACGCGTGGAAAACTCTTCCTGCCACGTCACGGAAGACCCGCCCCCTTCACAGCTGATTTTTTTTTTTTGCCGTGCGCAGGAGCTTCCGGTTTTATTTTGAAAGGTTCTTTTTCCCTTTTATTGTGAAAAACTCAAATATAAATATTTCAGATATTCTTTTAGACAGAACGAAATAAAATAAATGAATGAATGAATTATTTGACTGCATCAGAGGATCTGAACACATTCACTTATTCATTTGTTCAGGTGTTTTTTTTTAAGCATCAACATGAATCAAAATGTTTGCTGATAGAATTAACGTCTGATGATCAGCTGATGGTTCATAAACACAAAGGAACAAATGTAAAAACATCAGCAGTGAACTTCACACACACATTTCGGTGTTTTAATTACCTTTGTTTATTTGTTTAATTTATTTCAGAATAAAATAAAATGATGTCATCACACAGGTCGTCTCTCTGACTCACAGCTTAATCAATATTTTCTGTGTTTGGCTGCAGAGAGCAGCAGAGTGAATTGACTACATGTGTCCTGTCAGGAGGAACACGTCAGAGAAATGTTCCTCTAACGGCATCATGTGACACGTTCAGGTCACAGACGGACTTTATTATAATAATATGATGCATCATATAACAGCTCAATATAAATAAGCTTCAGCTCATCAAAAAGCCAAAATAACAAATAATATTACATGAATATTAAATGAACAGTCTGCGCGACTTTAACTTTTCATACTTTGCTGCTTCAGTATTTTTACGTCGTGGTGTCACAGAAGGATTGTTGGTCAGAGAGGAAGAGCGATCCAGAGAAAGATTCAGACCTGACGCTGAAGCTGATCAGACGCTCTCGTCTCAGAAACTGTGGACGCTTCATTTATGGCTGAATAACAACACACGTGTGTTGATGGTCAGACAGACGTCACAATGAATCTGATTAAACTGAGGACAAATAAAGTGAATTGTTTTATTGATCAGTGTTTTATTTTGAAGGTTTATTAAACTTCAGTCTTTGATACCAAACAGTTTCATCAGAGGAGAAAATCTGGGACCTGAGGAGACCTGTGAGGACTTGTGAGGACCTGTAAAGACCTATGAGGACCTGTGAGGACTCATGAGGACCTGTAAGAACCTGTGAGGACCTGTAAGGACTCATGAGGACCTGTAAGAACCTGTGAGGACCTGTGAGGACTCATGAGGACCTGTAAGAATCTGTGAGGACCTGTAAGAACCTGCGAGGACCTGTGAGGACTCATGAGGACCTGTAACAATCTGTGAGGACCTGTAAGAACCTGCGAGGACCTGTGAGGACTCATGAGGACCTGTAACAATCTGTGAGGACCTGTAAGAACCTGCGAGGACCTGTGAGGAGTCATGAGGACCTGTAAGTACCTGTAAGTACCTGTGAGGACTCATGAGGACCTGTAAGAACCTGTGAGGACTCATGAGGACCTGTAAGAACCTGTGAGGACTCATGAGGACCTGTGAGGAGTCATGAGGACCCGTAAGTACCTGTAAGTACCTGTGAGGACTCATGAGGACCTGTAAGAACCTGTGAGGACTCATGAGATCCTGTGAGGACCTGTGAGGACTCATGAGGACCTGTGAGGACCTGTAAGAACCTGTGAGGACTCATGAGGACCTGTGAGGACTCATGAGGACCTGTAAGTACCTGTAACTACCTGTGAGGACTCATGAGGACCTGTGAAGACTCATGAGGACCTGTAAGAATCTGTGAAGACCTGTGAGGACTCATGAGGACCTGTGAGGACCTGTAAGAACCTGTGAGGACTCATGAGGACCTGTAAGTACCTGTAAGTACCTGTAAGAATCTGTGAGGACCTGTAAGTACCCGTGAGGACTCATGAGGACCTGTAAGTACCCGTGAGGACTCATGAGGACCTGTAAGTACCTGTAAGAATCTGTGAGGACTCATGAGGACCTGTAAGAACCTGTGAGGACTCATGAGGACCTGTAAGAATCTGTGAAGACCTGTGAGGACTCATGAGGACCTGTAAGTACCTGTAAGTACCTGTGAGGACTCATGAGGACCTGTAAGAACCTGTGAGGACTCATGAGGACCTGTGAGGACCTGTGAGGACTCATGAGGACCTGTAAGAACCTGTGAGGACTCATGAGGACCTGTGAGGAGTCATGAGGACCTGTAAGTACCTGTAAGTACCTGTGAGGACTCATGAGGACCTGTAAGAACCTGTGAGGACTCATGAGGACCTGTGAGGACTCATGAGGACCTGTAAGAATCTGTGAAGACCTGTGAGGACTCATGAGGACCTGTGAGGACCTGTGAGGACTCATGAGGACCTGTGAGGACCTGTGAGGACTCATGAGGACCTGTGAGGACCTGTAAGAACCTGTGAGGACTCATGAGGACCTGTAAGTACCTGTAAGTACCTGTGAGGACTCATGAGGACCTGTAAGAACCTGTGAGGACTCATGAGGACCTGTAAGTACCTGTGAGGACTCATGAGGACCTGTAAGAACCTGTGAGGACTCACGAGGACCTGTAAGTACCTGTAAGAATCTGTGAGGACCTGTAAGTACCTGTGAGGACTCATGAGGACCTGTAAGTACCTGTGAGGACTCATGAGGACCTGTAAGTACCTGTGAGGACTCATGAGGACCTGTAAGTACCTGTAAGAATCTGTGAGGACCTGTAAGAACCTGTGAGGACTCATGAGGACCTGTAAGTACCTGTAAGAATCTGTGAGGACCTGTAAGAACCTGTGAGGACTCATGAGGACCTGTAAGTACCTGTAAGAATCTGTGAGGACCTGTAAGAACCTGTGAGGACTCATGAGGACCTGTAAGTACCTGTGAGGACTCATGAGGACCTGTAAGTACCTGTGAGGACTCATGAGGACCTGTAAGTACCTGTAAGAATCTGTGAGGACCTGTAAGAACCTGTGAGGACTCATGAGGACCTGTAAGTACCTGTGAGGACTCATGAGGACCTGTAAGTACCTGTGAGGACTCATGAGGACCTGTAAGTACCTGTAAGAATCTGTGAGGACCTGTAAGTACCTGTGAGGACTCATGAGGACCTGTAAGAACCTGTGAGGACTCATGAGGACCTGTAAGTACCTGTAAGAATCTGTGAGGACCTGTAAGTACCTGTGAGGACTCATGAGGACCTGTAAGTACCTGTGAGGACTCATGAGGACCTGTAAGTACCTGTGAGGACTCATGAGGACCTGTAAGTACCTGTAAGAATCTGTGAGGACCTGTAAGAACCTGTGAGGACTCATGAGGACCTGTAAGTACCTGTAAGAATCTGTGAGGACCTGTAAGAACCTGTGAGGACTCATGAGGACCTGTAAGTACCTGTAAGAATCTGTGAGGACCTGTAAGAACCTGTGAGGACTCACGAGGACCTGTAAGTACCTGTAAGAATCTGTGAGGACCTGTAAGAACCTGTGAGGACTCACGAGGACCTGTAAGTACCTGTAAGAATCTGTGAGGACCTGTAAGTACCTGTGAGGACTCACGAGGACCTGTAAGTACCTGTAAGAATCTGTGAGGACCTGTAAGAACCTGTGAGGACTCACGAGGACCTGTAAGTACCTGTAAGAATCTGTGAGGACCTGTAAGAACCTGTGAGGACTCACGAGGACCTGTAAGTACCTGTAAGAATCTGTGAGGACCTGTAAGTACCTGTGAGGACTCACGAGGACCTGTAAGTACCTGTAAGAATCTGTGAGGACCTGTAAGAACCTGTGAGGACTCACGAGGACCTGTAAGTACCTGTAAGAATCTGTGAGGACCTGTAAGTACCTGTGAGGACTCACGAGGACCTGTAAGTACCTGTGAGGACCTGCGGTCTGTCACCACATTAGGACAAAGCTATCAGCAGTGTCCACTGTCTACAGACTAGTCTCCTGTCCAGGTTTGATGCCGTGCTCAGAGGCTCCTCGTCAGGATGAACAGAGTGTTTTCAGTCTCCGCAGGACATGAGGACAAACTGTCCATCATCACATCAGCAGCCGTCACGTCCCATTTCCTTCCTGCTCCGCTTCCTGTCGTCGACAGGAAGACTTAAAAATAGAGCTGTCAATCAAAGAGCGGGGCCCGGCACCGCTGGGACTCAAACCGACGCTCAGGAGGATTAATTATAGTCATTTACCAAAATCGTCACTTTGAAACGTCGGCGTGATTGAGCGAGCTGTGAAAGCAGATTTCAATCATGGACGAGATAAACGAGATATTTTAACATGAAGGTTTGAAGTAAACGCTGCGGCCATAACTCTGATAACTGCTTTTAGATCAGACGAGAGCTGCCAGAGAGATGACTTCATCTGTCACACACACACACACACACACACACACACACACACACACACACACACACAGCTTGTTAATAATCAGATCTGCAGCTCACATTGATTCAGTTTTATTTCGGTAGTTTGACTCAGTTAATATTTCTGTTAGAGAACATCATATTTATAAAGTTCATATAAAGAAACACCAGCAGACAGACAGACAGACAGAGAGACAGAGAGACAGACAGACAGGTTTGTCTCACAGTTTTATTTAGCTTTAATGTAACAACAGGAAAATGAAGCCGTTCTCTTCAGGCCTCCATCAGTCAGTGTGTTTGTGTCACTGAGTGACTTTGGTGTTTAAAGGGTTAATTCAGATTCACTTAAGTCACTCAGTGACACAAACACACTGACTGATGGAGGCAGCAGTCGACCTGCAGCTCCTGAGTTCACTCGTGTTAAATCACTGCTTTTATCTGTGGAGTCTGGTCCTGAAAATATTCTCAATATATCATCCACTCAAACTGATGCTCAAGTTTTTAGGTGTCTATAATATGTGTTGTTGCTGACTCCGCCCACTCAGCACATCACTGAGCTTCATGTCAGACTCCACCTGCTGACTGACTCTACTGTAGGAAACACTCTGACCTCACACAGCCTCATGTTACAACACCTCAACTGTCCCTCTGAAGGCGTGTTTAATGTCAAAGTCCAACTGTCTCTGACTGAAGACAGAAAAACAGGATTTACATAACTACAATGACATTATATTACAGAGTGTGGTGTCTCTCAGTGTCTCTCAGTGTCTCTCAGTGTCTCACAGTGTCTCTCAGTGTCTCTCAGTGTCTCACAGTGTCTCTCAGTGTCTCACAGTGTCTCACAGTGTCTCTGTCTCAGTGTTGGACATGTTTACTCTCCGTCTCTCAAACTGACGTCTGCTCTAAATGTTTCTGAAATATTTTTGTATTTTTATTTTCTCAGAGAGACGAGCTGAACTCTGAGACGTGAACACTTTCTAAAGATGATGTTTGCCTGAGGCGACGTTCCTCCTGTCGCATCACACACACACACACACACACACACACACACACACACACACACACACACAGAGTCATCCCCTGGGCGTGTGTGTGTGTGTGTGAGGGTCGGAGGTGAACTAACTGATGTGAATACTGGACACACTGCTGATGACTACATTACCCATAAACCCCAAATTGACCCAACGTGTCTTCTGAAGCTGAAACAAAGCTCAGTGTTCAGAGGTTAATGTTGTGTGTGTAATAATCTATGAATCATGTCAATAATCTATGAATCATGTCAATAATCATGTCAATAATCTATGAATCATGTCAATAATTGTCACTAATCTATGAATCATTTCAATAATTCTGTCAATAATCTATGAATCATGTCAATAATCATGTCAATAATCTATGAATCATGTCAATAATCATGTCAATCTATGAATCATGTCAATAATCTATGAATCATGTCAATAATTGTCAATAATCTATGAATCATTTCAATAATTATGTCAATAATCTATGAATCATGTCAATAATCATGTCAATAATCTATGAATCATGTCAATAATTATGTCAATAATCTATGAATCATGTCAATAATTGTCACTAATCTATGAATCATTTCAATAATTATGTCAATAATCTATGAATCATGTCAATAATCATGTCAATAATCTAGGAATCATGTCAATAATTATGTCAATAATCTATGAATCATGTCAATAATCTATGAATTGTCAATAATCTAGGAATCATGTCAATAATTATGTCAATAATCTATGAATCATGTCAATAATCTATGAATTGTCAATAATCTATGAATCATGTCAATAACCATGTCAATAATCTATGAATTATGTCAATAATCTATGAATTACGTCAATAATCTATGAATCATGTCAATAATCTATGAATCATGTCAGTAATCATGTCAATAATCTATGAATCATGTCAATAATCTATGAATCATGTCAATAATTATGTCAATAATCTATGAATCATATCATTAATCTATGAATAATGTCAGTAATCATGTCAATAATCTATGAATCATGTCAATAATCTATGAATCATGTCAATAATTATGTCAATAATCTATGAATCATGTCAATAATTATGTCAATAATCTCTGAATCATGTCAATAATCTATGAATCATGTCAATAATTATGTCAATAATCTATGAATCATGTCAATAATCTATGAATCATGTCAGTAATCGTGTCAATAATCTATGAATCATGTCAATAATCTATGAATCATGTCAATAATTATGTCAATAATCTATGAATCATATCATTAATCTATGAATCATGTCAGTAATCATGTCAATAATCTATGAATCATGTCAATAATCGATGAATCATGTCAATAATTATGTCAATAATCTATGAATCATGTCAATAATCTATGAATCATGTCAATAATTATGTCAATAATCTCTGAATCATGTCAATAATCTATGAATCATGTCAGTAATCATGTCAATAATCTATGAATCATGTCAATAATTATGTCAATAATCTATGAATCATATCATTAATCTATGAATCATGTCAATAATAATGTCAATCTATGAATCATGTCAATAATCTATGAATCATGTCAATAATTATGTCAATAATCTATGAATCATGTCAATAATTATGTCAATAATCTATGAATCATGTCAGTAATCATGTCAATAATCTATGAATCATGTCAATAATTATGTCAATAATCTATGAATCATATCATTAATCTAAGAATCATGTCAGTAATCATGTCAATAATCTATGAATCATATCAGTAATCATGTCAATAATCTATGAATCATGTCAATAATCATGTCAATCTATGAATCATGTCAATAATCGATGAATCATGTCAATAATTATGTCAATAATCTATGAATCATGTCAATAATCTATGAATCATGTCAATAATTATGTCAATAATCTCTGAATCATGTCAATAATCTATGAATCATGTCAGTAATCATGTCAATAATCTATGAATCATGTCAATAATTATGTCAATAATCTATGAATCATATCATTAATCTATGAATCATGTCAATAATAATGTCAATCTATGAATCATGTCAATAATCTATGAATCATGTCAATAATTATGTCAATAATCTATGAATCATGTCAATAATTATGTCAATAATCTATGAATCATGTCAGTAATCATGTCAATAATCTATGAATCATGTCAATAATTATGTCAATAATCTATGAATCATATCATTAATCTATGAATCATGTCAGTAATCATGTCAATAATCTATGAATCATATCATTAATCTATGAATCATGTCAATAATAATGTCAATAATCTCTGAATCATGTCAATAATCTATGAATCATGTCAGTAATCATGTCAATAATCTATGAATCATGTCAATAATTATGTCAATAATATATGAATCATATCATTAATCTATGAATCATGTCAATAATAATGTCAATCTATGAATCACGTCAATAATCTATGAATCATGTCAATAATTATGTCAATAATCTATGAATCATGTCAATAATTATGTCAATAATCTATGAATCATGTCAGTAATCATGTCAATAATCTATGAATCATGTCAATAATTGTCAATAATCTATGAATCATATCATTAATCTATGAATCATGTCAGTAATCATGTCAATAATCTATGAATCATGTCAATAATCATGTCAATAATCTATGAATCATGTCAATAATTATGTCAATAATCTATGAATCATGTCAATAATCATGTCAATAATCTATGAATCATGTCAATAATTATGTCAATAATCTATGAATCATGTCAATAATCATGTCAATAATCTATGAATCATGTCAATAATCTATGAATCATGTCAATAATTATGTCAATAATCTATGAATCATGTCAATAATTATGTCAATAATCTATGAATCATATCATTAATCTATGAATCATGTCAATAATTATGTCAATAATCTATGAATCAAGTCAATAATCTATGAATCGTGTCAATAATCTATAACGTTACAGAGAGACGACACATCTATGGAGAAGTCTTTAAAAAACAGGACAGTTACATTCTGACAAAGGAACAAGATTTTATTGATGTTAAAACAAACTTAGAACATTTAGAAAAGAGTGTGAACACTTCAGAGAGGTGCAGCAGTGACTTCACTTCCTGCCTCCCCAACCTGATGCCAGGTGTGTTCAGGTGTGTGTACAGGTGAGTCCTCCTGTCAGTCAGTTGTCAGTCTGCTCTCCAGAGCCTCAAACACAGAGTGAGGATCCTGATCAGCATCAATATGACCTGCACCTGGATACACAGTCTGGACACACACACACACACACACACACACACACACACAGGAGGAAATAGTGGCTTTGTTTTGTTGGGGACTATTTTCAGCAGTTTGTGTGTGTGTGTGTGTGTGTGTGTGTACCTGCAGGGCAGTGGTGTGTGTCCTGTACTGACTCAGTGTGTGTGTCACAGTGTGTGTGCTGTCCTCAGGTCTGATCTTCAGTCTGTTCTGGACCTCAGAGGTCGGAGCCGGGCGACTCACAGTGTGGAACCTGCAGCAGGAAGTGACACGTTTACCTGGGGGTGTGTCTCAAATCACATATAGTACACTATGTCCCTCTGACAAACTTCTTCCAAACGTACACCACGTCAGTGCTGATTAAAATGTGCCGCCGTAGCTAGGAGGAAGATAGCTTGCTAGTGAATGTTAAATTGTTAGATGATGTTTGATGTCACTGAGCGTGTCTGTTCTCCACAGACTCAAACTGTGTTTTTATGGAAATATTTTTTATGTCTGCGGCTTCGTTCACAAACCTGTGAGACCTTCATTTAAACCACAGCTCTGTGGGTTGATCCCAGTTTGGAGAGTTTACTGGTTTAACTGGAAACACTGACCTCTGTCCACTGACTGGATCTGTAGCTCTCAGAGTGAGTCTCTCGAGACAGACGTCATCTGTTAACTCCAGGAAGAAAACTCTAAGGAGACGAGGTCACACAGAGGTCACACAGAGGTCACACAGAGGTCACACCCAGTCAGTAACTTAATTAATAAGCAGGTTAACGTCACAGCGAGAGTTCTGAATGTTTAAAGAGTATTTGTATTCAAACAGTTAATGTTCAGCAGCAGCCATTAGACTGAATATTTATACTGAACATTAAATATTCATCAGCACTTAAAACATGTGTGTGTGTGTGTGTGTGTGTGTGTGTGTGTGTGTGTGTGTGTGTGTGTGTGTGTATGGACATCATTATATACAGTTATTATCAGTGACTGGTCCGTCAGTTCAGACCAAAGGTTCACAACGAGACGAGCTGAAACAACTACTGTGAACGTCCCTGTAACATTAGAAAAAGCTGGTGGTTCACAGGAAGCGACCACCATGAGACGGCGTATCATCTCTAGTCAACGACTCTCTGTGCTTCGTTCTGATTTGCAGCTTTTCAGACTTATTTTGTGGCTGAATATAATTTGTAGCTTCTTAAAATCTGAATGAGGATAGTGATAGTGAGATACTGGCTACAGTGATGAAACAAA
>CM023154.1:960000-1125000 GCA_013133815.1 Cromileptes altivelis
CATGCACTAACATGCATGCAGCACCAGACCGTCTACAACAAAAACTGACAAAGAAGCTAAGATCACAACACACACAGAGGGAGTGTGACTTCACTCTCTGCGCAGGACGCCTCTATATCTTTACATAGACTGTAAAGGTTAGTTATTATTAATGCTCTGAACGTCACATACAGAAGATTTACATCAGAGACAAACAGTAAAGTGTTTGTTTGACATGACACAGAATGAATCCTCCAGACTTTAATACTGAAGAGAAGATGTTCACATATAAATGAGTGAATCGTCTGCATACTGGAGGAGATCTCCAAAAATCTGACCACAAACAGGAAGTCTACAGAGACTTGAAACTGAACTCTGAGGGACACCAATATACAAGACTACAGTATTCTGACCATAAGTTATTATAATGCATCATAAAGAACTACATTATTATAATGTTGAGGATCTGTATCATTATATGATGACATCATAGTTTGTTGGTAGATGTCTGTGTGTGTGTGTGTGTGTGTGTGTGTGTACCTTGTTGGTAGACGTCAGTGTGTGGTTGGTCGGCGTTGATGATCTTCAGGACGTGCTGATAGGCGGAGCTCAGACCTGTGACCTCACAGCGGTAATGCTGCAGCTCAGCCAATAGCTGCGTCTCTGATGGACGGTGTCCCTTCTCCAGACGCTGAGTGACCATGTCGTCTTCTGGCCAGATGAAGGTCTGATGGTAAACATCTCCAGACAGGAAGTGACATCATAAGTAATCGCAGTTTAAAAGCATTCAGCAGGTATGTTTGTTTCTTTGAGGATCTGATTGGACAGTTTCACTGGATTTACATCATCAGCACTGTTCATTTTTCTTTGACTGTTTCATTAGACTGAATAAACTCAGGACCGAAGCTACGCTCCTAAAGGGGCGGGGCAGTAATGACACCCATGTGACACAGATACAGGAAATTAATCTTAAGTGGAACGATGGGTGTGTTCTGGACTGGACTCACCTCCTGTCAGAGGGTCGACAAGTTTGCCCCGACTCCTCTCCAACAACACGTCATCAGGAGCTGCCAACAGTACTACACACACACACAAACAGAGTACATACTGTAAATGTGTATGAGCACACGATCACTGACACAGAGTCCTGCACCAGGTCGGGTACCTGATGAGTGTGTAACGAGTAAAACTCCAGGTGGGCAGCAGCTGGGAACAGGAAAGTATTTCTTATTTTTCATAATAAAACGCAGTAAAAAGATGTGCAGTATCTGTGTAATATTCTGACAGTTGCTTTTATTTTGAAAGTCAGTGATACCAGTGTAACCTTTGACCCCGTGGTCACATTGGTCACCGACGTGGAGGACTCCAGCCATGACACTTTGCAGCCCGAGGATGAGGTGGCAGCCTACATGGAGTTCGGATCCTTTGGAGGTTTGATGGTGGTGGGAGGAGCATGCTAACATGTTTCCTAACCTGGCAGTGATTGAATGTTTTCACCATCCAGTCAAAGAGACGTCCAGTTAAAGAACCAGCTTCATGTGAGGGACTGGAGCCTGGGGGGGTTTGATCATGGGGCAGAGGTGGGTAGTTACTAGTTACATTTACTCAGTTACATTTACTTGAGTAACTTTTTGGATAAATTGTACATTTCAGAGTAGTTTTAATGCAAAATACTTTTTACTTTTACTTGAGTTATATTGTTTAAAAGCAACAATACTCTTACATGAGTACAATATTTGGCTACTCTACCCACCTCTGAGTACATAATTACTGGAACTGCCCATTGTTCCGACAGCCCATTGTTCCGACCATATTAAACCCCTTGTTCTGAAGTCCCGTTGTTCCGAAATCATCATGATGCCCTGTGGTTAAGGTCTGGTTAGGTTTAGGCACAAAAACCACGTGGTTAGGGTCAGGAAAAGATCATGGTGTGGGTTAAAATGAAAAAGAAAGTGGCAAACACATAACCCGTGAGCCTGCTCCGCCTCAAGCCTTTCCCAGTTGACCCGGAGTATATATGTACAGTATACATAAGAATATGTTTGTGTTTCTTGTGCCTTAATTTATGTTATGTTTGTAAAGATTTAATTTATTTTTGTTTTAGTTAAAGGGGTATCGTTTAAAATACATGAATTTGCAGATTATTATTTTTGAGTGACTGATTACGTTCATGTTCTTATTTTACAAACAAATCAGACTTTTCTCAACAGTTACTCAGTACTTGAGTAGTTTTTTCACCAAATACTCTTTTACTCTTACTCAAGTAATTATTTGGATGACTAATTTTTACTTTTACTTGAGTAATATTGTTCTAAAGTATCAGTACTCTTACTTGAGTACAATATTTGGCTACTCTACCCACCTCTGTCGGGGGGGAGGGGTTTCAGACACAGACCGGTGCAGGACTCTGCTCTGACAGTTTGTTCTCACCAACATGTTCAGGGAGGACTCCGGCCTGCTGCAGACTCAGAGCCTGCAGACGAGTCTGAGGGATTCCCTCCAACACCCAGCCCTGTGACACACACAAACACACACACACACACACACACACACACACACACACACAGTGTTGTTAGAGGTGTTTCTTCTTAATGTCCATGAGTTCCCCCTGACACTGTGTGTTATGTATTTGTCTGTTCTGACAATGATCCCTTCAGGGACATTAAAGTTTTACCTGTGGAGGTGGAGAGTGAGGCCGAGGGTCTGTGTGCTGTGTTAGCTCACTCGTTCTTGTCTCGTTCATAATCTGATAAACAATCAATCCTTTAAAGTCACTGCCCCTAATCATGATTTATAGAAAACTGAGCAAACAAAACTTTATTATCAGTCAATCATTTAAATATTAGCATTATTAAATTATCTGGGTGAGGATATTAACAGGAAGTGATCCAAGTTAATGCTGCCAACATCAAACATTAGTGTGCGGTTACACATCAGCTCATTATGTTTATTAATCAAGTTTTAACCCTGAGCAGGAAAGAGTTAAAATACTGACAACATTTTTTATAATTTCTATATTTGATTTGTACATGATTACAACACACACAAGACACACACAGACAGACAGACAGACAGACAGACAGACAGACAGACAGACAGGTATTCAGTATTTAATGTGACAGGATGAGGCGGGGTCCTGATGGGAGCTGTCAATCATCCTCCTCTCCTCCATTCACACTGACAGACACAAGATAAAGACATCACACACACACACACACACACACACACACACAGTCCCTGGCGTGTGTGTGTGATGAGTTTAGCCCGCGGCCAAAAACAGCCATTAACAGATGAAAGCAGCAGCTAATCACACACACACAAACACACACTAAACACTGATGCTAAATGCTAAACGTTGAAGCTAAACGCTGAAGGCTGGAGGCTGAAAGACTCTGCTGTTTGTAGAGTTTAGAGGAAGAGACGAAAGCTGAACGACTGTTTACTGCTGATCACTGAGAGCCTGACAACACACACTGTGTAACACACACACACACACACACACACACACACACACAGTATGAGCGTGTGTGACTGAGGATGAGTATGAAACAGAGGAAGTGACAGACATGTTTTGTCGTGGTAAACTCTCTCAGGAGTTCATTAGAGATGAGTCTTCATCAGATGACACTGCTGTAGGTTTCACGTTAACACACCCAGGATGAACCTGACACACACTGTGTAACACACACACACACACACACACACACACACACACACACACTGACACTCCGTGTGATGTGACAGTAATTTATGCGTTCAGCTGTGGGAGAACTGGTCTGATCCCAGAGCAGTTTACTTTAACCCTTTAACTCTTTAACTGGAGCTCAGACTGTTCTGCTGTCCGACAGGAACACACAACTAGAACTATACATCACCTCTGAACTGTCATTAAGTACACATTCTGTGTTTATAAATCTGGAACACTATTAAAACACATCCAGAACCTCCTGAAGGAACACTAGAGTTACTCCAGACCTCTACAACCTCCTACAGGACCACCAAAACTACCTAAAGCACAACAAGAACAATAAGAACCACCATTTAGACTTCTTAAACCTCCTGAACCACAGGAACCTCCTCAATGATCACAACAGCCACATACAAAACTCCCAGAACCCCCCAGTTACCACAAAAACCACACAAAGGGCATCAGGCGCCCCCTCAACTTGACTCACAGCTTGTACAAAAACCTTTTAAAGGACCACAAGCCTCTGAGTGACCACAGGTCCCACCCAAAGGAGAACCAGCATCTCCTCAGTCACCACTGCAACTGAGTGAAGGATCACTAGAACCTCCTATACAAACGCAAACACTAACGGAACCCTTGATTGTTCTTAATGACCACAAAATGCTAAAAACGCTAAAGGAACATGAGAACCATCTCAATACCAACTACAGGAACATGCTAATGGTAAAATAGAACCACCCACAGGACCATCTGACCCTCCCCTGTGGCAACAGGAATATCCTAAAGGGCCTCAATGGCTTTTTAATGATCCTACTAAACGCACATTAGAGCCACCTAATGTACCTCTGCATAGAGGGAACCTTCTAAAGGACCAGTAGAACCATCTAAATGAACTCTCAATCCTCCACAGTGAACACTAAAATGTTCTAAAGGACCACTACAACATCCTAAAGGACCCCCCATGTCATGAAACCTCCTACAGCAACATTAGAAGCCCTATATAAACTCTAAAACCTTCCCAGTGACCACTTAAACGTTCTAAAGGACTCCTAGAACCACCAAAAAATATGGAGAACCCCCTTAATGAATGTTACGACCTGCTAAAAGCAGACTAGTACAACCTAATGGACCTCCCCACTCATGGAACCTCCTAAAGCAACACTAGAACCACCTAACTGAACTCAAAATGAACCCAAATCACCACTAAGACATTCTAAAGGACCAGTAGAACCATCTAAATGAGCTCTCGATCCTCCCCAGTGAACACTAAATAGACAACTAGGACATCCTAAAGGACGTCTGAGAACCTCATTAATAACCACTACAGCCAGCTAAGACCACACTTGAACCACCTAAAGGAACTTGAGAACCACATAAATGAACTCTCAGTCCTCCCAAATGTCCACTAGAACATTCTAAAGGACCACTAGACCCACCCACAGGACCTCCTCACTAACGGAGCCTCCTAAAGGAACTTTAGAACCACGTAAAGGATGTGAAGAACCTCTTAAGTGAACACTACAACCTGATCAGAGCAGCCTCCTGACTGAACTCTTGATCCTCAGTGACGCCTGTCACGGTGTAAAGGTCCAGCAGAACCTCCTGTTGTGTTCTGCTGTGTTGTGTTGTGTGTAGCTGTGTGCTCAGAGGGCAGTGGTGTATCACACAGATTAGTGTTGTTGTTGTTGTTGTTGTTGTGGTGTGAGTGTTGCTGACAGCAGCTTCACGTCCTTTAATTCTCCTAAACTGATCAGAGAGCAGCTCTGAGTGTCCTGATGAACGCTGACAGGAAACAGGACGTGATGCTAATGAGGAGCAGCAGAGAGGACGAGCCCGAGTGAAAATAACACGCGTGATGTGACAGCGCTGCGTCGCTTTGATCAGCTGGTCTCTGGGGAGACGCGCCAACACGCTGCTCGGCCTGCTGGGAATCGTAGTACGACACAGCGGCGACCAGAGCGCTAATTATTATCATCACAGCAGCAGATCAGAGACAGAGACGGAGACGCAGAGAGACAGCTTTATAACACTGTGAGACAGGAAGTTATCACAGAGACGTGGTCGCCACCGCCAGCTGCACTGCTGTCACACATATTGATTTATTGATCCGTATTGATCCTGAATATCTGTTCACGGTTAAACACTGTCCTCTCTCAGTGTCCATGTGTCCTGCACACGCTGTGCTGCTGTCATTAACATGTTTCAGTGTTTGTGTGGAGTCTTAATCAGATATAAATGTTCTCCTGCTGTTCAATGCACAGAGCTGGGTAGAGATTCAGGCTGTGACCTTTGACCTGCAGCTGAACTGTCTTACCCTGTTGAAGCAGTCGATCTCACTCAGTCTCCGCTGAACCAGTGTGACCAGCAGCTCGGCAGGAAGCTCCTGAACACACACACACACACACACACACACACACAGGCTGTGATATCATATAAGCACCGTCTGTAACTTTGTCATCAGATAAAAACCTTCACACTGAGTCTGACGTGTTTCTTTTCGTCGGGAGAATTTAAAATATGAGACGCGTTCGTCAGTGTTTTCACTGGACTGGTGGGCAGAGTCATACAATAAATCCTAGACTGATGATGAGCTCATCAGCAGAGTTTGGAGCTGCAGAGCTCACAGCTGTGATCCCTCACTGGCTTCCCAGCAGGATGTTCTCAGAGGAACCTTTTTATCTCAGTGAAACTCTTCATCCTCCAACACTGTTAGAACCACACACACTTTCCTCTGTTCTACAGCTTTTGTGTGTGTGTGTGTGTGTGTGTGTGTGTGAGTGTGTACCTGCTCTGTGAGTGTGTGTTGGTGTGCCTGTACACTCAGCTCTGATTGGTCCTGCAGTAAAGTGTCTCTGGTCACATGGACAGCTCTCAGCTCAGCACTCAGCCGTCTGGCCTGAAGGACGACAATGAAGAAGAAGAAGAAGAGGAGGAAGAAGAAGAAGAGGAAGAAGAGGAAGAAGTGGAAGAAGAAGAGGAGGAAGAAGAGGAAGAAGTGGAAGAAGAAGAGGAGGAAGAAGAGGAAGAAGAGGAAGAAGAGGAAGAGGAAGAAGAAGACTCTGTCACAGTACTGATGTATATTTTGGGAGTATCTGTATTTGACTCCAGTATGTGTGTGTTTATGTCTTGAGCTATTTCATTACTTGTTTACCACAAAATAAAATCAGGTTTGTTGAATCAGGGGTCAGAGGTCACAGGTTAATCACAGGTCAGGTGTGAACACGCTGCTCTCACAGCCGTTGATTGTTTATCAAACTGTTGTTCAGAACATGTGATGAATGTCTGTGTCTCAGTTCAGGCGCCACGTCCTCTGAAGACGCATCGGTCAAACAGAACGGTCTCTGAAATGTGACGGGCTGGTCTGAGGAGGATTTCCTGATTGCATCATCAGTTGTTCTGCGCTTGATGAAAGAAGGAGTAAGCTAGTCCGTCAGTTAGCCCTGAGCCATGGACCCACAGACCGTTAGATCAGATGAGGTCAGATCAGACGCATCAGGCTCGACAGCCATGACAGCGACTTCATGATGGAGGCAGAAAGTGGCGTCCTGCAGCAGAGACGGTGAGTCACAAAGATGTGTGAGAGGTGTGTGTGAGAGGTGTGTGTGAGAAGTGTGTGTGGCAGGTGTGTGTGAGAAGTGTGTGTGAGAGGTGTGTCAGATCTGGAGGCTCTCAGGTTGATCTGAATCCTTTCAGTTGTAAAAAAGACCAATTTTTTCTCAGAGAGTGACGAAGGCTCCATTTTCAACAAGAAATAATCTTCATCATCCTCAGAGTTCTGACTGCTGGATTTTTATTAGCTTTTTTCCATTTATTGTCTCAATTATTCTTTTCTTTATTTGATCTTTTACTGTGGTGACATTTAATGTCATGTTATTTGTTGTTTTAAATGTGTTGATTTGAATGTTCAGCACTTTGTGACTGTTTTAAAAGTTGCTTTATAAATAAAGTTTATTATTATTATTACATTTAATATAATAAGATGACTTCAGACACTTGCAGAGACACTCACACACACCTCCACCTGCTCTCACACTCACACACACTGTTCATCTTTCACTCTGACGTTGGTGTGGATTCTTCTTCGTTGGTGTCGTTCACACTTTATTGTCTCAGCAGAGAAACCAGAGACTGAACATTAAGACTCACCATGGTGTGTTTCCCCACAGAGGGAGGACCGAGCAGCAGCACCCTGGGGACTGATGGACAGACAGACACACAGACACACAGACAGACACACAGACATCAGGGAGGTTCAGTAAATATAATAATCAGTACAGAACACTGTGACATCAGTGATCAAATATTTGGGACCAGATGTTTTGATGTTTTTTTCAACCTGAGCTCAGGTCAGTCTGCAGAGTCACAGCTCCACCTAGAGGCTGCACAGAGCATCAGGCTTTAAACCTTAAAGGGACATTTCACCTCTTCACTCAGAGAAACCAGGGCTGTGTCTGAAACCATTCACTCATTCACTCCTCACTGTACGGGGAGGTGTGTGTAGGTATCAACCTGTCCTACTGATGATGTCATTCTCTGTTGTTGTGTTGAGTGTTTTACCGTCAGTCACGTGACGACTGGTCAAACTAATGTATGACGTCCTGCATCACACCATTACAGCACACATCGGAGCTAGCATGGACCCAGCATGCTGACATTAGCTTAGCATTAGTAGCCTCCTCTGTACAGTAACTGTGACGTGACTAAAGATCAGCTGCTGATTTCTGTCTCCATGACAACACACTAAACTGACACGTTATTACAGGACAGGTGAGTGTTGTACACTGCTATCATGGTGCATTGTGGGATACTGTGAGTCCCATATACAGGGTGTAATAACTCCCACTGTACAGTCAGACAGAACTACAACATGGCGGACTCAGTGTGTGGAGAACTACAGAGTGAGCAGTGAGTGATTTCAGACTCTGCCCCCAACCCTGATCCTCTGAGCTGCCACCTGAATAAGTGGAGACGTTCAGAGCTCAGACTTGGTGTTCTTGTTCTTTACTGGGCGCCAACAGTTTGACACGTGCCTGTCCAGACGACCTGCTCAGAGCATGTCACAGTTTCTACACTATCGCAGTGTGACATCATCACAACACGACTGTGGTGGGACTCAAACGCAACAGGAACCAGGTCCATTTCTGAAAGATGAAATTAAGTTACTTCCTGTCACACAAACACAGAAGGTGTGTGCTTGGTGTCGTGTTGGTTGTTAGTTCAAGTCTTTGTGGTGTGTTCAGGTGCAACTGGTGGCGGTGACACTGAAGGTGCCTTCACTGTCGCTAGGTGTCTGAAGTCAGTTTGGTGTCTGGGTCTTAAAAAGTCTGACAGGAGGAGGAGGTGAGGAGCTGTTTGCTTACAGTGCCACAGATGAACACAGTGCACGACCTCAGTGTTCACACCACCTGTGTGATGTCACCGTTCACAGGTGAGAACTCACCGTCCACGCTGCTCCTCTGCAGGACACTGATCAGGTAACTGATCGGATCTTCAGGCTGATCGATCAGCAGGCGGGTCAGCATGCTCTGAAACACACACACACACGTACACACTGTGGTCCACCTGACGTGTATCTGTGGCTTTAAACTGCAGACTGCTCCTTTATACCTGCACCAGGTGGAAGATGTTGTGTTTGTCGGCATAGACGGAGATCTGAGGAGGAACTCTCAGAGGTTTCACTGTGTCATCCATCAGGAGGAGGAGGAGGAGGAGGAGGAGGAGGAGGAGGACTGGGGTCTGACAGCTGTGTCTCTGATGGTTGTTTTTACCTAAGGACCACGAACACATAACAGTGAGAGACTGTTGAGATGATTTCAGTTCACTTGCTTTATTTGCTCTTCACAGCAGCCTCACTGAATGACACCAGAGAAACACAAGCTGTCTTTGGATTATCAAACTTCTGTCGGCCTTGAACACATCATGTGTGCGATGAGTAAAGAACAGTCCCTCACTTTAAGAAGACTTTGAAGGCAGCACAGAAGATTACTGATGTATGTAAATATGACTTTAACCTGAGCACACACACACACACACACACACACACACGGTTCTCTTATGATAACTGAAAACAACAAACACTTAGCTGATGTAACTTTAACTTCTGTTTACTTGTTTATCTGTTGAACCGGAAACAAACGTCATCATCAATAAAGACACGCGCAGGTTAAACTTCAGTAAAAACGTCTCTGTGTGTCAAATGAACGTAACAAGCTTCTTACCGGATGTTTAACGGACCGGTTGCTAAGAGAGCGTTTACTGGTTGTTAGGGAAGAACGTCGTCAGCGCGAGGGCGGGGCGGGAGTCTCCTAGCAACGGAGCCGCACAGGTAAAAGTCTGTGACGTCATTTAGTGACTTCAAATGAAAGCGACAGCGGACACACCTGCCCTGCCTTCCAAACCTCATCCTTCTGCTATATACTCTTAGTATGTACTGCAGCTGCCCTTAAAACTATGTAGTGTAGTATGCAGTATGCATGTAGTATGCATGTTGTTGGGACACACTACATGTGTGTAGTGTGTCCCAACACAGAGAGCTGTGTTGCTGTCATGTCGTCATGTATGTTGTTGTTTCTAATAAACAGTCCCAAGCCTATTATTAGTGACCTGTCTGTTGAACTAGTCACCAGTAGGCATATTAACTCCCTTCACACACAGCTCTCTGCTGCTGGCAGATGTTTGATGTTAAATATATTTACAGCTCTGCAGCTGCTGCCACTATATTCTGTCTGCACGTGAAGCAGCCTCACATTCACATTACTGTTATTTGTAGTGTAACATAACTGCACATTCTTACTACATTACTTAACATGTGTTTGACTTTAACTATTTATATATTTACCAGTCTATACTGCTCATACCTGGCCCATAGTGTATTCATATTCAGTCATATTCAGTCATTATTTATACCACACTTACACCACTGCCTTTACTGGTAGAATCTTCTATATTGTAGTCATAGTTGAACCCTAACACTGATTATACTATAATCACAATAAAGTTGAATGTTGTAAACATGTTCTTGCAAAACTGTATGATATGTGACAGTATATAATCAGATCATTGCAGTCCTAATATTTAGAGTCTTAGGCCCAGTTCCAGTCCGGCCCCTAAAGACTCAAGCCCTGAACCCTCACTGACTTAACTGACGTCAGCTGTAAGTGATTGAGTGTGAGAGTCTGAAAGGGCTCCGGATGCTACAAATAGGAATGGGACAGCACTTATCCCCCTTATTCCACACACAAAGAATATATATCTATATATATCTATAGATAGATAGATAGATCTATATCTCTCTCTCTCTCTCTCTATATATATATAGATAGATAGATAGATAGATAGATAGATAGATAGATAGATAGATAGATAGATAGATAGATAGATAGATAGATATCTACTCTTTGTGTGTGGAATATAACCACTGGTATTCCTCTGACTTCATGTGTGTTTATGTACCATCTTAAATCCTTGTTAATGTAATGTTTCATTGTTTATCTATCTGTTTTTTCGCTCTCCTTCCATAACGTTACCGTTTGCATATCGTGTTTTTGGGTTTTTTTTTCGTTTTTTATTTATTTATTTATTTATTTTATTATTGCTATTACACACAGCACAACACAGCACGCTATATTTACATATATACACTAATATACAGGTTTTTTTTCCCGGTGTTCCGAGGGCAACGCCTGTATTTGACGTCACAACACTATGAACTGTGGGTAATTTCCTTACCGTAAGTCCGCATCGATGCTGACCTACAGTAAGGGGGCATAAAGGGCTCACTCACTGACTCACTGACTCACTGACTCGACGACTTGACAATGGGACAGCCCTCACACAGTCACACACTTAACATGAACGCACCTTTAAGTCAGTGAGTCTGTAAGGGATCAGATTGGAATTGGGCCTTAGTATCTCAAATTAAATAAACCATGTATGAAAGGAAGTGTGCGCGTTGGTTGTACACGCAGCTCAGTAAGTGTGACGTAACTTCCACTGCGCAAAGGATTGTGGGTCAGAATGGCCAAAGAAGCATGCTGACATGCATACTGCATAATATGACCGGATGTAGTAGAACATCCTGGTACTTCTGGCATACTGCATCTGACAGACTATGTATTGGAACACACTAATTCTTTTTCTGGCATAATAAATAGTATGGTAGTATGGGTATTGGAACGCAGGGCTGCTGATGTTTCACAAACAGGATTTAACACATTAAAAGGGTTTATTTTAAAAAGGTAAAATATCTAAAAAACAATAAGACTTCCGGTCGTTGTATTTTTCAAAATAAGAGCCGCCAGCAATAGTGGAAGGATGTGGGGCCCTGGAGACAGATTTATATCTGTGTGTGAACACACACCTTCAAACTATTTACTGGAGGTCCTGAATAAATTTGTGTCATCTATATATTGATCTATCTATCTATATATCGATCTATCTATATATTGATCTATCTATTGATCTATCTATATATTGATCTATCTATATATCGATCTATCTATTGATCTATCTATATATTGATCTATCTATCTATCTATCTATCTATCTATCTATCTATCTATCTATCCGTATGTATTTGTGAATCCATTTAATAATTTTACAGATAAATGAAAATAATTTGTGAATATCTTTCTAAAATTGACAACTTTAAATCAGTGAATCCAGTTTTTATTTTTATTATTTTAGTTTAAGGAATTTGTCTGTTTGCAGATGTTTTATATCTGAAAATTCATTTTGTGAGTGAACAAATTTCATTTTGTGTTTGTGAAAGCTGTTTTATATTCACACATTAACACACAGACTGTGGATCTGTTCACACACACGTCTCCGCAGGTTATTGATCTCTAACAGCTGATTCTGTGTTGAAACCTATGAAGAGGTTTCTGGGTTGAAAATAAAGGTTTAATTGAAATCATCTGAACATGATCACGTTGAGCTGATATTTGATTTTTTTTTTCCTCGATGGATTTTAACACAGAAAATCATTAATATTGTCTCGTGATTATATTCTGCTTCTTTTTGATTCTTTATGTTGCTGTTTTTGTACACTTTTTTTGTGAACTTATATATATTCCTGTGTTTTATTTCTGTCAACTGATGCTTCCTGTTCACTCTGTCCCTTTGATGCTTCTGTCGAACAAATAAAGCATCATCTTGTCTTACATGCTACGTAGCTACATTTGTTAGCTTCTGTTTGCTCTTTAAACCTCCTGCAGGGTCTTTAACAGGTGACAACATGATAACTGCAGAAACCCTTTCAGAAACGTAAGGTCTCCAGAAATACCTGAGTTGCAGGTCGACCACCATTTACACTGAATCATGCTGGACTTGGATATTTTGGTTTAAACCTGATGACTGCAGATCAATAACTGATAACTCATCAGGACACAAACATGAGATTATAGAAGTTTTTATTTCTGATGTTCACAGTTTAATATTTGTCTCTGAACAGCTGACAGCAGGTCTGTGACGTTTCCATGAAAAGAATAATGCTGGTGAGATGGTTAGTGATTGGTTCAGATTTAATCAGCTGGTTCGGTCCTGCAGAGGACAACAGGAAGTCTTTGGTGAAGGTCACACCCTGAAATCAAACTGATCCTCGTCAGCTGCTGGCTGTAAGGGACAGTTTGACATTTTTGGAAACATTCTCTGTCAATCTCATGTCTCAGGGATTAGGACACAGTTAGCTTAGCTTATCTTATCTTATCTTAGCTTAGCATAAAGGCTGGAAGCAGCAGTTTAACAGTATTTCCCATAATTACTCTGTAAAGCTCATCTAACCCGTCCTGGATCTGCCATTGTCTCATCTGGTGTCCTGAGCTGTGAACCTGAGGAGAAACTTTAACCAGAATAAGGAACATTTATGTCAGTTTACTGGAACAATAATCATCCAATCACAACATGGTGTAGGCCGATGGCTGCTCTGACATGTCACCACGGACCGGCTGGTTCTGGTTTACAGGCTGGCGGCTGGTTGTTTAGTCTCTGAAGGCTTCAGCCAGGTTTCTGTCTGATGAAGCTTCAGGTCAGGACATCATGTTTCACTGGATTATTAGGGCTTTAATATGCTACATACAACTGAGTGTCTTCACCGATACTCTGTAAAATAATCCTGAGTATATTAAGACAGAAGACACTGCAGCTGCTGACAGTCTGGCGAGGAGGAGGGGCCTGATGGTTGATGTCATGTGATCATGTAAAATGAAGAAATCAAAGGACCAAGGTTTGAACCCTGAGGAACTCCACAACTGATTATCGCAACTGTTAATGGGATGATCATGTTGCTGCTAACACGTTAGCCACAGCTACTTTAGGAGATGATAACATGTCAGATGTTGTGTTGTTGAGCAGCATGTTCTGCTGCCCCTGGTGGACAGATTAAATATTGGCAATAAAAACAGCAGCAGGTCTCATGTAGTGTTCTGATGCTGCTGTGGCACTGCAAGCTGCAGAGGAGACGAGGAGAGGAGAGTTTCATGTTACAGCTAACGTAGCATGATTAGCATAGCTGCTGTTAGTTTATTTCCTAATTCATTAACACTAAAAAACATGTTTTGTGTCGTTATTTTTGGCTTTAATTTGTTTTCAGACAGCAACTAAAAATCCCTCCAGACACAAAGTATCAGACTCCTCAGATAAATTCAGGACCTTCAGTCGCAGCCCTCCATCAACCCCCCGTCAGCCCCCGGTCAACTGTCCATCAGCCTCTTGTCAACCCTCCATCAGCCTCCTGTCAACCCTCCATCAGCCTCCTGTCAACCCTCCATCAGCCTCCTGTCAACCCTCCATCAGTACTCTGGCAGTGTCTCGTCGTAGTCCATGATGCTGAGTTCGCGTCTCCTCTGTCGGACGGCGAGCGTCAGGTCAGCAGGAGGCGCAGGAGGTCCAGAGGGAGGCAGGCTGGGAGCTGCAGCACGGTTTGGAGGCACCATCTGAGGACTTCCTGCGAGGAAGTTGGCCTCCTCCGCCTCCTGACCCAGAGGAGGGCTGTCTGGCTGGACCTCCTCCTCGTCCTCCTCCTCCACCTCCTCTTCCTTTTCCTCTTCCTCCTCCTCCTGTTGCTCCTCCTCCTCCTGGCTCTGATTGGCTGGTCTGAACAGCTGCCGTGCATGCTGCTCCAGGAAGGAGCCGACGGCGAGGGGGGAGTCGATAGGGGAGAGGGACAGGGGGGAGGAGGAGCAGGAGGGGAGGTGCAGGGGGGAGGTGGAGAGGGTCTCCACGGCTCCATTTAATATACCAACAGAAGAAGAGGAGGAGGGGCGGGGCTTGTGGCTGCGTTCAGGAGCTGGTAAGGCAACGCTGCCCCCGTTTGGCCTGAGGGTGAGACAGATGACATCACATGATCACAGCACTGACATCATCAGCTGTAAGTGATGAAATCACCATGGCTTACCTGACATCCTGAGGCCGGCTGTGCGTGTGAGCGTCCAGGTGGAGCTGGCTGTACAGGTGCAGCGTCTCGGTCTGAAGCGTCTGGGTGACTCTCCTCAGAGCGACGTAGCGACTCTCACAGGCCGACAGCTCGCCTCTGACACACACACACACACACAACACAACACATCAACATGTTAACAGACACGCCAGCGTCTCATGACGTCTGCGTGATACATGAGCAGTGAGGACTACAGTTGAAAATTAGCCAGTACGGCTAAACTGGCACATTTACAGAGATGTTTATTGCTGTGCGTTGTCCCTGTGACTCTAAACTGAATAAATAAATAAATAAATAACATGTAAACATGGCAAGTCACAGCTGGTTGTCCGGATACAACTTGTTTCTGATGTTCTCTGGTGATTATTATATACAGTATGTCTAAAACTGTCTGAACCTTCATACATGATATATGACATGTATGATCTACAGTCTGTGTCCAGGACACACAGGTGTCACATGGTCAGGTGATTACTGAGATGCCAAACTCATCTACTCAGAGTCAGATCTATTGGCTGAGAGCGTTCACATAGAAAGAACTTAACTCTGAATCAGATGTGATGTAATCGTGATATTATGTGATAAAATATTCCGTAAATATTTAAATAAACTACTGTATAAATTTAACAGTTTAACATTTTGAGAAATATATAAAAAATATATGAAACTCTTTCTACAAGAGTTCTTTTTTCCTCATTCATGTTGTGTGAGATGTGTGAGAGTGGACTGATGATCAACTATTGATAATCACCAGAAAATAAATGTTGGCATTTAATGTTTAAACCACAGATACGTTTGTGTTGAAACCTGATGTTTCAACAACACTGTGGTTAATGTGTGGTTCATTTAGGCACAGACACCACTTGATTATTATGATGATGAAGAGGTCACGGTTTGTCTCCAAGTATCCTGTTGGGGAGCATCACCTTGTCATCACCCTGTCATCACCCCTTCAGCACCCCGTCATCACCCAGTCATCACCCCGTCATCACCCCGTCATCAACCCGTCATCACCCAGTCATCACCCCGTCATCACCCAGTCATCACCCCGTCATCACCCCGTCATCAACCCATCATCACCCAGTCATCACCCCGTCATCACCCAGTCATCACCCCGTCATCACCCCGTCATCACCCCGTCATCAACCCATCATCACCCAGTCATCACCCCGTCATCACCCAGTCATCACCCAGTCATCACCCCGTCATCACCCAGTCATCACCCAGTCATCACCCAGTCATCACCCAGTCATCACCCCGTCATCACCCCGTCATCACTCAGTCATCACCCCGTCATCACCCCGTCATCACCCAGTCATCACCCCGTCATCACCCAGTCATCACCCCGTCATCAACCCATCATCACCCAGTCATCACCCCGTCATCACCCAGTCATCACCCAGTCATCACCCCGTCATCACCCAGTCATCACCCCGTCATCACCCCGTCATCACTCAGTCATCACCCCGTCATCACCCCGTCATCACCCAGTCATCACCCCGTCATCACCCCGTCATCACCCAGTCATCGCCCCATCATCGCCCCATCATCGCCCAGTCATCGCCCCGTCATCGCCCAGTCATCGCCCCGTCATCACCCAGTCATCACCCAGTCATCACCCCGTCATCACCCAGTCATCACCCAGTCATCGCCCCGTCATCGCCCAGTCATCGCCCCGTCATCGCCCCGTCATCGCCCAGTCATCGCCCAGTCATCACCCAGTCATCACCCCGTCATCACCCAGTCATCACCCCATCATCACCCCATCATCACCCAGTCATCACCCAGTCATCGCCCAGTCATCGCCCCGTCATCGCCCCGTCATCGCCCAGTCATCACCCAGTCATCACCCCGTCATCACCCAGTCATCACCCAGTCATCACCCCATCATCACCCCATCATCACCCAGTCATCACCCAGTCATCGCCCAGTCATCACCCAGTCATCGCCCCGTCATCACCCAGTCATCACCCAGTCATCACCCCGTCATCACCCCGTCATCACCCAGTCATCACCCAGTCATCACCCCATCATCGCCCAGTCATCGCCCAGTCATCGCCCAGTCATCACCCCGTCATCACCCAGTCATCACCCCATCATCGCCCAGTCATCGCCCAGTCATCGCCCAGTCATCACCCAGTCATCGCCCCGTCATCACCCAGTCATCACCCAGTCATCACCCCGTCATCACCCAGTCATCACCCAGTCATCACCCCGTCATCACCCCGTCATCACCCATTCATCGCCCCGTCATCACCCAGTCATCCCCCAGTCATCACCCCGTCATCCCCCAGTCATCGCCCCGTCATCACCCAGTCATCACCCAGTCATCGCCCAGTCATCGCCCCGTCATCGCCCCGTCATCACCCAGTCATCACCCAGTCATCGCCCAGTCATCGCCCCGTCATCGCCCAGTCATCGCCCCGTCATTGCCCAGTCATCGCCCCGTCATCACCCCGTCATCACCCAGTCATCACCCCGTCATCACCCCGTCATCACCCCGTCATCACCCCGTCATCACCCCGTCATCACCCCGTCATCACCCAGTCATCGCCCCGTCATCGCCCCGTCATCACCCAGTCATCGCCCCGTCATCGCCCCGTCATCACCCAGTCATCCCCCAGTCATCGCCCCGTCATCACCCAGTCGTCACCCCGTCGTCACCCCGTCGTCACTCAGTCGTCACCCCGTCGTCACCCCGTCGTCACCCAGTCGTCACCCAGTCGTCACCCAGTCATCGCCCCGTCATCGCCCCGTCATCGCCCCGTCATCACCCCGTCATCACCCCGTCATCACCCCGTCATCACCCAGTCATCACCCCGTCATCACCCCGTCATCACCCAGTCATCACCCCGTCATCACCCCGTCATCAACCCGTCATCACCCAGTCATCACCCCGTCATCACCCCGTCATCACTCAGTCATCACCCCGTCATCACCCCGTCATCACCCAGTCATCACCCCGTCATCACCCAGTCATCACCCCATCATCACCCCATCATCACCCAGTCATCACCCAGTCATCGCCCAGTCATCGCCCCGTCATCGCCCAGTCATCGCCCAGTCATCACCCAGTCATCACCCCGTCATCACCCAGTCATCACCCAGTCATCACCCAGTCATCACCCCGTCATCACCCAGTCATCACCCCATCATCACCCCATCATCACCCAGTCATCACCCAGTCATCGCCCAGTCATCGCCCAGTCATCGCCCCGTCATCACCCAGTCATCACCCAGTCATCACCCAGTCATCACCCCGTCATCACCCAGTCATCACCCCGTCATCACCCCGTCATCACCCATTCATCGCCCCGTCATCACCCATTCATCACCCCGTCATCACCCAGTCATCCCCCAGTCATCGCCCCGTCATCACCCAGTCATCACCCAGTCATCACCCAGTCATCACCCAGTCATCGCCCCGTCATCGCCCCGTCATCGCCCCGTCATCACCCAGTCATCACCCCGTCATCACCCAGTCATCGCCCCGTCATCGCCCCGTCATCGCCCCGTCATCGCCCAGTCATCGCCCCGTCATCGCCCCGTCATCGCCCCGTCATCACCCCGTCATCACCCAGTCATCACCCAGTCATCACCCAGTCATCACCCCGTCATCACCCAGTCATCGCCCCCGTCATCGCCCCGTCATCGCCCCGTCATCGCCCCGTCATCACCCAGTCATCACCCAGTCATCGCCCCGTCATCGCCCCGTCATCACCCAGTCATCACCCCGTCATCACCCAGTCATCGCCCCGTCATCACCCAGTCATCGCCCCGTCATCGCCCCGTCATCACCCCGTCATCACCCAGTCATCGCCCCGTCATCGCCCCGTCATCGCCCCGTCATCACCCAGTCATCACCCCGTCATCACCCCGTCATCGCCCCGTCATCGCCCCGTCATCGCCCAGTCATCACCCCGTCATCACCCAGTCATCACCCAGTCATCACCCCGTCATCACCCAGTCATCCCCCCGTCATCACCCCGTCATCACCCCGTCATCGCCCCGTCATCACCCAGTCATCGCCCAGTCATCGCCCCGTCATCGCCCCGTCATCGCCCAGTCATCGCCCCGTCATCACCCCGTCATCACCCCGTCATCACCCCGTCATCACCCAGTCATCACCCCGTCATCACCCAGTCATCGCCCCGTCATCATCCCGTCATCACCCAGTCATCGCCCCGTCATCACCCAGTCATCCCCCAGTCATCGCCCCGTCATCGCCCCGTCATCACCCAGTCATCCCCCAGTCATCGCCCCGTCATCGCCCCGTCATCACCCCGTCATCGCCCCGTCATCGCCCCGTCATCGCCCCGTCATCGCCCCGTCATCACCCAGTCATCGCCCCGTCATCACCCCGTCATCACTCAGTCATCACCCCGTCATCACCCCGTCATCACCCCGTCATCTCCCAGTCATCGCCCAGTCATCGCCCCGTCATCGCCCCGTCATCACCCCGTCATCACCCCGTCATCACCCCGTCATCAACCCGTCATCACCCAGTCATCACCCCGTCATCACCCAGTCATCACCCCGTCATCACCCCGTCATCACTCAGTCATCACCCCGTCATCACCCCGTCATCACCCCGTCATCACCCAGTCATCGCCCCATCATCGCCCCATCATCGCCCAGTCATCGCCCAGTCATCGCCCCGTCATCGCCCCGTCATCGCCCCGTCATCACCCCGTCATCACCCCGTCATCAACCCGTCATCACCCAGTCATCACCCCGTCATCACCCAGTCATCACCCCGTCATCACCCCGTCATCACTCAGTCATCACCCCGTCATCACCCCGTCATCACCCCGTCATCACCCCGTCATCACCCCGTCATCGCCCCATCATCGCCCCGTCATCGCCCCGTCATCGCCCAGTCATCGCCCAGTCATCGCCCAGTCATCGCCCCGTCATCACCCCGTCATCACCCCGTCATCACCCCATCATCACCCAGTCATCGCCCAGTCATCGCCCAGTCATCGCCCCGTCATCGCCCAGTCATCGCCCAGTCATCGCCCAGTCATCACCCCGTCATCACCCAGTCATCACCCAGTCATCACCCCGTCATCACCCCATCATCACCCCATCATCACCCAGTCATCACCCAGTCATCGCCCAGTCATCACCCAGTCATCGCCCCGTCATCACCCAGTCATCACCCAGTCATCACCCCGTCATCACCCAGTCATCACCCCGTCATCACCCCGTCATCACCCATTCATCGCCCCGTCATCACCCATTCATCACCCCGTCATCACCCAGTCATCCCCCAGTCATCGCCCCGTCATCACCCAGTCATCACCCAGTCATCGCCCCGTCATCGCCCCGTCATCACCCAGTCATCACCCCGTCATCACCCAGTCATCGCCCCGTCATCACCCAGTCATCGCCCCGTCATCACCCAGTCATCGCCCCGTCATCGCCCCGTCATCGCCCCGTCATCGCCCCGTCATCACCCAGTCATCGCCCCGTCATCACCCCGTCATCACCCAGTCATCCCCCAGTCATCCCCCCGTCATCACCCAGTCATCGCCCCGTCATCACCCAGTCATCACCCAGTCATCGCCCCGTCATCGCCCAGTCATCGCCCCGTCATCACCCCGTCATCACCCAGTCATCGCCCCGTCATCACCCAGTCATCGCCCCGTCATCGCCCCGTCATCACCCCGTCATCACCCAGTCATCACCCCGTCATCACCCAGTCATCGCCCAGTCATCGCCCCGTCATCACCCCGTCATCACCCAGTCATCGCCCCGTCATCACCCAGTCATCCCCCAGTCATCACCCCGTCATCGCCCCGTCATCCCCCAGTCATCCCCCAGTCATCGCCCCGTCATCGCCCCGTCATCGCCCCGTCATCACCCAGTCATCACCCAGTCATCGCCCCGTCATCACCCAGTCATCGCCCCGTCATCGCCCCGTCATCACCCCGTCATCACCCAGTCATCACCCCGTCATCACCCAGTCATCGCCCAGTCATCGCCCCGTCATCACCCCGTCATCACCCAGTCATCGCCCCGTCATCACCCAGTCATCCCCCAGTCATCACCCCGTCATCGCCCCGTCATCCCCCAGTCATCCCCCAGTCATCGCCCCGTCATCGCCCCGTCATCACCCAGTCATCGCCCCGTCATCGCCCCGTCATCACCCCGTCATCGCCCCGTCATCACCCAGTCATCACCCCGTCATCGCCCCGTCATCGCCCAGTCATCACCCAGTCATCACCCAGTCATCACCCCGTCATCGCCCAGTCATCGCCCCGTCATCGCCCAGTCATCGCCCCGTCATCGCCCCGTCATCGCCCCGTCATCGCCCAGTCATCGCCCAGTCATCGCCCCGTCATCGCCCCGTCATCGCCCCGTCATCGCCCAGTCATCGCCCAGTCATCGCCCCGTCATCGCCCCGTCATCGCCCCGTCATCGCCCAGTCATCGCCCCGTCATCGCCCCGTCATCGCCCCGTCATCGCCCCGTCATCGCCCCGTCATCGCCCAGTCATCACCCAGTCATCGCCCCGTCATCACCCAGTCATCACCCCGTCATCACCCAGTCATCGCCCCGTCATCGCCCCGTCATCACCCCGTCATCGCCCCGTCATCGCCCAGTCATCGCCCCGTCATCACCCAGTCATCACCCAGTCATCACCCCGTCATCACCCAGTCATCCCCCCGTCATCACCCCGTCATCACCCAGTCATCGCCCCGTCATCACCCAGTCATCGCCCAGTCATCGCCCCGTCATCGCCCCGTCATCACCCAGTCATCACCCAGTCATCACCCAGTCATCACCCAGTCATCACCCCGTCATCGCCCCGTCATCGCCCCGTCATCGCCCAGTCATCACCCCGTCATCACCCAGTCATCACCCCGTCATCGCCCCGTCATCGCCCCGTCATCGCCCCGTCATCACCCAGTCATCGCCCCGTCATCGCCCCGTCATCGCCCCGTCATCACCCAGTCATCACCCAGTCATCACCCAGTCATCACCCCGTCATCACCCCGTCATCACCCCGTCATCGCCCCGTCATCGCCCCGTCATCGCCCAGTCATCACCCAGTCATCACCCCGTCATCGCCCCGTCATCACCCAGTCATCACCCCGTCATCACCCAGTCATCGCCCCGTCATCACCCAGTCATCGCCCCGTCATCGCCCCGTCATCACCCCGTCATCACCCAGTCATCACCCCGTCATCACCCCGTCATCACCCCGTCATCGCCCCGTCATCACCCCGTCATCACCCCGTCATCACCCAGTCATCACCCAGTCATCACTTTTTAACGTGTCTGATGGACAGTGAGACCCTAGAGTCACTCACCTGAGGACACGTCTAAGTTTCCTCAGACAGGACGGAAGTGTTTATTTTATCATGATGACAGTTTAGAGAGACGTCCCCTCTGTCCCTCTGTCTGTCTGTCTGTCTGTCCCTCTGTGTGTCTCTGACCTGCTCTGGACCTTGGTGTCCTCCAGGAGTTTCTTCAGGTCCAGGATCAGCTGGTCCTTCTTGGTCAGCTGACCCTCCAGCTCTGCTATCCTGTGATTGGCTGCTTCCAGCTTCTGTCTGTGCTGGACGTCACTGTCCTTCAGGCGCAGGTACTCCTTACCCACACTGCACTGCAGCATGGACGCCTCCTGACACACACACACACACACACACGCACACAGTGAAAACTCAGAGGAACACGGTGTCCCTGAACACCACATGTATCACCTGCACCTGTGAACCATGTGACGTTTCTTTGAAGGCGGAGTCACAGCTGTGTGTCAGCTCCTTCACACACACTATATAATGATAATAACAATAATGTGTCTCCATACATTAACCTTTAACCCCGGAGCCTTCACAGCTGCTTATTAATGTGTGTGTGTGTGTGTCTGTAAACAAATAAATAAACAAACACAAACATCAGCAGGTTTAATCTGACAATAAGCCGTGTCTGAATTCATCTTCACTTCGATTCCTCTGTGTTTTATATCTCAGCTGTGGCATGTGGATGTGTTCATATGTGTGTGTGTGTGTGTGTGCTCACAGTGTGTGTGTGTGTGTGTGTGTGCTCACAGTGTGTGTGTGTGTCTCTCCTCCCTCCAGCTGGTCACTCAGAGCTCTGTTAGTTTCTCTCATCAGGACGAGCTGCTGGTTCAACAAGAAGATCTGCTGCTGCAGCTGCTCACTGCTGCACAGCTGCCACACACACACACACACACACACACACACAGTAAAAAAATCATCTTCTTCATCATAAACATTTAGAACACTGTGTATAAACCTGATCAGCAGTATTGATGAACCTCCACATGTTTCAGCAGAGACTTTTATCAAAGTTCTACAAGCTGCTTTATTGATACATGACATCATCAATGACTGTTCATATTCAATAATCAATAATCAGCCTCACCTTGATGGACAGCTCCGTCAGCTGGTGTTCTGCATTGTAAGCCTTGTTATTGGCTCTCTGAAGCTCCGCCTCCAGATCCCTCAGCCTGCTGTGACACTCCTGAAGCTCACTCTGCAACAGCCAATCACAGCACAGCTGGTTCAAAGACAGCCAATCACAGCACAGGACCAACACATATCTTTATACTGACAATGTGTCTCTGGTTGTCTGTGTGTTTCTGTGTGTGTATTAAATCAATCAATTTTATTTATAAAGCCCAATATCACAAATCACAATTTGCCTCACAGGGCTTTACAGCATACGACATCCCTCTGTCCTTATGACCCTCACAGCTGATCAGGAAAAACTCCACCAGCAGCTTCACTTCACATCAGTTCAGTCTCATAGTTTCTGTCTCCACAGTGTAAAGTTGTGGATGGTCCCAACAGAAGCGTTCCTTAGCGTCCCCATGTTTGGTCCCCCCTCTGTTGGGGTACCTAGCACACAGATCTGGTACTAAAAGGTGGAGCTAGAAACCCTGCAGTCTGATTGGTCAGTAGAGGACGCTCACTCTGGTTTTATGTAACCTCTGTTCATACATCAGTAAACTACAACTATAAAATGAAAGAGAAGAAAATCACTTCATTCACTGGGCCGACTGCCGGCAACTTTTAAGGTGGAACGTTAACTTGTAATGTTACTCAATGCATGAGTTGATGACGTGAATCCATCAGCACACCTTAAATTTCACTGTGACAACTTTGAGCATCACTTTAGTTTTTATATGACACACACTTTTAGTAATGACTTTAAAAATATAGATTGATTTGGAGCGGATTATGTGAAGGTCATATATTCTAATCCTCACTTCCTGTGGGCTACAGCAACACTAAACCCCTGAGCTTGCCTGAGAAGGACTAAATGCACAAAGCTGCTATTTTTAAATATCCCATGGAGAGAGACTCTCACTGCAGCCTGTTGTATTTTGTTGTGAAAATGTGGGCGTGCAGCCTCGTTCTGTGGACGATAAACCAGGTGCAGACTTCCATCTGTGTCACCGCTGATGAGGAAATACAGCAAGTGCTGGACGGAGCAGTGAGTGACAACAACCCCGCCCACATTTAAGAGGACTGTCTGAACACACCCAGGGTCTAGGGACCATGTCTGAAGAGTCCCTGCTGGTTCCACAGGTGCTGGACTGGAAGTATTCATGTGTATAAAGGTGTGTATATGGTGTGTATTGTTACCTGCAGTCTCTGCCTGTCCCTCAGTTCGTCCTGTTGTTGCAGCAGCAGCTGTCTGATGTGTGTGTTCAGCTGCTCAGCGTGTGTCTGTGTGTCCTGCTGCAGTTGTGTGTATCGTCTCTGTTCTTCCTGCAGACTCGACTTCAGACAGCGAATCTCTTCGTCCTGAGCGCTCAGCTGACCCTTCTGCAACACACACATACACACACACACAGTGAATGACTGTCGTGTCTCCATTTGTCCTGCAGGAGGCATCAGAGGTCTCTGCGTGTACAAACAGACAGCAGTAACAGGACAGTGTTTACATGTGTTTGTTACCATGGCGACACTGTGCTCCTCCAGCGAGGTGGCGTTGATGACCCTCCGCAGCAAGCGGCGGTTTCTGACGGCGTGCTGTTGGCGTTTGAAGCGTTCGTACTGCAGCTGACTGTGGACCAATAAGAGCTGACTCCTCAGAGACTGAAGCTCCTCCCCCTGGGTGGGGCCTGACACACACACAAAATCAGACACATGAGGATCATTTAACTGTATTTGCTGATGAAATCAGGTCTGACATTTATAAATTTATGATTTCAGCACCTTATAAAAAAAACAGAGCTCAGATAAAACCTTCATCACGTGAATATTTAACATGAATCAGAGATGTTTGAGTGTGGAGCCTCACAGCGACTCTGTTCTAACAAAGAAACAAACCATGATGCTGAACGAGCAGTTAAACTGGTTAGTAATGATTTACCAGTTAGAACAAAGTCACGTCCATCATGAACATGCTGAGTGAACACTTCAGACACAGTTTAAAAACCTGCAGCAGGTGAAATGACGTCACAGGAGAACAAACGTCACAGCTGCTGTCAGACAGACATCAAACTAACATCATCATTACAGCTGCAGTGCAGATCTTTGTCTCCCCCCTGTGGCAGTGAGAGTAATGACACAAACGCTGTCGTCATGTTTATGTCATGTCTGCCTGCAGGTGAGGTCGCTGAAAAAGTCAGAGATGTTTTTATCTATTATTTGAGCACTGAGGACAAACAGACAGATTACTCTTCACATTTTAACTGAGACCTGGTCGTCCTTTACAAACTTTGTTTCATTCATTCCCCAAGACCGAGGTTTTTCACCTGCTGTGAATGTGCAGCTGAGTCACTGTGAAGGCCTAGTGCTTCTCCCCCATCGCCCCCCAACACTGTGCAAACTTCTTCTCTGAATTCTCAGAGTTTGTATCTCATGTTTGTTCCAGTTATGATGCGTGTTGTTTTCTCATCTCACTGACTTCATGTTAAGGACCAACACATCGACACGTCCTCACGGCCCTCGACTTAATTCTATCAAAGGGTGTAGAAGTGCATGTTGTTGATGTCACTGACCACGTCGTCTCTGATCACTTCTGTTCTGTCTGCAGCACCCTGATCTACAGAGCATGACAGGTGCTATAGAAAAACACTTCATTCATCTTCAACTGAAACCTGTGAACAAAGTGTTGAGTTCAAATGTTAGTTCAGTGTTGTCGGTCCTTCAGCTCTGACGTGTTGACATGTTGAAGTGAAGCCTGATCAAACTCCTCCATACTGACAAACACACAGGCAGTGATCGATGTGATCGACACTGAGTGAACTGGTCGGGTCTGAATCTGAGTCATGTGTTACAGTCCTGATGTGTGCTTTTAAAGATGTGTCCCAAACTGTGTGCGTCAACAGTGGAGGACAAACTGGACATGTGTATTAAATCCGGTGGCATGTGAACGTGTTGGATCTGTGTGACACCTGCCAGGTAGAAACACACTGACACTGACCCTGGGTCTGATTTACAGAGAGATGATTAGACATCACGCAGCTGCAGAGAGACACCATTCATAGAAACATCAAACTGATTCGGGACGATCAGGTTACAGATAAAAACATCAATCAGTCAATAATCAATCAATCAGTGAGTGTTAATGAGTCAGAGTATCATCACTGTTAGTTTCTGGTACCTTTGGTTTTCATGCTCTGCTGTTTACCTCCAAAATGACTCCGATCCATCGACTTATTCACCACCGACAACCTGACACAGACACACACACACACACACACACAGAACATGATTATGACATCATACTGTCAGTGATGTACAAACAGTAGTTGAGACGTCTGTCAGCTGAGCTCTGCACGGGTACAGATTTTATTTTAAACTGATATTTGCCCTCTTTGTTTATAAAAACATTTTGTCCTCACGACCTTCATTTGTTAAAATATCTCCGTCCACACTGAAACACAAAAGCGACTCCAGATACTCGCCGGTGTTGGACCCTCAGTTTCCCCTCGTCACACAGGAAGTGATGCTGCTGGAGCTCTCATCACTGTTGAGATAAAGATGGAGGAGCTCTGGACATTCAAAGCTTCCCTCCACCTGCTGGTTTCTGACCGACTTTAAACCGCAGACTGAGGTGGAGCAACAACATCAGACGCCTCCATTCATCCATTCAGAGCTGCAGGCTGGAATCAAACCCATGGAAACTGCCTTTGTACATGGTACGCCTGCTCCACCCACTGAGCGTCCTAAATTCATTGTTTTCAAAATAAACATGTGGCAGCTGCTATTTTTCAAGCTGTGACGGCTGCGTCCTGAGATACATGGAGTTCAACCTTTGGAGCGCAGCAGCGTGACCACTAGGGGTGGGGGAAATTTCCGATTCTTAAATGCATCGCGATTCGGACGTGGATGAATCTGAATCGATTCACAAACGTCCAAATTTCGATTATTTAAATCTGTTAATTAGAGTAATACAGAAGGTTCTAAATAATGCGGAACTAAGAAGCGCGGTACGCGTCATCTCCGGGACACTTTGGGATGCGCACCTGAAGCAGACACGCCGACATGCGCACATAGAAAAACAAACATAGCTGACTGCTACCCACCTCGCCGTGAGAGCTGAACAGCTCCTTCTAATTTAAAAGCAGACTTGTGGAAATATTTCGGCTTCTACAACGCTGACGGTGGAAGCGAACTGGACAAGAGCCACGTTATATGTAAGCTGTGTCGTGCTAAAATAAAATAAAACACAACAAACATGAGAAGCCACGTAACTCGATTCCACCTGACGGAGGAGTCAGGGAGAAGGCAGGCTGTTGTTGCTGCGGCTACTAGTGGCGCTACCGACCAGAGAACAATCGAGGAAGCAATTAGAAAGCTGCCACCCTCATCGGAAAAGGCCAAGTGAATTACGAAGGCCATCGCGGCATTTATTGCCAAGGATTTGCGTCCTTATTCTGTCGTGGAAAATCAGGGATTTCGAGCACTGCTGCATACACTGGAGCCCAGATACACCATCCCATCCCGATGTTATTTCACCAACACAGCCATCCCGACACTCTACCATCAAACAAAAACAGAAGTCATGGCCTCACTGTTGAAGGCAGGTAGGAACGCAGTTACATGTGATGCGTGGACGTCTGTCGCCACCGAATCATTTGTTACTCTAACTGCGCATTTTATCTTGTGATTTAAGATACCTGTTGTTACCTTTGGTTCCGTACAACGAAGTTGTAACTTTCCAGTTTGAACGCATTTCCATTTATATGTTTAATAAAATATAATGGAAATTAATTCAACTGTTTCTTATTACAAATGCACTGTTTTTAAAAATTGCAAGTGTTGAATGCTTATTCAGTGAGACAAAAAGAAATGTGTGTTGTGAAAAAGTGCATCAATATACATAAATTAAAGATGCATCAATAATCGTTTTATAATCGAATCGTAGCCCCTGAATCGTAATCGTAATCGAATCGTGAGGTGCCCAAAGATTCCCACCCCTAGTGACCACACATCATGTGACAAGGACCGACCAATCACAGCCCTCAGATATCTGTCCTGTAAATATCAGTGTGTGATAAATATGGTGGAGAAGTTGATCATGTTAGTGCAGAGCTGTCAGAGCGTCACATCTGTCCCACACACACACAGGAAGTAGATCAGCTCTGACCTCAGGGTTTCAGGAAAACAGGCTGTGATACGGTGCTGGATATGGTTGCCTAGCAACCTCAGACACAAGCTGCTGCTGCGCCCTGTGCCGACCTTGAGTCTTCCAAGCGGTTAAAGACGCGGCGTGTGCGGGCCCAGAAACAACGGCAGGTGTTTGCAGGTGTTGGTGGCGTTCTGTGCAGCAGACGCTTCAGATCGTGTTTGTGGACGAGCGGCTGAAAACATCTGTTTAAACATCTGTATATGTGCAGAGTTCTGAACTGGACTTTGATTTTGGCTGTCTTAGTTTCCATGGTAACAGTCTCACCTCCTGCTGAGGTGTTGGTGTGCGTCGTGTCCATGAACGATCAGCTGATCCAAAACCTCCAGAGGAGAGACGCAGGTCTGCTCCTCCTCCCTGTCCTCCCCCTGCTCTCCTCCTCCCATCTCCTGCTCCTCTGCTGCTCTCTCCAGCACCTCCTGCAGGAGACAGAAACACAAACATCAGACTGGAGTCACTTTTACCTGCTGCCGCCTCCTTAGGTTAGCGTTAGCATTAACCTAGCGTTAGCCTTTAGCTCAAGTAACGTTCAAGAATCAGAGTGAATGTCAAACTGTTTCATTAGTGGTTCTTATCAGTTTTTAGTGTCGCCCTGGAAACTGCCCTCAGGGCCACCGTACCGCCACCCTCCTGTTTGTCTCACCTGGCCTGCGTCAGTTTACCTGAGTCTTCCTCCCGATGAACAGCGTGGCAGCACGGGGCAGAGCGAGCTCAAACAGGGGTTCATATGGAGGGGCGGGGCTCAGAGCGGAGGGGGCGGGGCCTCCCTCCTCTGATGTGTGGGCGGTGGTGGAGGGGTGAGGGGGGGTGAAGGAGAGGGAGATGGAGCAGGAAGGAGGAGGGGGGAGGGCTGAACCTGAGGAGGGGTCGTCACGGCCGGGGGTGGAGGTGAGGAGGACAGGATGGGAGGAGGAGGAGGAGGAGGAGGGGGGAGGCTGCTGGGGTCTGACGTCTGCAGAGAAACAGAAGAAGAACAACGTTTACTTCAGTTTTAAAAGGTAGTTTAACAAAAGGATCTTCACTGACTCCACCTGCTGATGAGAACCATGAGGGGAAGCTGAAAGCTCCAGAAAACAACAGGAAGTGGACCTTGAGTTGAGACGACGTTTGTTTTTTATAATTGTCAGGGTTTTTTTGACTCGTTTCAGCAGTTTGTTCTTAAAGAGCTGAATAAATAAAGTTCACGTTGTTGTTGTTGTGTCAGCGGTGATCAATCAGCTGATCAGCTCACCTTCAGTGATGTTACTGATGACATCACTCTTCTCTGTGATGGCCTGAGTGGACGACCCCGTCAGCTCTGTCAGCAGCTTCACCTGGGAGGAAGAGACAGAGACCCTTTCAAAATAAAAGCCTTCCAGTGAGACGGAGGACGAAGCTGTGGGTCCACCTGCCGTCCTGACCTCACCTGGTTGTTGTTGTCAGGAGTCAGACCGCCATCTTGGTCTTCAGCCAGCGGTGTCACTGGGACGGTGGTTGATGGGGGACATTTTACACCTGGAGACACAACGGAGACAGACATGTATGAGACACAGTGAGACAGGTTCACCTGTCTCACTGTGTCTCACAGTGTCTCACCTCTCTCACTTGAGATGGAGGTGGTCCTGCTCAGTGGGTGGGCGGAGCCTGTAGCAGCAGGTTCAGGAGGGGGCGTTGACAAACCACACTGTGAGGAGGGACTCCATGTGACATCATCAGCCTGAACACACAAGCAATATGTATTTAGTAAAGAAGGAAGGGAGGAGGGAAGGAGGGGAGGAGGGAGGGAGGGAAGAAGGGGAGGAGGGTAGGCAGCAAGGAGGAGTATTACCTGTCTGTAGGAGTTGTTGAGAGTCAGCTGAGTTGGACGTCCAGACAGCAGCGAAGGACAGACTGAACTTCCTGTTGATTAGCACAGTCAATAATTTAAAGTTTTAAAAACAGACTCAGTGAATTCTGAGGTGATTTAAAAAAACAATTAAATGTTCTGTTTGTAAATGTTTATATGTATTAATCATGTTTTGTCTGCAGTGGGTGAACAGCTGTGACATGAGCCCGTCCCTCACTGTCTCTGTTGTCTCTGACAGCCTGCTGACTGATTTCTACGTGAAGGACTCAAAATTATTTTTCAAGGAAAATTTGTGTGTTCCTCGGTGTATTACCTCTCTTTAGCTCCACTGCAGCGCTAACAGTGTGCTAGCCAGAGTTAGCTAAGAACCAGAGTCCACTAACATCAACCAACAACCGTCACCCACCACAGCACAGAGTCAACACATGCTGAGTTTCTGTTATTTACATTTTGACGCACTGGTCCAAGACAGACGGACCTTCACTTAGCTCTTGTAGCACGTTCAGCCTGCGGTTAGCACAGACTGAACTTGAGTTGCTACAATGGCTAAAGGTCCAATCTGCTGTCAAAATAACTCTTGGCTCATTTTTTGGTTAAATGAACAAAAGATCTATTAAATTCAGCCGTACATCAGCTGACATGTGAAATATATTGTGATATTGTAGTTTAGGCTGACCAAACGTCCTCTTTTGCCCGGACATGTCCACTTTTCACATCCCATCCGGGGGTCTTTTATAAACTGATGATAATGTCCGGTTTTCTGTGTGTGTGTGTGTGTGTGTGTGTGTTAGAGTGCGGCACAGGCTGCATATTTCAGCTGAACCAAACCGAGCCCGACATTATTTAATGACCAAAGCACTGAGTTTGCGTCACACAGTGGTTACAGGCTATTTAACAGGCCGGGCGTGCTCAGCGGAGAGGGAGACCTCCGTGTTTGAGACGGGAGCGGGAGGCAGGAGATCCGACGCTTCCAGCGAGAGGAGAGGGAGAAATAAAACAAAATAAGATAAAAGAGTAAAAATCTGTCTCCCTCTTTTATTTTATTTTCAGCGTTTAATCAAGGCGGAGGCCGGAAGCGGGAGATCCGAGGCTTCCAGAGAGGAGAGAGGTAGAAACAAACAGCCAATGTGTGTCTGTGTGTGTTATGTTCAGGTGTTGTCACATAAATAACAGTGCCCAAGCAATAAACAGGACAGACAATAGGATTTTATGTATTTTTACACTACATTTTCACTGAAAGCTGACCGAATCCGACCCGAGCCCGAAATCAATTTATAGCTACATTTCTGACCAAACCTGGCCGACCCGTCGGGACCCGTCGGGCTCAGACTGCCACACTCTAGTGTGTGTATGTGTCCCCTATTGGGGCCTATCTGAATTTATGTCTTTGAGAGATATTATTTTGTAATACAACTGAATTTTCTATCCATAGATATAAATTTTAAATATATTAAAATTATAAGGCATCTTTGAGTAAACTGCGAGTATCATTTAAGTAGGCTATGTCGTGGCCGGCCAAGTGTCCTCTTTTTTGGAAAACAAAATATGGTCACCCTATTGTAGGTTTAGCTATCTGATGTTAGCTAACATTAGCTTACTTGCAAATGTGGACAATTGCTAGCTAGCCAATGTAGCAAAATACTGTCTTGAGTGATTAATGTCAATGATCTGATCTGGCTGGTTCATTAGCTAGCTTACTGTTTGCAAATGACTTTATCAGCTAACGTTAGGAAGTAACCAACACCAGCTCTATGTGGCGTAGCTTAGTCACAGCTAGCTGGCTGACCTAAGCTAGCTTGCTTTCTAACATTATCGCTAACAAAATACTACCTGAGTGGACGTATCAGCTAGCTTGCTTTCTAACATTATCGCTAACAAAATACTACCTGAGTGGACGTATCAGCTAGCTTGCTTTCTAACATTATCGCTAACAAAATACTACCTGAGTGGACGTATCAGCTAGCTTGCTTTCTAACATTATCGCTAACAAAATACTACCTGAGTGGATGTATCAGCTAGCTTGCTTATCAAATAACTTCCCCTGCTAAGATGATCCGTGATGCTAACATATGTTTCATGACAAAAGGTTTGTAGTCAACAATAAATGATGTAACAGTACAAAGTGCTTTCTGCTAGCCAAGAGTGATGTCAAATGAGCTAACTGTACCCTGAGCTAACGTTAGCCTGTTAGCCACAAGTTTATTTTTGCTTCACCTGGACGTTAAGTAAAAAAGTAATAACTGTGTGTTACCTGAGCTGATGATGTCAGCGTGGTGAGGACTGGAGATGACGTTCAGGTGAGGGAGGGGGGAGGGCGACGGGGAGGGGGGAGGATCTCTGAGGGAGGAGTACACGTCCTCCTCACAGGACGACTCGAGAGGATCCAGAGACACTCGGGAGCACTCGATCACAATGTCATGGACTTCATAACACCTCCACCTGAAACAAACAGGAAGTTAATCAGAGCACCTTCAATCAATCAATCAATCAATCAATTTTATTTATAAAGCCCAATATCACAAATCACAATTTGCCTCACAGGGCTTTACAGCATACAACATCCCTCTGTCCTTATGACCCTCACAGCTGATCAGGAAAAACTCCCCAAAAAAAACCCTTTAACGGGGAAAAAAAGGCGGTAGAAACTTCAGGAAGAGCAACTGAGGAGGGATCCCTCTTCCTGAGACAAACAGGAAGTTAATCAGAACACCTCCACCTGAGACAAACAGGAAGTCAATCAGAGCACCTCCACCTGAGACAAACAGGAAGTCAATCAGAGCACCTCCACCTGAGACAAACAGGAAGTCAATCAGAGCACCTCCACCTGAGACAAACAGGAAGTCAATCAGAGCACCTCCACCTGAGACAAACAGGAAGTCAATCAGAGCACCTCCACCTGAGACAAACAGGAAGTTAATCAGAAGTCGGTGATGGTGATGTCATGTATATCTGTGTTTATGGATTTTATGTACAAAACTGGTTTCTTTCTGCTGAGACTTCTGTCGTTGGTTTCAATGTGATAAATGAAAGTAAAATTCAAAACAAACACGAAGCAGGTTCAGGTTCAGGTCTGTGTGTGTTACCTGTGTACTCACCTGGACGGGTCCAGCTCATAGTCCTGAGTCCCTGTGACCAACTCTGGGTGAACCCTGACATGCTCCAACATCGGCTACAAGACAGAGAGATACATTTTCCTCAGTGAACAAACTTCACGTCTTTGTCGTCATTCAGTTTCAGATCCTTTAGTTTAACAGAATTCAGAGAACAGGAAGAAGGAAAGTCAACTACGACTCCCAGGGTGCATTTCACTAACAGCCAATCACAGAGTGTCACATTAACGCAGGGCTAAAGATGATGCCTCTATTGCTGAGGAAAGATTCTGGAGTTTAAATCTTTTTACTGTCACACTTAATCTCCACAGCAACAGCAGCAGAGGCTCATGGGTAGTGTAGTAAAAACAGATGCCTCGCAGACAGTGGGATTGTTTACATTAATCTAAAATAAAATCCATAATAGCTACAACATTCATTCTTTTTGCAACAGAAGGCTGAAGCTTCTTTCTTCGGTCATCATGTTGAAATCCTGTTTTTATTACATTATGTCTCATGTGGTGCAAAACTACACAAAAACACACGGTGGCAGCAGAAGAATAAATGATGAAGCTATCAAAACGTCTTTATACAGAAGCGCAGTGTATTCATTGAACGATTAAAAAAACTGACACCTTATCTTATAATTATGACATAAGATCTTGTAACTATAAGATCCTGATCTAGACAAGGAGGAAGTTCTCGTGTGCTGTTGTTGTTGTTGTTGTTGTTTGGTTGCGGTGTCCTTGAACATAAACAGCAGACACCAAAAGATACCTCATGTGAATATCTGCTGTTTTCACGGCTAAAATTTTCAACAGCTCCGTATCAAAGTCTTGATTTCTCCCAGTTTCTAGATATGTTGGAAACTAATTCAGGCAGATGTCTCACAGTTTTAAATCACCAATATCCAACTCGTTCTCATCCTGAAGGAAGTTGCCACATATTGCCGCTCTCCGTGTTATGGCTCGGCCTCCTCTGGCGTCTGCTGTTTATGTTCCAGGACACCGCAAACAAACAACAACAACAAAATCACATGGCAACTTTATTGCTGTCTGGATCAGGATCTCATAAAAAATGTCAGATTTTTAATATTTTCTTTTATTTTTGAAACAATTTTAATACTTTTATCAATAATTTTGTTTTATTATATACACAACCCTTTAGCTCATGTTGTGCAGATTTTAGGGAAATGAAGCATAAGAAGATACTCCAGGAAGTGACATCACAATAAGTAAAAATACCACTGCAGGAACTGACGGATCATTTCTACTGCAGAGCTCGAAGGGTTAAAACAGGTGGTGACAACATGAACCTGTGTGATAGGTCAATCATTAGATTACTAAAGAAAACCAGACACACTGAAGATGATGATATTAAATGTGTGTTGTGTGTGCAGCAGCCTCTGAGTCTCTGCTGCAGGTTTGAGTTTCATGTTATCTGAGAAACACAGCAGCTGCTCGTCACTGCAGCTATTTCTGTTCTGGAAACCAGTGCGGCAGCTGACACTGGGCCAACACGTCCACTGGTCTCATGCTGCTGATCAATAACGCAACAAATTCACAGTCAGAGTTTAAGACTAAAAAGATCTTATAGAAAAACACAGCTAACATCTACATGAACGTTTAAATAAATGATTAAGTGTATCATGTGTTCCTCGTCTAACTTTAAGTTCTCAGAGTTTAAGAACTGATAAAATGGAGGATGTAAACAGGAAGTATAATGGATCAGGTTTTAGGGGTGTAACGATCCACCGATCTGGATCAATACATCAATTCATTGATCAACGATCCCGTGTCACTGATGCAAAGTGAAAACATCGATTCATATCATCATCTTTAGGAAACACTTGTATTTTGAAACTCCCTGTCAGTGTCAAACAGCAGCAGGCAGATGGCGTGCAGCTGAGAGAGAGACGATGATGATAATGTTATTAACTCGGAATAAATCAAAAGTGTGGAAATATTTTGGATGATGGAGAAAATACGAATCAACAGACAGAACACATATGGTATGTAAACGATGCTGTTTGAGGACACGAGCGTCTCAGTCCGCTAACTTCTCTCTGATGTTTCTGCAGAAAATGTAAATTCATGTAAACTGTTAAGCTACAAGCAGAGGAAAACTCTGTTAGCTGCTGGGCTAATTTATGCAATCAGAATCAGAATGAGAAATCATTTTTAACTGCTGTTAAATGATGTTGGCGTTTTATGGCTGTTTGGAGACGTCTGTCTTCAGGTTTTATGAAAAAGACGATGGTTTGGGTTAGGGCCGTAACGGTACATGTATTTGCATCGAACCGTTCGGTACACGACTTCCGGTTCGGCACGACCTTGTACCGAATTATTGGGTGCAGGATATTATTTTATTTTATTTTATTTTGTTTTATTTTAATTCCGTTTTCGCAAGCCGAACCATTTAAAATACCTAGTTCCCCGACGGACATAATTGAGTGACGGACCGAGTCCCGTAAATCTCCGCTTTCACTTTGTACAGCGCATTCTCGCATTCTGACAACATGGCAAGTGAGCCTGACGAACCTGAAGACCCACCCGCAAACCTTAAGTCCTCCGTTTGGGAACACTTTGGTTTCAGGGTAAAATACGAAGATGGAAATAAACAAGTGGACAAGACAAAAGCAGTGTGCCGACACTGCAGAACAGCGGTCGGGTATGTACTTGGAAACACGTCTAACATGCTAACGCATCTAAAGCGACACCACCCGAGTTTGAACGTTACCGGCATGACTAGAAAAAGCAATCTGGTGCAAACTACAATGTTGTCGTCGTTTAAAAAGAAAGAGCGTTGCCCTGACCATCACACTAAAGAAATCAACGCCATTGGAGTTGAGTAAAATTGTTTAAGCTGCACTTTAGATATGGGATCATGTTTTGTTTACTGCACTTTAACAAAGTGGGAAAGCAAAGTAAGTTCCTAGTAAAACTGAACCTGAGCAGGCTTTAAAGCTGACCAGCTGCACTATACTTTGTATTTTAATTGAGTAAAACTGTTTGTAGAAGTGTATATTTATATTTTTCATTCAAAATGTGTAAAAAGAGTTAACTGCTGCGGTGGTATGTTTTAATAAGGTTACCTGTAAGTAAAAGATATTTCATAGTTGTCTATTTTTTTCATTACTGTACCGAAAAAAAAAACGAACCGTGACTTGTGTACCGAGGTACGTACTGAACTGAGATTTCTGTGTACAGTTATCACCCCTAGTTTGGGTTCAAATGACAATATTTCTTACAGAAAAGTCTCTGACAGAAAGCCCTGAAGGTTAGCTGATCCCATGTGCTGTTAGTGGAGGTTAAAGTCAACTTTACTGTTCTTAAGTGGTTACAGATAAATAAATTATTTACATGTTATTTCTATATTTTATGGCCAAAAGTTAATTAAGCTGCAGCAGCTTCTTCTGTAAAAGACTGTGTTCAGTGATCAGATGATATTGGCTCATATCGATCACAGGACCCTGAATCAGTGAGTCTGTTCACAGTGTGTCTGTTCACAGTGCGTCTGTTCACAGTGCGTCTGTTCACAGTGCGTCCGTTCAGAGTGTGTCTGTTCACAGTGTGTCTGTTGACAGTGCGTCCGTTCACAGTGCGTCCGTTCACAGTGTCTGTTCACAGTGCGTCTGTTCACAGTGCGTCCGTTCACAGTGTCTGTTCACAGTGCGTCTGTTCACAGTGTGTCTGTTGACAGTGCGTCCGTTCACAGTGCGTCCGTTCACAGTGTCTGTTCACAGTGCGTCTGTTCACAGTGTGTCTGTTGACAGTGCGTCCGTTCACAGTGCGTCTGTTCACAGTGTCTGTTCACAGTGCGTCTGTTCACAGTGTGTCTGTTCACAGTGCGTCCGTTCAGTGTCTGTTCACAGTGTGTCTGTTCACAGTGTCTGTTCACAGTGTGTCTGTTCACAGTGTCTGTTCACAGTGTGTCTGTTCATAGTGTGTCTGTTCACAGTGTGTCTGTTGACAGTGCGTCCGTTCAGAGTGAGTCTGTTCACTGTGTGTCTGTTGACAGTGCGTCCGTTCACAGTGCGTCTGTTCACAGTGTGTCTGTTCACAGTGTGTCTGTTGACAGTGCGTCCGTTCACAGTGCGTCTGTTCACAGTGTGTCTGTTGACAGTGCGTCCGTTCACAGTGTCTGTTCACAGTGTGTCTGTTCACAGTGTGTCTGTTCACAGTGTGTCTGTTGACAGTGCGTCCGTTCACAGTGTCTGTTCACAGTGCGTCTGTTCACAGTGTCTGTTCACAGTGTGTCTGTTCACAGTGTGTCTGTTCACAGTGCGTCTATTCACAGTGCGTCTGTTCACAGTGTGTCTGTTGACAGTGCGTCCGTTCACAGTGTCTGTTCACAGTGTGTCTGTTCACAGTGTGTCTGTTCACAGTGTGTCTGTTGACAGTGCGTCCGTTCACAGTGTCTGTTCACAGTGCGTCTGTTCACAGTGTGTCTGTTCACAGTGTGTCTGTTCACAGTGTCTGTTCACAGTGCGTCTGTTCACAGTGTGTCTGTTCACAGTGTGTCTGTTGACAGTGCGTCCGTTCACAGTGCGTCTATTCACAGTGCGTCTGTTCACAGTGTGTCTGTTGACAGTGCGTCCGTTCACAGTGTCTGTTCACAGTGTGTCTGTTCACAGTGTGTCTGTTGACAGTGCGTCCGTTCACAGTGCGTCTGTTCACAGTGCGTCTGTTCACAGTGTGTCTGTTGACAGTGCGTCCGTTCACAGTGTGTCTGTTCACAGTGTGTCTGTTGACAGTGCGTCCGTTCACAGTGTCTGTTCACAGTGCGTCTGTTCACAGTGTGTCTGTTGACAGTGTCTGTTCACAGTGTGTCTGTTCACAGTGTCTGTTCACAGTGTGTCTGTTCATAGTGTGTCTGTTCACTGTGTGTCTGTTGACAGTGCGTCCGTTCACAGTGCGTCTGTTCACAGTGTCTGTTCACAGTGTGTCTGTTCACAGTGTGTCTGTTGACAGTGCGTCCGTTCACAGTGTGTCTGTTCACAGTGTGTCTGTTGACAGTGCGTCCGTTCACAGTGTCTGTTCACAGTGTGTCTGTTCACAGTGTGTCTGTTCACAGTGTGTCTGTTGACAGTGCGTCCGTTCACAGTGTCTGTTCACAGTGCGTCTGTTCACAGTGTCTGTTCACAGTGTGTCTGTTCACAGTGTGTCTGTTCACAGTGCGTCTATTCACAGTGCGTCTGTTCACAGTGTGTCTGTTGACAGTGCGTCCGTTCACAGTGTCTGTTCACAGTGTGTCTGTTCACAGTGTGTCTGTTCACAGTGTGTCTGTTGACAGTGCGTCCGTTCACAGTGTCTGTTCACAGTGCGTCTGTTCACAGTGTGTCTGTTCACAGTGTGTCTGTTGACAGTGTCTGTTCACAGTGCGTCTGTTCACAGTGTGTCTGTTCATAGTGTGTCTGTTGACAGTGCGTCCGTTCACAGTGCGTCTGTTCACAGTGTGTCTGTTCACAGTGTGTCTGTTGACAGTGCGTCCGTTCACAGTGCGTCTGTTCACAGTGTGTCTGTTGACAGTGCGTCCGTTCACAGTGTCTGTTCACAGTGTGTCTGTTCACAGTGTGTCTGTTCACAGTGTGTCTGTTGACAGTGCGTCCGTTCACAGTGTGTCTGTTCACAGTGCGTCTGTTCACAGTGTCTGTTCACAGTGTGTCTGTTCACAGTGTGTCTGTTGACAGTGCGTCTATTCACAGTGCGTCTGTTCACAGTGTGTCTGTTGACAGTGCGTCCGTTCACAGTGTCTGTTCACAGTGTGTCTGTTCACAGTGTGTCTGTTCACAGTGTGTCTGTTGACAGTGCGTCCGTTCACAGTGTCTGTTCACAGTGCGTCTGTTCACAGTGTGTCTGTTCACAGTGTGTCTGTTCACAGTGTCTGTTCACAGTGCGTCTGTTCACAGTGTGTCTGTTCACAGTGTGTCTGTTGACAGTGCGTCCGTTCACAGTGCGTCTATTCACAGTGCGTCTGTTCACAGTGTGTCTGTTGACAGTGCGTCCGTTCACAGTGTCTGTTCACAGTGTGTCTGTTCACAGTGTGTCTGTTGACAGTGCGTCCGTTCACAGTGCGTCTGTTCACAGTGCGTCTGTTCACAGTGTGTCTGTTGACAGTGCGTCCGTTCACAGTGTGTCTGTTCACAGTGTGTCTGTTGACAGTGCGTCCGTTCACAGTGTCTGTTGACAGTGCGTCTGTTCACAGTGTGTCTGTTGACAGTGCGTCCGTTCACAGTGTCTGTTCACAGTGCGTCTGTTCACAGTGCGTCTGTTCACAGTGTCTGTTCACAGTGCGTCTGTTCACAGTGTGTCTGTTCACAGTGTGTCTGTTGACAGTGCGTCCGTTCACAGTGCGTCCGTTCACAGTGCGTCTGTTCACAGTGCGTCTGTTCACAGTGTGTCTGTTGACAGTGCGTCCGTTCACAGTGTCTGTTCACAGTGCGTCTGTTCACAGTGCGTCTGTTCACAGTGTCTGTTCACAGTGCGTCTGTTCACAGTGCGTCTGTTCACAGTGTGTCTGTTCACAGTGCGTCTGTTCACAGTGCGTCCGTTCAGAGTGAGTCTGTTCATAGTGTGTCTGTTCACAGTGCGTCTCTTCACAGTGCGTCTCTTCACAGTGCGTCCGTTCAGAGTGAGTCTGTTCACAGTGTGTCTGTTCACAGTGTGTCTGTTGACAGTGCGTCCGTTCACAGTGTGTCTGTTCACAGTGTGTCTGTTGACAGTGCGTCCGTTCACAGTGTCTGTTCACAGTGCGTCTGTTCACAGTGCGTCTGTTGACAGTGCGTCCGTTCACAGTGTCTGTTCACAGTGTGTCTGTTGACAGTGCGTCCATTCACAGTGCGTCCGTTCACAGTGTATGTTCACAGTGCGTCTCTTCACAGTGTGTCTGTTGACAGTGCGTCCGTTCACAGTGCGTCCGTTCACAGTGTCTGTTCACAGTGCGTCTGTTCACAGTGTGTCTGTTCACAGTGTGTCTGTTGACAGTGCGTCCGTTCACAGTGCGTCTGTTCACAGTGTCTGTTCACAGTGCGTCTGTTCACAGTGTGTCTGTTGACAGTGCGTCCGTTCACAGTGCGTCCGTTCAGTGTCTGTTCACAGTGTGTCTGTTCACAGTGTCTGTTCACAGTGAGTCTGTTCACAGTGTGTCTGTTCACAGTGTCTGTTCACAGTGCGTCTGTTCACAGTGTGTCTGTTGACAGTGCGTCCGTTCACAGTGCGTCCGTTCAGTGTCTGTTCACAGTGTGTCTGTTCACAGTGTCTGTTCACAGCGAGTCTGTTCACAGTGTGTCTGTTCACAGTGAGTCTGTTCACAGTGTGTCTGTTCAGTGAGTCTGTTCACAGTGTGTCTGTTCACAGTGTGTCTGTTCACAGTGTCTGTTCACAGTGTGTCTGTTCACAGTGAGTCTGTTCACAGTGCGTCTGTTCACAGTGAGTCTGCTTACAGTGTGTCTGTTCACAGCGAGTCTGTTCACAGTGAGTCTGTTCACAGTGTGTTCACAGTGCGTGTGCATGCTCTGTTTGTCTGTCCTGGTCTCTGTTGGTCTGTCCTGGTCTCTGATGGTCTGTCCTGGTCTCTGTTGCTCTGTCCTGGTCTCTGTTGCTCTGTCCTGGTCTCTGATGGTCTGTCCTGGTCTCTGATGGTCTGTCCTGGTCTCTGATGGTCTGTCCTGGTCTCTGTTAGTCTGTCCTGGTCTCTGTTGGCCTGTCCTGGTCTCTGTTGGCCTGTCCTGGTCTCTGTTGGCCTGTCCTGGTCTCTGTTGGCCTGTCCTGGTCTCTGTTGGTCTGTCCTGTGCTCTGCAGGTCTGTGCTGGTCCGTACTGACCTTGACGACCTCCTGGAAGGTGTCCAGGTTCTCCTTCATGCTGTAGTGCAGCCTCAGGTAGGAGATGAAGTTACAGGGGAACATCCCATACAGACGGTGGAACAGAGAGTACACGCCTGCATGGAGGTGGACCAGGTGGACCACAGGTACATGACCTGTAGGGGACAGAGAACAGCCAATCACAGTCAAGGACCTGGACTCACCTCAGGGTCATTTAGTTTAATGTGTGTGTGTTACCAGGGTTCTTGTAGCTCCAGGATGCGAGGCGTCCAAACACATCGAAGAAGTCATAGATGTGTTGTTTCCCGGCCTGAGGGATCATGGGTAACAGGGTGATGAGGACCAGGACTCCAGTGATCAGGACCACCACGTCCGTCTCTGTCTGAGGACACAAACACACCGTGAGACAACGACAAGCGGCGAGACTCAGGTGTGTCTCTGATGAGGACTCTGACAGGACACAGTATTAATATGAGTGTGAGTACCTTGAGGCAGCGCAGCAGCGACGGCAGCAGCGGCAAGCGGCTGATGTGATGAACCCATGGCGGCTGTTTCCTGATCAGGTGACCCAGCAGGGTCAGAGCAGCCAGTCTAGATCCAGGTCTGTTCAGAGTCTCATTCAGCTTCTCCAGCAGAGGCTGAAGGACCAGTACAACACGGTTATCATCATCAATACACTGACCAATACTGTGATCAATACACTGATCAATACTGTGATCAATACACTGACCAATACTGTGATCAATACACTGATCAATACTGTGATCAGTAAGAGGAGTGTGAAGAGACAAGAGTCAGCTGACCTTGTGATGAGGCTCTCTGATGGAGGAGAGGAGGAGCACAACCTGAGAGGAGGACGAGTCCAGGTAATATTCCACCAGAGAGGAGAGGACAGCACCTCCTCTGTCTGAGAGGAGACGCTACACATTAGACAGACAGGTGCAGACAGACAGGTGCAGACAGACAGGTGCAGACAGACAGGTGGACTCACCTGTACTCAGCTGCTGGTTGACTGCTGCTCTGACTTGCTCAGCCTCCTGCAGCTCTGAACTGTCCAATAAGAGCAGGAGCTCAGCGATACTCACCTGCTGACTGGACATCCTGAACACCTGGACACAGACACACACACACACACACACACACACACACACACACACACACACACACACACCTGAGTTCCATTTCCTGTTGTCTTCCTCAGGTGTATTATGGGATGTAGACGTGTTTTCTTTAGGTTTATGGTTTTATTATTTTCTGTGACGAGGTTTGTGTCATCAGGATGAGATGCCGTCCTGTTTCTGTGTTTACAGGTGAACTAATCAAACAACATGTTTTTATGATGTTACGTGTCAGCAGGTGCCGACAGGTGAGTCTGTCACGCGATGATCTGATATTTAAACACAGTATTAAAACCAAAAGGTATTCTCTGACACTTCAGTTCTTTGACTGAGGACAAAGTCTGACATCAGTTCTTCACTTGTGATGAAGTATTTTCACTCTGTGCTCTTAAGTATGACACCTAAGGGTTAATAACTTCTTAGCTAGCTTTTGCATGTTGCACAGAATCCCTCAGGTTTCCTTAGTTAAGGTAAAACATTAAGGCATTTACTGCATTGAAAGCGACTTTACAGCAGTAAAATTCTGCAGTTTACATGGTAACTGTTTGTTTACACTGGCGCTTGTGATACCTTAAGTCTTTTGTGCAACAACCTAACTAACATTAAGGGATTCCTTAAGTATGGGACGAAAATAAGGGGGAGACCTTAGATACTTAAGTCAACGTTTCAAGGGAACCTTAAGAAAACGATGTGCTTTGTACAACTGATTTTACCTTAAGAAAACCTTAATTTGGACTTTAAAGAAAATCTTAATTTAAGATGTTTTGTTTGATAATTTAACTAACATTAAGGGATTCCCTATGTAAAAGACAAAGATAAGGAAGAACCTGACATACTTAAATGAACATTGTCGGGAAACCGAGCAGAAGAGACAAGTTTTGTACAACCAATAGGGGTGATAACGGTACACAAAAATCTCAGTTTGGTACGTACCTCGGTACACAAGTCACGGTTCATTTTTTTTTGGTTCAGTAATGAAAAAAATAGACAACTATTAAATATCTTTTACTTATTGGTAACCTTATTAAAACATACCACCACAGCAGTTAACTCTTTTTACACAATTTTTGAATGAAACAAATATATATGTAAAATCCTGCTTTTCACATTGTTTGAATGAAAATAGAAATATAAAAGTGAAAATTAAAATCCTGCTGTTTTTTTAACACATTTTTTGAATGAAAAATATAAATATACACTTCTACAAACAGTTTTACTCAATTAAAATAAAAAGTATAGTGCAGCTGGTCAGCTTTAAAGCCTGCTCAGGTTCAGTTTTACAAGGAACTTACTTTGCTTTCCCACTTTGTTAAAGTGCAGTAAACAAAACATGATCCCATATCTAAAGTGCAGCTTAAACAATTTTACTCAACTCCAATGGCGTTGGTTATTTCTTTAGTGCAATGGTCAGGGAAACGCTCTTTCTTTTTAAACAATGACAACATTGTAGTTTGCACCAGATTGCTTTTTCTAGTCGTGCCAGTAACGTTCAAACTCGGGTGGTGTCGCTTTAGACACCACCCGAGTTAGCATGTTAGATGTGTTTCCAAGTACAAACCCGACCGCTGTTCTGCAGTGTCGGCACACTGCTTTTGTCTTGTCAACTTGTTTATTTCCATCTTCGTATTTTACCCTGAAACCAAAGTGTTCCCAAACGGAGGACTTAAGGTTTGCGGGTGGGTCTTCAGGTTCGTCAGGCTCACTTGCCATGTTGTCAGAATGCGAGAATGCGCTGCACAAAGTGAAAGCGGAGATTTACGGGACTCGGTCCGTCACTCAATTATGTCCGTCGGGGAACTAGGTATTTTAAATGGTTCGGCTTGCGAAAACGGAATTAAAATAAAACAAAATAAAATAAAATAAAATAATATCCTGCGCCCAATAATTCGGTACAGGGTCGTGCCGAACCGGAAGTCGCGTACCGAACGGTTCGATGCAAATACATGTACCGTTACGGCCCCAACAACCGAATATTAGAAAACCTCAACTTGGACTTCAAGGAAAATCTTAACTTAAGGTGTTTTGCACAACAGTCACACCAGCTTTAAGGGATTCCTTAAGTATAAGACAAATATTAGGTGGAGACCTTGCATACTTAAGTAAACATCTTACGGAAACCTGAAGGGAAAGACGTGTTTGGTACATTGGATTTTATCTTAAGGAAACCTTAACTCTGACTTAAAAGAGAAAAGTCTTAACTTAAGGTGTTACGGTCAGCTGCACAGGACACAGAGCACTTCCTCACTGAGGAACAATGAACTTATTAAACAAACAGGTGAACAAGTACTCTGAGCTGTTTGGATAAAACACCTGAAGTTAAGGAACATTAGTAGTAAAGTCCTCAGTACTGTGTGTGTGTGTGTTGTGTATCTCTCAGTGTAACGTCACAGCTGATACGTAATAAAATAAACGTGACGTCAGAGTCCAGGTTGAAGCTAACCGTTAGCATTATTAGCCTCCACATTAGCTCACAGCTAACAGCAGGGGTGCTAAGCTAACGTGCTAACAGCTGCTGTATGTTTTGGAGTGAGCTAACGTTAGCTAACGGAGCTGACAGCGTCAGTTTCCCGCCCGCAGCTTTCCGGTAGGTCCCGGTGTTCACACACAAACAGACTTTACCGGGTTATTGCCGTTAAAACCAAACGTTACAAAGTTGAGTGTGACTCGGTTACCTTCAGACCTGTTGATCCGAGCAGGGCGCAGCCATGTTGAGCAACACGAAGCCCCGCCCACCGCCGGAATCTGTCGATCTACGTCAGGAGGCGTTCAGGGTCAGAAGAGACGGTGGGACAAACAACTTTCCACTGAGAGCTTGTGTTCGACGTAAACAGAGTGGTTTGAATTTAATTAATTAATCAGCTTCAGTGTGAAATGTTCCAGTGTTAGCGAGGTGACCAAGTCTCAACTATAATAATGATAAAGTTTATTTATGGAGAAAAATGCTCCACAGGACAAAATAAAAATAATAAACAGACCAACAATGAAACAGTTTAAAAGCAGGTTTAATTCACACTGAGCAAAGAGAGCTTCATATGTTCGTGTGTTATGAGAAACATTATTCCTAAACTGTTTCCTGACACAGTTGTTCAAAAATCTGTCTTGTGAACAACAGAACCTTTTATCGATCACCACTTCATATCCAGCCATGATACTTTAACCTGTCATCAGTTCACCTGTTCACCTGTCATCAGTTCATCAGTTCACCTCTCATCAGTTCACCTCTCATCAGTTCACCTGTTCACCTGTCATCAGTTCACCTGTTCATCAGTTCACCTGTTCACCTCTCATCAGTTCACCTGTTCATCAGTTCACCTGTCATCACTTCACCTGTCATCAGTTCATCTGTCATCAGTTCACCTGTTCATCACTTCACCTGTCATCACTTCACCTGTCATCAGTTCACCTGTTCATCACTTCACCTGTCATCACTTCACCTGTCATCAGTTCACCTGTTCATCACTTCACCTGTCATCAGTTCACCTGTTCATCAGTTCACCTGTTCATCACTTCACCTGTTCATCAGTTCACCTGTTCATCAGTTCACCTGTTCATCACTTCACCTGTTCATCAGTTCACCTGTTCATCACTTCACCTGTCATCACTTCACCTGTCATCACTTCACCTGTTCATCACTTCACCTGTTCATCACTTCACCTGTCATCAGTTCACCTGTTCATCAGTTCACCTGTTCATCACTTCACCTGTTCATCACTTCACCTGTCATCAGTTCACCTGTTCATCACTTCACCTGTCATCACTTCACCTGTCATCAGTTCACCTGTTCATCACTTCACCTGTCATCAGTTCACCTGTTCATCAGTTCACCTGTTCATCACTTCACCTGTTCATCAGTTCACCTGTTCATCACTTCACCTGTTCATCACTTCACCTGTCATCAGTTCACCTGTTCATCACTTCACCTGTTCATCACTTCACCTGTTCATCACTTCACCTGTCATCAGTTCACCTGTTCATCACTTCACCTGTTCATCACTTCACCTGTTCATCACTTCACCTGTCATCAGTTCACCTGTTCATCACTTCACCTGTTCATCAGTTCACCTGTTCATCAGTTCACCTGTTCATCACTTCACCTGTCATCAGTTCACCTGTTCATCACTTCACCTGTTCATCACTTCACCTGTCATCACTTCACCTGTTCATCACTTCACCTGTTCATCACTTCACCTGTCATCAGTTCACCTGTTCATCACTTCACCTGTCATCACTTCACCTGTCATCACTTCACCTGTCATCAGTTCACCTGTTCATCACTTCACCTGTCATCACTTCACCTGTTCATCACTTCACCTGTCATCAGTTCACCTGTTCATCAGTTCACCTGTTCATCACTTCACCTGTCATCACTTCACCTGTTCATCACTTCACCTGTCATCAGTTCACCTGTTCATCAGTTCACCTGTTCATCACTTCACCTGTTCATCAGTTCACCTGTTCATCAGTTCACCTGTTCATCACTTCACCTGTCATCAGTTCACCTGTCATCACTTCACCTGTCATCACTTCACCTGTCATCAGTTCACCTGTTCATCAGTTCACCTGTTCATCACTTCACCTGTCATCAGTTCACCTGTCATCACTTCACCTGTCATCACTTCACCTGTCATCAGTTCACCTGTTCATCAGTTCACCTGTGGAAGCTTCCAAACAGGTGTTTTTGATCATTAAGCATCTTCCTCAGTCTTCTGCTGCTCCTGTCACAACTTTATTACAGCGTGTTACAGAATGACTTCATCATATCATCAGCTGAACGTTAAATATCTCTGAGCTGTGTTCAGCTGAATAAAGGTCAAAACATATTTACAGATAATCACATTCTGTTCTACCTGAAGGTTAACACAGAGTCCAGACTGATGTAGAGTCAGAGTTATATTTTCTGTTACTGTGACACGCAGAGTTTAATAAACCTGAACCTGGTAAAACACTGATCAGAGTGACGGCCACTGTAATAGTAACAGTAATAGTGTGTGTGTGTGTGTGTGTGTGTGTGTGTGTGTGTGTGTGTGTGTGTGTGTGTGTGTGTGTGTGTGTGTGTGTGTGTGTGTGTGTGTGCCAGCAGCAGCTGTGTGTGTTCTCAGTCTGATAATAAAGTTGCTGCAGCTTGTTGAGCAACTTTGACCTGAAAGTTGAACTCAACTCAGTTTTTTTTCTTCAGCACAGAAACACATGAACAAACTTGTTTCTCTCTCTGAGTGTGTGAGTGTGTGTGTGTGTGTGTGTGTGTGTGTGTTTGTGTTGAGTGAACGGATTTTTCTATTATGAGAGACAGGAAATGTTGCTGTGTGTGAACATGCACTGACAATAAAGGAATTCATTCATTCATATTTTATGTTTCAGTGGAATTCTATGAATTTCTTAAGCTTCTTATTTTATCTTTGTTTAATTCAGACAGGTGTCTCTGTGTCTCTGACCTCTGCTGTAACATGTGGAGTCAATGCTAAGCTAAGCTAAGCTAACCTGAGCTAGGCTAAGCTAACTAGCTAGCTGGCTGCAGCAGACAGAGAGTTGACCTGACGTGTGTTTGGCTGCAGCAGAGCTGCTGGAGATAAGAGGTTTCATCAGTGGACACAGTATAAATAGCAGCAGTGTGACTGCAGACAGACAGACAGACAGACGGACAGGTGATGATGATGATGATGATGAAGCTGTTGGTGCTAGTTTTCTGTCTGAGCTCAGCCTCAGCTGCCAAGGTGAGTGTGACCTCATCACAGATCATTAACTGTAAATATGATGTCATCAACCCGACAGCGTGTCACAGCATCTGACGCACACTCTGGTTTTTATCAGACAAACAGGAAGTGGTGACTCTGTTGGGACTATTTTCAGCGGAGGATTAATCCACGTTTGGTGCTGTAGTGAGTGTTAGTGTCAGTCAGGCTTTAACTACAGTCAGAGTTCACACACATTTAATGGAGATCATTCCAGACCTTTCCAGGACTGTTTAAGGACCTGAACTAAGATTTCCAGGACCGTTCACTAACAGGAGCATTGCACCGTCTCACAGCTGCATTAGCATCAAACATCTAAAACTTTCAGTGAGTCACAGCCGTGAAAACGTTCATGAGCCAACATGTAAAGTCACATTTTATTTCCCTCTGATTCAAACACATCAAACTTTATTCAAACACACGTCAGGCAGCGCATGGCAGGTCTGCGTCACAGCTACAGAGAATAAACTCACCATCATGTGACGTTAAGGGTTAAAGCTTCTACTCTAACTGTGTCACTACACATGACAAAACTTCAGGGGTTGGTCGCACAAAACACCTTAACTTAAGATTTTCCTTAAAGTCCCCATTAAGGTTTCCTCACAATAAAATCGTTTACACAAAACACCCTTAAGTCTTCTCTCACTTAAGTATTTATAGTTTTCTCCTTGTCTTGGTCTTATACTTAAGGAATCCCTCACCCGTTGCAGAAAAGACCTTAGCAACCAAAGCAAGGTAAAAAAAACCTTAAGGTAGATCCATAGAGTGTATGAAATAATGGACGTACGTCACCCGGCAGTTGTGGACTCCTGTTTTGAAGCCTCGCGTTCCATATTTCAGCCGTCACCATCTTGTTGAGCCAGAAGTGACCATATTTGGGTGAGAAGGTGGATCTATCTACCTGTCAGTCAAAGAGGCCCCGCCCCCAGAATGATGTGTAACTTTAAGTCTTAATAAAATGAAAACACGTGAGTTCTGTAATAATTCAGTACAGTTGTCATGAATGTTTTAAAATGATCTACAGAGACCAAAACAGGCTGTAAACATGTTGATTTCTACAAGTTAACGCGGAGCTCTGTGGGGACGGACTCACTGTTGGAGCCAGCCCCTAGTGGACATTAGAGGAACTGCAGGTTTTGGATTCATGTTTCATCACATGAGATCACTGACCACAGGCCTGTGTTATGTGTGTGTGTGTGTGTGTGTAGCTGGGGGTGGTGCAGACGGAGGGGGGGCAGGTGGAGGGGAAGAGCCACAGGATGGGGCTGTTTAGGTCCGTCGACGTCTTTAAAGGAATCCCCTTCGCTGATGTTCCAGGAAAGTGGGAGAAACCAAAACCTCACCCTGGATGGACTGGTGGGTAACTCACACTTCCATCACACTGTTTCCCTGACAACCAGGCCCACTGCCATTTCCTTTAAAAACAGACTTTTTTTAAGAAAAGTCACAATGCAGGTCGAAAGGGTAAATGAGCACGCCGTCCCTGAATGTCCAGAACTGACACAGGAGAGTGTCACATTTAGACGTGTACGTTCAATGAGTGTTTGAACAGCAGGGATGAGATCGTGTTGCTCTAAGCGTTGGGCTAACTCTCTACATGAACCAGAGTTTTGAAATTTAACAAACATCCAATCAGACCTTCAGTCTCTGTTGCTGGGCAGCAGATGGCAGGATGAAGTTCTTTCAACTAAATGGATGAATTCACTTTTAAATTTTGTCCCGAACAGATTTATTAAGAATGTTTGTGGTGACCCAGAAAGACGTGGTTAGCTTAGTGTAAGTTAGCTTAGCATAAAGACTAGAAACAGAATGCGACGCACAGGGAGCAGTTCCTCGTCTACAGAGATCACCATGTTTCTACAGCAGCCCTGAACGGACAAACCAAACACTGACTCCAGATAGAGACATTCATGTGTTCATGTCAGCCACCTTAGTTAGCAGCTCCAACGTGACGAGCAGTGTTGATAAAACACAGATTTCTTTTATCCTGAAACGTCTTTATTCAGAGTGTTTCCTGGTGTAAATCAGCTGGTGTGTGTTTCTGAGAGGAAGAGACCTCTGAGGATAACAACAACAACAACAACAACAACAACAACAGTAAAACAGGAAATGGAATAAAAATGCTGATGTTCGTTGTTTCCAGGCATCCTGAAGGCCACGACACATCGGGATCGCTGCCTGCAGGTGACGCTGCTGCAGACAAAAACCCAGGGCAGCGAGGACTGTCTGTACCTGAACATCTTTGTTCCACAGGGACGGAAATGTACGTAACACACACACACGCTCACACATAGGGTCCGTCCCAAGTCTCTTAAATTACTGCTATTTATCTTACCTAGCTGACTTTGCTAGCTGTTTAGCTCCTCCCACCTAGGGAAAAATGCTAGGAGCTAGCGCTAGGAGCGATGAGTGAGCATTGTCAGTTTAAGAGACATGAGACGTCCTTTCCACTTTCCTTTCATGACTCTGGTCACACACTTTTGCATGTAGCAGCTGCACATCACCGACAGTCCAATGAACAACGCAACGGGTTGTGACTGAAATAAAGACTAATTGCAACATAACAATCTTGCATGAAATATCATTACTCTTTGAAGTACGTACGTGAATTACAGCGATTCATTGCAAAGAATGCATGTAACGGGTACTTACTCTTGTACTGTTTCTCCACCATCTCGTTCAAATGTGCCAGATGTAGAGGGCGGGTATTTATACGTCATGGGGTTCAGCTGAAAAACTCTTCCGGATAGGAAGCTCTCGACCATCCTAGCACTAGCTCCTCGCTGCACGAATAAGAGACTTGGAACGGCCTAGAAGATGGCGGACCTTGAACGACTTCCGGTTCAAACGAGGAGCTACCAGTAGCACTATAAAAATAAGAGACTTGGGACGGACCCATCATGTACCACACCGATCACAGTGTTTCACAGCAGTGGAGGAAGCACTCTGTAAAAATGATAACACCACATGGTGAAGAACACTGCGGCGGCTTCACTCATAAAATCCAGACAGTCGTTCAGTTTGTGATCGAAACAACAGATCTGGTTCATCTGTGGTTTAAAATATGTAGAAGACATCTGGACATTGGGGCGTCACAGATTGGCCTTCTGATGACCATGGCAGAAAAATCCAATATGGCCGCTTCCCTATGGCTACATCTTTGCTGCAGCGGTCTGGGTTTAAGAAGTAGGCGGGTCTATGGTCACTAACTTTAAGCCAGTCAGGTTTCGGGCCTGTTCATGTGGTTCCATGTATTTCTGAAAAAGGGTATTTGTCTTTGTGTTTGCACCTGTCATTTACACGTAACCGGCGCTTTTATCGACGAAAACAGAGATTTTCAAGAAAGGCTTCCAAAGCGAAAGTTTTTAAAAATATCCGTTTCTATGGAGACGTGTAAACAGGATGGACGAAGATTTTGGAAAACGATGACGTGCAACCCAGTTCGCATATGCCCATTAGGCGCCTGGGAACCACAACAACAATGGCGGATATATGCCAGGTTGTTTATGTTTTGTTAGCACTTTTGGGACTACTTACAAGCTTACAAATGAACTTAGCACTGCTGCATCAACATCACCGCTACATCGGTGCACAAAGACGTCTGCTGTGCCCAATATTAGTCAGTGCATAGCAGCTAACTATGCTACATAAGGTTAAAATGTAGTTTATCATTGTTTTTATCACTAGCGCCAAGAGGAAAACAAATCACTGTGCATGCGCAGAACATTCTTCTGTGGTGTTTGACATCTGGTGTATCGCCACCTGCTGGTCTGGCGTGCTAACTGCAGCAAAAAGCTGCTGTTGTTGCGTTTTCCTGTAAACAGAGATATTGTTTTCACAACTGATGGAGTAAACCCGGAATTTTTCAAATACGGGATAAATAAAAATTCGTTTTTATTTGTATGTGTATCCGTGTAAACAAGGCCTTAGTGAAGCTGGGGCGATGTTATGTTGTGACAGGATGTTCATTCATCAGGCTCCACCCACTGTCCCCAAAGAGTCCAAATAAATCATACATCTGAGTATTCCAGTGTGTTTTCAGTGCTTAGAAATTTGAAACAGACACCAAGTTTTCCAAAAGAGTTAAAAATAAAACTTATCAAACTGCCATCTTGGAAATATGCAAATTAGGGGTCCAGATGCATCCAATCATAAAAATAAACATTCCAGTGAGTTTCTGATGGTCAGAAAACATTAAACAGACACCAGGTTTATATCTGTAGCACGTCTGGTTCACACGCTAAACAGTTTTCAGGTGGTGGCCATACTGGATTTTGCTGCCTTGTTCATCAGAGTGCCGATCTGTGACGCCCTGATGTCCAGATGTTTTCTACATATCTCAAACTACAGATGAACCACATCTGGTGTTTTTATCACAAACTGAATGATTGGTCAGTTTTGCCGCCACACTAGATTTTTATACTGACAGGAAGTGATGTAACAGATGTGACGCCAGATGTCATCAAACAATCTGTTGTTTCACCTCCACAGTTTTCTTTTGAAGTATCTGAAACTCAGTGATGATGATGATGATAATCATGATGATGACGTTATGCTCTTCATCGTCCCCTCTGTGTCTTCGTCAGTGTCTACGAACCTACCGGTGATGGTGTACCTGTTCGGTGGTGCCTTCCTGTTGGGGGCGTCCAACGACGTGGCGATCCTTGGGGACTCTCTGTACGACGGGAAGGAGATGGCTGACAGGGGTGATGTCATCGTTGTCACGGTGAACTACAGAGTCGGTACGCTGGGTTTCCTCAGCTCCGGAGACGCCCGACTGCCAGGTACGACCGAAACACAGACACTGTCACTGATCTTTGATTGTGTCTCAGTTTGTTTACATGTTCAACCTGATCATTTGCTCAAACTCCTAATTACTGTTAGCAGCTAACTAGTGTTAGCAGCTAACACTAGTTAAGGAAGTTGGGGTCAGACCGGGGTTGGACCGATGTGCTGTGTTTGGATGCATGCTGGTGATTTCCCAGCATGCATGTGATCAGAGCTGTGGTGTGTGTTTATCAGTGTGTGAGCAGATAAAGTGTCTGTTAGCTCAGCTGCTGCTCAGATCCGATGACTCAGAGTAAATGTTCAGATCATTTCTGTTTTCAGCTTCAGCTCCGACCGGCGGAGCTCAGGTTCAGGTGGGAGGCGGCTCAGGTGTGATGCCTTCACTGTTTGTTGGCAACAAGCTGCTGTTTGTCTCAGCGACAATCTGGTACACTGTCAGACCTTTTCGGAGAACTCAAGAACATTTCCTGAAGAACTGTGAGAATGAAGAGTGAAGTTCTGTCTGATGAAAGTCTGCGATAAAAATTATTATACGTTTTATTCACGGAGTTCATTTATAGATGCTCAGAGACACTTTATATTATAACAGATGATAAAATATGAAACAATCACAGTTTCGTAACGTAGAAACTTGGTGTTGTGAAGAGATCATCTTTCTCTCTGCTGCTAATCTCACAAAATACTGGAGCAATCAGCCTCAGACTGTGACTGCACATGTATAACTGTACACTCATGGACCGCTAATGGTTGTGATGATTCAGAATAATTAAAAACCTGTTTTATTGACTCCTCGCTCCTCTTAACCAGTCGGCAGGGGCCACAAGTTCTCCAGAAATTATCTTGAGCCACACCAGCTGACAAACTGTTGGTGAGTTGGTTTGTGTACATCGTCTCCATGACAACGCACAGAGCCGACTGTAAACAGACACGTGTCACAAACTGCAGTAAAAACATGAGCTGAGCCGTACGTTGTGAATGTGCTGTATACATGTCCAAATAATGCTCCCAAAGCCTGATTAACACCGACCAGTCCAGCTGCCACTGTGATTGGTGGATCCCAAAATCTACTTGACACTCAGTAGATGACCGTCGTGTTTTCAGCTGCTGACTGAAGAACATCTAACAGACACATAATCATTTTATTAGCATTCAGCTCGTGCTGATTTCCAACCCTGATACTGTCCCACTGTGTTCTTTAGTTCAGTCACTTTAATCACAAACTCAGAAGAAAGTAAAGTCTTGTGGAGAATGCGGGCATCGATCCCACTACCTCTCACATGCTAAGCGAGCGCTCTACCATTTGAGCTAATTCCCCTGTGAGTGGATGTCTCACGTAGCTCTGCGCACCTCCTCTGCTCCTCCTCCCCTCCATTCCACAGTTTTCCAGACTTTGCAGGCCTATGGAGTCACTCTGGAAAGAGACCTGGATGAGAGATCGATGTAAAGCTAAACACAGCGTGATGCAGAGAGTGGTGACTCACAGGAACAAAGAGGTTTGAGATCATTTCTACTTGGAGGTCAGAGGCCGTGATAATTACAATACACAGATGTCATGTTTGACGGTACGTCCGGTTACTGTTGCCAGGCAGCCTGTTTTTCTGGTGACGTTCTCACAGTAACACTCGCTGACTTCTTCCTCATCCACAGAAGGTTTTGTTTATAAGCAACCTGACATTCATAGCGTTCTGCAATGAGCATTAACGCCTTTTGTCTTCTATGGAGGCCTGTGCTATGGCAGGAAAGTAAAGGAACCTGCGACGAGGATGGGATTCGAACCCACGCGTGCAGAGCACAATGGATTAGCAGTCCATCGCCTTAACCACTCGGCCACCTCGTCTCTGCTGGGGTGTGTTCAAGGTGATGACTGAGCGTGATGTCATGAAAAGCAAACACTGTTGACTCCAACTGGACTTTTGTTGTCAGAGTATCGATGCCCATATTCTCCACCAGACTTTATTCTCAGCTGATAATGAGTGAAAGACAGAGAGACATCAGACAGACTGACATACAGGTGGTGTGAGCTGACCTCTGACCTCTGACCCTGATGATGAAACTAAACAGTGACATCAGCAGGTTCCAGAGCAGCTCCATACAGTCTAACATGAGCCTGTATGCTGATGACACTTTTATATCCAACAACAGCTCAGCATCACTGAGTGAAGTCCCTCAGCTGATGAGGAGGTTTTCACAACGTAACAGAAGATGAGATGAGTTCAACCCGACTGAGACGACCCTGAGGAGTCCCACTGTGTTCTTTAGTTCAGTCACTTTAATCACAAACTCAGGAGAAAGTAAAGTCTTGTGGAGAATGCGGGCATCGATCCCGCTACCTCTCACATGCTAAGCGAGCGCTCTACCATTTGAGCTAATTCCCCTGTGTATGAATGTCTCATGTAGCTCCGCCCACCTCCTGTGTGTGTGTGTGTGTGTGTGTGTGTGTGTGTGTGTGTGTGTGTGTATGCAATGTGTGTGTGTGTGTGTGTGTGCAGTGTGTGCAGTGTGTGTGTGTGTGTGTGTGTGTGCAGTGTGTGTGTGTGTGTGTGTGTGGTGCGTTCAGTGACTCAGATGTGGTTCCAGTGAATGTCACAGCTGCAGTAAAAGCTGTCTTGTCAGTCAGACGGCTGATCAGCTGTTCATGGTTCTCTTCAAAGCTGTACTGTGGCTCTCTGAAGATGCGCTCTCTGGATCTGCCAGTAAGGCTCCATATCTCAACACCTGCCTGGAGCTGAATGGTTGGTTTCTGAGCCCAGTTTAGTTTTGTAGCATGTTAACAGAGGATGAAGTTGAGATGTAGCAGTGTTCCTGTAGTTCAGAGCTCTTTAATGCAGCCATCAGTAAACTTTGGTGTAGACACATGTTGTTTTCACATGGAAACTGTATGTTAGATTTGGACGAGGTCTGGAAGATCTGAGCTGATTGTTTCACTGATAATGGAGCATGTTATCTTGTTGACATGTCACATTCAGGACAGACTAAAGGAACCTGCGACGAGGATGGGATTCAAACCCACGCGTGCAGAGCACAATGGATTAGCAGTCCATCGCCTTAACCACTCGGCCTCGGTCCACAGCATTGTTAACTCAATTATTTTTCACAACACGTACTCATACATGGGGAATTAGCTCAAATGGTAGAGTGCTCGCTTAGCATGTGAGAGGTAGCGGGATCGATGCCCGCATTCTCCACAAGATTTTATTTCAGTCTAGGATATACTGAGTGAAAGACAGTGAGTTATGAGACATTGGTTGGATGAGCTGAGCAACTGTGGAGCAGCTTACAGCCAGTTGTTTAAAACCAACGTCTGTTGCTCTGTGGTTGAAAGTTAAGTTAGCTTATTTTGGGAGTTCCAGGAGGGGGGAGCTGCAGTGGAGAAGCTGCTCCGGGTTTGGTATTCAGTCCTGGGCAGTGATGAAGTGATGTCCTGGTGGGTGTCTTCATTGTACAGAAGAACTTTCTTCATCTCTCATTGGAGAAAGAATTCTTCTTCATCAGACACGTGGACACTCAGGACTAATAAACCAAACCACAGTGATGTCACACTGACAAAAACAATCACTTCCAGACAGACACAGATATGTGAAATCATCAGACTTGTTTATTTCTGTTGTCATGTTCAGTTTTAAAGTTTAAAATATATAAGTAAACAAGGCACTCCGACCGATGTTTGATTTTATGTTCTGTGTTGCTTTGCTGGCGTCTTTAATAAACCAAATCTACCAACACAGAAGCTAAACAATGTGCTGCTGTGGATAGGGCCGCAGAAAAATGGATTCAAGCCACCAAAGAAACTCAGTTGCACCTAAAACGATCATTAATGTAAGTGTACGCTGTATTTAGAATATTCTCTCCACTGTACTTTGTACATTAACCTATCAACGCAGCTGTAGACCAGTGACTCCAGTGCTGTGCAAAGTAAAATTACTCTTTTTTTGTTAGCAGATTCTGGTTGTTTTGAGATAGCAGACTCAATCAGGCTGTTCCCATAAAATGTTTGTACATTTTTCTACGAAAAGTAATGCAGCAAAATTTATATGTCCCATGTAATCATGAGCCAGTAATTTGTGAATAACCCACATATTTTGGAAGGCTGCGATCATGTGACCAAAGCACTGATGGGAGTAAACACGGAAGCAGTCCCCAGCGGTGTTGGAGGCAGGTTGGGGCAGTGGACGGGTCACAGAACCACAGACTTTGGTCCTTTAACATCTGAATTTTAAGGAGGCTACGTCATCGAATCCTGCTGAAGGACTGTTCCAATGTCAAGGATCCTTTGAATTTTACTGAGGACAGAGTCCTTCATTCAGAATACTTTCAAGGATGCATGTGTGTATCTAGTACCCACAATTCTTTGTGCAAGATTTGCTGGAATTGAAGGCGGGACCTGTTTAGAGACACACACCTGGGCACTGGCCTGTTCCAGTGTGTGTTCCAATGTTAGGAAGGAGTCTTGTCTCACCTCTGTAGGACCCGACTGGGAAGGACCCGCCCTACCAAGGAAACATCTTTGACTCTGACAAGCACCATTTGAGTCATTTTAAGATACGTTATTCCTAAACCTAACCTCTGTAACTTTATGTTAATTACATAACTTTACATTAAGGATGTAACATCACTCATGGGGCATGAATTCATAAGATATCATATGGACCGTTCTGTGAGGATACGTTGCTGCAGATTCCTGTCAGAAAAGACTGTCTTCAGGTCAAGTGGTGAAAATATTCTGAATGAAGCGTACACTCACACTGACGATGTTGTTTTTAGGTCGGCCTTTTTGAGTCAGTGTTGTTCAGCGATGTTTCAGCGCCGGGGTTTTTCAACCTGAAGGTTACTGTAAACAAACACTGTGATTCAGTTTATAGACATGCATTAACAGAGAGATGTGGGCTCCCAGTCCACACTCTGTACTGGTCAGTGTGGGGACTTGAAAGTGTCACCCCAAGCTAGGTCGCACGCTGAGATGCCGCCACCGACATGTTAACTCTGAGGAAGCAGTAGTTTAAGAACAGTTTGATATGAACTCGTCTGATGACCTCAGTCAGAGACAGGAAACAGTGAACAGGTGATCCTTTTACCTCTCAGGTAATTATGGTCTGTGGGATCAGCACGCTGCCATCTCCTGGGTCCGCAGGAACATCGTGGCGTTCGGAGGAAACCCCGACAACATCACCATCTTTGGCCAGTCAGCCGGAGCCGCCAGCGCCAGCTTCCAGGTCAGAGGTCGAAACACTGCAGCTGACAGGAAGTTCAGATTTTTAAAGAAATTAAATGTTTTTTACACAAAAACAATTAAAAAAAAACTTAATGATACTCACAATAGTTGCTAATTAATTTTCAAATCAATCATCTGTTCGTTTGGGCTGCAATCGTAATTTTTCCTTTAATTCATTCACAAAAATCTTAATAAGACAACATTTGTTTGTATATCACTTCTTGCATGACGCCCATCATCTCATTAATCTTAATGTGTCTGTTTGTCCCCTCAGATGCTGTCCCCCTACAATAAAGGGTTATTCCGCAGAGTGATCACTCAGTGTGGCGTGGCCCTCAGTCCCTGGGCTCTGCAGAGGAACCCCATGGCTCTCACCAAGAAGGTCCACAAAACACTGTCGACTGAAACATGGATCAAAGTGATTCTGTTTAATTAACATGTAGTTTTTTTGTTCCGCAGATCGCTCGTAAAGTCGGCTGCTGGAGAAGCAACGAAGACGACATGATCACTTGTCTGAAGATGAGCGACCCGGTTGGTCTCACCATGGCAGGAAAAATTGACGTGCTGCTGATTCTGGGAAAAGGTGAGAACATCTGGAGCAGACAGAAACAGTTCGACCCTTAAGTGTAGTCTCACTGTGTTTAAAGCTGCGTTAAACAGCTTTTCACCAGCAGGGGGCAGAATTTAGACCCCAAACAAACTGTTTAGACTGTGTTGGGTCACCTCATGTCACAGCTGTTTGGATACATTAAACTCCAGATGTCCAACACTCCCACTGAGCAGGGTACATAACTCATTCAGATCAGGTGGAGAGATCCACTTCCTCTCAGGAGGAAATCCAGGAAGAGGAAGTCTTTAAGTGTGGGAGTGGCCTATTTGAATCCCTTTTGTTTGAGACCATGCTGCAAGGTGAGTGTGTTTGCTGATCCTGTGACTTCATCTTCTCTATGTCCTTTAACTTTAGCTTATATTGTAGTTATGCTATGTAGCGTGTGAAATAGAGTATGGTGAATGTGCTAGGAAAGGTAGTATCAGCATTGCTTCTGCCTGGAGCTTGCATGTACAGAGCCTGGGTGTGTTGAAGGTGGCAGTGCTGTTTGGGCTGAGAAAGCCATGTGTAAGTAAGGTAAAGGAGGTTGTTGGGTTGGTGTGGGGAGCAGTGAGACCTGGCATTAGGGGAGTGTCTCTGGGACGCCAGAGATCACTGTCTAGCCTCCTGGAGGTGTCGTGGGACCAACTAGACGAAACACTGGTGAAAAGAGGTTCCCACCCAATGAACCCAAAGACATGTTAATTATCACTGCTCACTGGTCTGTATAGTTAAGCCTTGCCATAATAGCTTATCACAGGGCTTAGGAGGTTATTCACTGAGTGCTGATCCTTTCTCTAGAGCACAAACTTCTTGTGTTTATTTGAATTGAAATGTTCTTTATAGCTTCATATGTCCCCTGAAGTTATTCTAACTACTGAGAAACACCCTCAAGAAAGTCATCAGAACAGCAGACAGACTTTGCAGAACATGGAGGGATTATTAAACAGGCCAACTAGACACAGGGCCAGGGACCAATAGTATCAGGTGGCCCCCCTCGCCTTACCTGTAAAATGTCAAATTAACATGTACCAACCACAAAGAGACACAAGAAGACCATGACAAGATGAAAAGGAACTGCAATGAGACAAAGGAGTACTACAAAACAGGCAAAACAACTAAAAATAGGCACAAAATTACACAAAAAGGGGCGCCCAGGAGCTCAGTGGAATCCCATGTACAAACGCTATGTCCTTGCCACAGTGGCCATGGGCTCGATTCCTGCCCTTTGCCCTTTGCTGCATGTCATCTTCTCTCCCTCCCTCTCTCATATTTCAACTGGCTTATCAAATGAAGGTTAAAAAAAAGCTGAGAAAAAGCTGAAAATTGCCCCAAAGAAACCCCAACAACTACGAAAAAAGTGAAAACAACTACAAGGAGACAAAAAAAGGCCAAAACAAGACACAACATGACAAATAAGACACCTCAAGTTACCTCAGAGAGACACAAAATCACAAAAAGATGCAAAACAACTACAAAGTGACATAAAACCAAAAAAAGGCACAAAATGACCACAAAGAGACCCAAACGACTATGAAATGATACAAAAAGGCCATAGCAAGACACAAAATGACAAAAAAGACACAGAATTACCCCAAAGAGACAAATATCACTTCAGAGAAAAGTGACTACGAAAAGACAGATAGCAACTACAGAGGGATGAGAAAAGAGACACAAAAAGACAAAAAACACACAAAATTACCTCAAAGAGACAGAAAACCACTGCACAGTCTGTGTGTCTTGCTCCCATTTAAGAGAGGTGGTGGGGCCCTTAGTATATCTGTGGGGCCCGCGGTCTCCTTATCGGCCCCCTGGTGCAGAAAGAGCTTAACAAAGTCAACCAGATGTCTCTCCCGTCGTGGACTATTAGAAATAAGATGATTTTTTGTGACCCCTGAAGGTGGATACGTCCGTCTCAGTCTCCATAAAGGTTGAGACGTCCATGTCAGTCTCCGTCTTCTCCCTGTAGGTGTGGTCATGGATCTCCTTGAACTTTCTCCAGTGATCGACGGTGACTTCATCCCTGATGACCCCAGTCGGCTGTTTCATAACGCTGCTGGGGTTGATTACATGGCTGGAGTCAACAGCATGGACGGACACATCTTCGCTGGAGTCGACGTTCCTTCAATCAACCAGAGGAAGGCCAACACCACCGTGTGAGTACTGGAAGGCTGCTTCAAGGCTGCTTTAGACACTGCAAAACCAGGACCAGACACCAGACTCAAGGAGATTCCTAAACAAAGATGATTATGATAGAAAATTTAGACTTACAGTAATTTTTCTGTTCATCACTAAAACACATTTTTACATCATTAATATCAGAAATGTCGACAATATCAAATCTTTAGTCTGTGATTCCACTGCTATCATACACCACTCATTTGGAGTCCCACAGGGCTTCATTCTGGGCTTAGTGCTCTTTAGTCTTTGATGATGATGATACGAATTTTACATAATGTTGGATACACACTGATAGTCTGTTTTTGAAGTCCCATGAACTGGAATTTATGGATCTGGTGGGCTTTAATTCTCAAATTATGTACAAAGCAAGAAATAATTTACTACCTGGCATCACACAAAACATATTCTTGACAGAGAGGGGGGTATGTGCATATCAATTTGTGCGGTCATTTTGTGGAACGCACTGGGTGAAGTAAGGATATCAGTTTAAAAAGAGGTACAAAGATAGTATTTTCTTAAGGAACAAAAATGATCAGAGGGAAGGTAAAACACACTCAGGTTGATACTGTTGTAGTTTTTTGTTTTGTTTTTTAACATCTTGTATTTCCAAATTTGTATTATACGTATATGGGGTAATATTAGCTATAAGAGCAGGTATGTATGAAACAGTTTGATTAGTGATTTGTGATAGATTAGTATAGTGTGAGAGTAGGGGTAGGACTAGACAAGCATGTTGCTTCTTCCTACTCCTTCTTGGACAGGAAATATTTACGTTTCTCATTTTGACTTTGGGCATTATTAACTGTTTTGTCTCTGTTTTGTATGTTTTTTATCCTACGAGATATTTTTCATTTTTAAATGTTTGAAATAAATAAATCAAATCAAATCAATCTTTATATGTTACCACATACAAAAAACATCATTAACGTCAATCACTATGCAGACGATACTGAACTCTAAACAGCTGTTGTGTAACCTGTTCACGTTGGTCCTCAGAGAGGACGTGAAGGGTCTGCTGGCCGGTCTGACCAAAGAGAAGGGAAACGCTGCCATTGACTCAGCCTACAGCATTTACTCATCTACCTGGGGGTCGGCGCCAGATCCAGAGGTGGTGAAGAAGACGGTGGCCGACATCGAGACTGATTTCCTGTTCCTGGTTCCCACTCAGATCGCCCTCCAGCTCCACGCGAACAACGCCAGGTCAGCTCTGAGGGAGAAATAAATACATTTGATTTTTTGTAAATGTAAACAATAATTTTACAGAGTGAAATTATCCTTTAGTCTCTGCTGTGACTCACAGTGACTCATTAAAACATCTGAACCTTCAACAGGAAGTGAAAGAAAAAAGGTTTTCATACTGAAATCCTCTAAAATGATGTTTTGAGTTTGCTGTTGTTTGTCCCTTAGTGGAGCCCATACCTACTCCTACCTGTTCAACATGAAGACTCGTATCCCAGGATTCCCTCGCTGGGTGGGGGCGGAGCATGCTGAGGACCTGCAGTACGTGTTTGGTAAACCCTTCGCCACTCCACTAGTCTACTTCCCCCGACACCGCGATTTGTCCGGGTACATGATCGCGTACTGGACCAACTTCGCCAGGACCGGGTAAACTCCCAGCATGCACTGCAAACACACAGGCCGACACACCTGAGTACAAACTGGTCTACGTTTAGACTGGTTTCTGTTGGTCTAAACTGGTTTCTTTTGGTTTAAATTGGTCTCCATTGTTCTGCACTGAACTGAACTGATGAGAACAGGTCTGGTCTGACTGGTCTTTTTTAAACTGGTGTAAACTCTGCTCCTGTCTTCAGTGATCCCAGTAACGGTAACCATAAGGTACCAGCTCCCTGGCCCGCCTATACCAGAACCCACCATCCCTACCTGACCATCAACCACAAGATCAGCAAGTCCTCTGTCAGGTACTGCACTGTACTCTACTGTGATTCTACTGTACTCTACTGTGATTCTACTGTACTCTACTGTGATTCTACTGAGTCCTACTGTGATTCTACTGTACTCTACTGTGATTCTACTGAGACCTACTGTGATTCTACTGAGTCCTACTGTGACTCTACTGTACTCTACTGTGATTCTACTGAGTCCTACTGTGATTCTACTGAGTCCTACTGTGATTCTATTGTACTGTACTGTGATGTGTTTTACTCTGCTGAACATTACTCTGCTCCTACTCTACTTGACTCTATTCTACAGTAACTGTCCTCTACTCTGTTGTGTTCTGTGTCTGTGTATTCTATTGTAATCTACTGTATTCTACTCAGCTGTCATTGTCATTCTACTGGATTCTACTGGATGGAAACAATAAAGCTTTGAGAGATGCAGATGATGGTTTACTGTCAGAGGAGATATGTATATATGTATATAATATTTGACAGTAATACCTGTGTTTGTTCTGTGCAGCTACGACCTGAGATCAGAATATGTCACCTACTGGACTCAGACCTACAGCCGCCTGCCGTCAGTCAGGAGGGCGGGGGAAGAGGAGGATGATGGAGGGATGAAGAGAGAAGAGACGGAGAACTGATCTGACAGCAGAACGTCTGACTGCTGATGGTTTTATTATTAGTCATTCTTCCTCTGTGGTGACTGAAACATGATAATCACAAACAACAACAAGTGAAGATGTCAACAGAATAAACATATCAGGTTTACCTGCAGCAGGTGTGTTCTGTACTTTTCTTCTACTGTTTAATAAATGAAACTGAATTCTGAACTCTGGCTCTTTTATTCCTTCACCGAACAGCTGATCCACGTTATTATCTTCAGCCCAACATCACTCAGTCAACCAGTGACTGATCTACAAGTCTCTAACTGAGGTGGAAAGTAACCAGTATACACTGCTGAAAAAACTAAGGGAGCTCTTAATGGTCACAGTCTTACAGGAAGTCAGTCAAACTTCAGGGAGATCAATCAAGTGATTGTGAATCAGTTTCAGCTGCTTTGGGTCAAATCAAAGAGACAACAGGAAATGGTTTTACATGTGGTGTCCATAGACAGTTGCTCTCTCCTTATCCTTCCTGACTGATTCTTCTCTAGTTTGGTCTTCTGCTGGTGTCCTTGGCACTACTGGTAGCATGAGGCCGTACCTGCAGCCCAATCAGGTTGATACCAGATACCAGGAGACCGGCCGTTACGCCAGGAGAGCTGGACAGGGCCGTAGAAGGGCATCAACCCAGCAGCAGGACCGCTATCTGCTCCTTTGTGTGAGGAGGAACAGGAGGAGCACTGCCAGAGCCCTACAACATGACCTCCAGCAGGCTACTGGTGTGCATGTTTCTGACCTCACTGTCAGAACCCCATGCCCTGGGTTCCTCCTGGTGCAGAGGGCCCTGGGTTCCTCCTGGTGCAGTGGGCCCTGGGTTCCTCCTGGTGCAGTGGGCCCTGGGTTCCTCCTGGTGCAGTGGGCCCTGGGTTCCTCCTGGTGCAGAGGGTCCTGTGTTCCTCCTGGTGCAGAGGGCCCTGGGTTCCTCCTGGTGCAGAGGGCCCTGGGTTCCTCCTGGTGCAGAGGGCCCTGGGTTCCTCCTGGTGCAGAGGGCCCTGGGTTCCTCCTGGTGCAGACGGCCCTGGGTTCCTCCTGGTGCAGAGGGCCCTGGGTTCCTCCTGGTGCAGACGGCCCTGGGTTCCTCCTGGTGCAGAGGGTCCTGGGTTCCTCCTGGTGCAGTGGGCCCTGGGTTCCTCCTGGTGCAGAGGGCCCTGGGTTCCTCCTGGTGCAGACGGCCCTGGGTTCCTCCTGGTGCAGAGGGCCCTGGGTTCCTCCTGGTGCAGACGGCCCTGGGTTCCTCCTGGTGCAGAGGGTCCTGGGTTCCTCCTGGTGCAGTGGGCCCTGGGTTCCTCCTGGTGCAGTGGGCCCTGGGTTCCTCTTGGTGCAGAGGGCCCTGGGTTCCTCTTGGTGCGGAGGGCCCTGGGTTCCTCCTGGTGCAATGGGTCCTGGGTTCCTCCTGGTGCAGAGGGCCCTGGGTTCCTCTTGGTGCGGAGGGCCCTGGGTTCCTCTTGGTGCAGAGGGCCCTGGGTTCCTCCTGGTGCAGTGGGCCCTGGGTTCCTCTTGGTGCGGAGGGCCCTGGGTTCCTCTTGGTGCGGAGGGCCCTGGGTTCCTCTTGGTGCGGAGGGCCCTGGGTTCCTCCTGGTGCAGTGGGCCCTGGGTTCCTCTTGGTGCGGAGGGCCCTGGGTTCCTCTTGGTGCGGAGGGCCCTGGGTTCCTCCTGGTGCAGTGGGCCCTGGGTTCCTCCTGGTGCAGTGGGCCCTGGGTTCCTCTTGGTGCGGAGGGCCCTGGGTTCCTCTTGGTGCGGAGGGCCCTGGGTTCCTCTTGGTGCAGTGGGCCCTGGGTTCCTCTTGGTGCGGAGGGCCCTGGGTTCCTCTTGGTGCGGAGGGCCCTGGGTTCCTCCTGGTGAAGTGGGCCCTGGGTTCTGAGCACCTATGGGATGTTATGTATCGGTGCGTCCACCACAGACTGTCCTGGAGGTCACTGATGCTCTGATCCAGGTCTGGGAGGAGATCCCCCAGGACACCATCCTCTGACTCATCAGGAGCTCAGACGTTGTCAGGAGGTCATACAGGATCAATGTTTGACTTTGATTTTGAATCCAGCCCTCAGTGGGTCGATGATTTTGGTTGTTGCGTCATTTTGTTCTCAACTAATTATAAAGCGTTCATCAGTGAAGATTTTACACTTCAGTCATTCGTTCATCGGGATCTGATGTGAGTGTCAGTGTTTCAGAGACATCAGAACCATGTTGATGAGACGTTCTTAGAAATGTCAAAAATATCAAAGTGAAGGTTACTGCGATGAACACAATCAGCCACCAGGAGGCATGCATGTGACACCAGGTGATGTTTGCATGTCTCAGTCTATGGTATCAGCTCATGGAGGAGCAGGTGGTGAGGAGGAACAAAGTAGAAGAATAAAGACAGAGTAAAGTCACCACAGAGTGGACAGGAGGTTGGATTTAAATAAAAGTGTCAAAGTGTGAGATGGAGGAAGGAGGAGCGGTGGTGACGGAGGAGGTTCACGTTCACATGCTTAGTTCTGCATTACATGTTGCAACAGAGTGAAGGCAGGAAACACAGTTGACACACTCAACGTCTCTCTGCTTCACGCTGATACCACAGACACACACAGGAGGAGGAGGAACCAGACAGTAAACCAAGACAGAAGACAAGAAAGAAGGAGAAATAAAAGGAGAACGTAAAGGAGAGGGTCAACAAAAAGAGGTGCAACGAAAAGAGTCAAAAACAACGCAGAGGGAAAAGAAGGAAGTGAAGAGGAGCGACGCCACAACAAGAAGAAAGGAGGAGGAGGAGGAGGGTGAAAAGAGGAAGAGGATTCAAGAAAAAAGTAGAAATAAGAAGAAAAGAAACTGGGACGCAGAAGAAAGACAAAGCAGAAGAGGAAGCAAAAAGTTAGAGAGGAGGTGAGGAGACAGAGACAAGACAGCAGAAGACAGGAGGAGGAGGAGGAGAGGACAGTGGAGCAGAAAGAGGAGAAGAACGAAGAGGTGAGGAGGAGAGGAGGAGGTGCAGCATCATCATGGAGGAGGACATCAGGAAGAAGGGGATGCTGTACCTGCAGCAGCAGAGGTTTGGAAAGGTACGTAACTCTGACACTGAGCTAACACGTAACTAACCCTGAGCTAACACAGTGCTAAGACTGAGCTAACACGTAACTCTAACACTGAGCGAACACGTAACTAACACTGAGCTAACACGTAACTCTAACACTGAGCTAACACGTAACTAACACTGAGCTAACACGTAACTAACACTGAGCTAACACGTAACTCTGACACTGAGCTAACACGTAACTAACCCTGAGCTAACACGTAACTAACACTGAGCTAACACGTAACTCTGACACTGAGCTAACACGTAACTAACCCTGAGCTAACACAGTGCTAAGACTGAGCTAACACGTAACTCTAACACTGAGCGAACACGTAACTAACACTGAGCTAACACGTAACTCTAACACTGAGCTAACACGTAACTAACACTGAGCTAACACGTAACTCTAACACTGACCTAACATGTAACTCTAACACTGAGCTAACACGTAACTAACACTGAGCTAACACGTAACTCTAACACTGAGCTAACACGTAACTCTAACACTGAGCGAACACGTAACTAACACTGAGCTAACACGTAACTCTAACACTGAGCTAACACGTAACTAACACTGAGCTAACACGTAACTAACACTGAGCTAACATGTAACTCTAACACTGAGCTAACATGTAACTCTAACACTGAGCTAACACGTAACTAACACTGAGCTAACACGTAACTCTAACACTGAGCTAACACGTAACTAACACTGAGCTAACATGTAACTCTAACACTGAGCTAACACGTAACTCTAACACTGAGCTAACACAGTGCTAACACTGAGCTAACACATAACTCTAACACTGAGCTAACACAGTGCTAAGACTGAGCTAACACGTAACTCCAACACTGAGCTAGCACAGTGCTAACCCTGAGCTAACACAGTGCTAACACTGAGCTAACACGTAACTCTAACCCTGAGCTAACACAGTGCTAACACTGAGCTAACACGTAACTCTAACACTGAGCTAACACAGTGCTAAGACTGAGCTAACACATAACTCTAACACTGAGCTAACGCAGAGCAAACACAGTGCTAACACAGTGCTAAAACTGAGCTAACACGTAACTAACACTGAGCTAACACAGTGCTAAGACTGAGCTAACACGTAACTCTAACACTGAGCTAACACAGTGCTAACACTGAGCTAACACGTAACTCTAACACTGAGCTAACACAGTGCTAAGACTGAGCTAACACGTAACTCTAACACTGAGCTAACACAGTGCTAACACTGAGCTAACACATAACTCTAACACTGAGCTAACGCAGAGCAAACACAGTGCTAACACAGTGCTAAGACTGAGCTAACACGTAACTCTAACACTGAGCAAGCACAGTGCTAACCCTGAGCTAACACAGTGCTAACACTGAGCTAACACGTAACTCTAACCCTGAGCTAACACAGTGCTAACACTGAGCTAACACATAACTCTAACACTGAGCTAACACAGTGCTAACACTGAGCTAACACATAACTCTAACACTGAGCTAACGCAAAGCAAACACAGTGCTAACACAGTGCTAACACTGAGCTAACACGTAACTCTAACACTGAGCTAACACAGTGCTAAGACTGAGCTAACACGTAACTCTAACACTGAGCTAACACAGTGCTAACACTGAGCTAACACGTAACTCTAACACTGAGCTAACACAGTGCTAAGACTGAGCTAACACGTAACTCTAACACTGAGCTAACACAGTGCTAAGACTGAGCTAACACATAACTCTAACACTGAGCTAACGCAGAGCAAACACAGTGCTAACACAGTGCTAAGACTGAGCTAACACGTAACTCTAACACTGAGCTAACACAGTGCCATCACTGAGCTAACACATAACTCTAACACTGAGCTAACACAGTGCTAACCGTGAGCTAACACGTAACTCTAACACTGAGCTAACACAGTGCTAACACTGAGCTAACACGTAACTCTAACACTGAGCTAACGCAGAGCTAACACAGTGCTAACACAGTGCTAACATTGAGCTAACACGTAACTCTAACACTGAGCTAACGCAGAGCTAACACAGTGCTAACATTGAGCTAACACGTAACTCTAACACTGAGCTAACACTGAGCTAACACAGTGCTAACACAGTGCTAAGACTGAGCTAACACGTAACTCTAACACTGAGCTAACACAGTGCTAACACTGAGCTAACACGTAACTCTAACACTGAGCTAACACAGTGCTAAGACTGAGCTAACACGTAACTCTAACACTGAGCTAACACAGTGCTAACACTGAGCTAACACATAACTCTAACACTGAGCTAACGCAGAGCAAACACAGTGCTAACACAGTGCTAACACTGAGCTAACACGTAACTCTAACACTGAGCTAACACAGTGCTATCACTGAGCTAACACATAACTCTAACACTGAGCTAACACAGTGCTAACCGTGAGCTAACACGTAACTCTAACACTGAGCTAACACAGTGCTAACACTGAGCTAACACGTAACTCTAACACAGAGCTAACACAGTGCTAACACTGAGCTAACACGTAACTCTAACACTGAGCTAACGCAGAGCTAACACAGTGCTAACACAGTGCTAAGACTGAGCTAACACGTAACTCTAACACTGAGCTAACACAGAGCTAACACTGAGCTAACACAGTGCTAACACAGTGCTAAGACTGGGCTAACACGTAACTCTAACACTGAGCTAACACAGTGCTAAGACTGAGCTAACACGTAACTCTAACACTGAGCTAACACATAACTCTAACACTGAGCTAACGCAGAGCAAACACAGTGCTAACACAGTGCTAAGACTGAGCTAACACGTAACTCTAACACTGAGCTAACACAGAGCTAACACTGAGCTAACACAGTGCTAACACAGTGCTAAGACTGGGCTAACACGTAACTCTAACACTGAGCTAACACTGAGCTAACGCAGAGCTAACACAGTGCTAACACAGTGCTAAGACTGAGCTAACACGCAACTCTAACGCAGAGCTGCTCTAACTTACGCACCAATCCGATCACATATGTAGTAAATCCAAACAGACTCTACACTAAAATTAAAGAAACAGCTGTCTCTATTTCTATAGATCATGAATTGTCAAGTTAATCACACATCTACTGTGCTCGGCACTCTGCTGCTCTGAGAGGTGCTCTGAATAACAGTACATTTAGACAGCGCTCTGAATTTATGAACCGTCCAGGGTTTTTTTCTTTACCAGAGTGGCTCAGACACTCAGGGCTGAATTCACAAAGGATGAACTGCGGCCGCTGAAAGCACCTTGAATTGCACTTCACTTGCACCCGCAGTTTGCTCGTCCTAACGTCCTATTCACAAAGGATATTGCGCTAATGATATACCAGCGCAAACACGCCCACACAGTTTGGCAGCTGAGTGCAGTTCGCCCCTGATTTGCTCCTGATGGCAATAAGCCACATGGCAAAGTTATTTTTTTCACTTAACTGCATGTGGCTATTAGCGCTGGTATTAATTAGACTTTGTTTGGCAGAGGACTGAACACTGTATATCCTCATGTAGTGATGTCTGCTGGTGAGTCAGTCTGACAGTGTCGGATGGGTTGAGGCTGTGGATTTGACCCAGTTTGACCACTTTATCACTATTCCCTCTCACCTGTAGCTGTTTTTTCGTTATCTTTTGAATTCAACATGAATTATGGAACCGTTTTTGTTCACGTTTGTTTCCCCCGTTTCGTAAAATAAATAATTGAATGTTGCTTTTGAAGTGCGTTTTGAGAACGACCGCAGACTGTCACCTGTTCAACGCATCAGTGTCTTCGGATGCCATTAAAGTAATAATGATTATAATAATAATGTCAAAATATTAATTACAGACTGATTTAACCGACGATCACTGGAAAGTCTGGGCGAGAGGCTTCCACAGAGGAGCGCCCAGTTTGCACCAGCTTTCTAAAGACGTCATTTACTTCACTCAAACTCATTGTGGCTATTAGCGCTGGTGTTAGTGAATTAGACGTTGTTTATCAATGAGGCTCATTTGCATAAATATATATTATATTTTTGTGCCAAATATATGCATATTACCTCATTTAAATACGTGCAAATAACACCGAGCGAGTTAGTGGAGCATTTCACCCTCTGCGCGTGCTTTGGGAATTAAACAGTATCTGTTTGCTCCATTTTTACCGGTTTAGTGGCCACAAAAGCCACGCAATCCTTTTGTGAATTCGGCCCTCTGTTTCATCTGAAGACAGCATCACTGTACGAGCAGCTTCAGAGGCAACAGTAACACTGACATCACTCTGTGTGTGTGTGTGTGTGTGTGTGTGTGTGTGTGTGTGTGTGTGTGTGTGTAGAAGTGGAAGCGTGTGTGGTGCGTCCTGTACAGAGAGAGTCCCTGTTCGATTTCCAGACTGGAGTTCTTTGAGTGTAAAGATGGAGGCAGCGTGGAGAAGAACGACAAGAGTCTACGCAAACAACAGGAGCACAAGAAGGTACAGTGGACTCTACTGGACTCAGCTGGACTCTACCCTAATGTACTCAGTCTAATGTACTCAGTCTAATGTACTCTGCTGTGTTCTATTGAACCCCGTCTGTTTCTACTCTGAAGTGTTTTCTGTTCTACTGTTCAGTCTGAAACTATGTTCTACTGGACTCTACTATTCTCTACTTCCTGCTCAAGAACACCAGACGTTCAGTTTTGTTTAATGTTGTAATGATCTCCTCTGTTCTGTTGCCGTAGCGATAACACACCCTGTTACCTAGGTGATAAGAGCCTGTGTGTGTGTGTGTGTGTGTGTCACCCAGGTGATCCGTCTGGCGGACTGTATCCGGGTGTCTGAGGTGGAGATGGACGGATGTCCCAGAGACACGGGACCCTTCCTGATCGAGACCACAGAGAAAATCTATGTGTTCGCCGCAGACCGACTGCAACTGGACGACTGGACACACAGACTGTGTGAGATCGCCTTCCCTGTAGGTACACACACACACACACACACACACACACACACACACACACACCCTTACTCTAACCAGTAGACTTTTAGTGCTTCTCAAAGTCAAGGATCCTTCCGTGATAGGACGGGTCCTTCCAAGTCGGATCCTACAGAGGCTCGGCAAGACTCCTTGAATTTGGTGCACACACATTGGAACAGGCCAACAAGTGCCCAGGTGTGCGTCACTGAGGAGACCCACCCTTAAATCTGGCAAAATGTGCACAAAGAATTGTGGGTACTTCGTACCAGCTGAGGATAAACACATGCATCCTTGAAAATTCTCAAGAGGAAGGACTCTGCTCTGCTCTGGTAGAATTCAAAGGATCCTTGACACTGGAACAGTCCTTCAGCAGGATATGATGAGAATCCTTCCTTGACTTTGAGAAGCACCAACAGTTTGTGGGAGGTATAAGAGTCCATGCCAGTGGGGGTCCTGGGCCTTGATGACGAGGTCCAGGAAGACACTTGGTGCTTCTCAAAAGTGGCTACGTCACCAAATCCCACTGAAGGAATCCCAAAAGGTGAACCCAATCATCTGGATGGTCCCCTGGTGGCTGGCTGCAGGATGGGACAGATGGGACATGGCCAAACTAAAAAAAACAAAGCTCATGTCAAATACATTTTTCCCAAAAGATGGTTTCTGTCACTTCAGGTCGTTCCTGATGTTTGTTCATGTGTTTGTTTTTCTGATAAGTTTGGTTTTATTAAGTTATTTAATGCTACAAGAGGAAGTTTGGCGCCATGACTCAGCTTTGTGACCAGTCAATGTGCTCATCATCAACCGCACCACTCACGACTGGTCAGACAAGTGCATGGGAGGGAACTTGACGCCACAGAGATCAGACTCTGGCTCCAGATGACGCCACCGGCACAAGATGGCTGTGGTTGTATCCAAGATATTTTGTCTTCATTTTTGAAGAAATGATCATTTGTATATGAGTTACTCGTCGTATATTATGTTGAATTTGGGAAGTTTTTCTCTCAGTCCTCCAGGGTTAACAGAGAATTCAAAACCAGAGAAAAGTCTTGATGAATTGAAACTCTCTATCTCTTCTCTCTTCAGAGCCAGACTCCATTTAGAAAAACAATGATTTAACATCAGTGAGCTCAGGAGCTTCTGGTCGACCACTGCCTCCGTCAATTAGTCTGAGTTATTGTGCGACTTTGTGTTTTTAAAGGTCAGTTTAGATTCACCGCAGCGTAACAAACGCTGTGAGCAGTGTCAGCGGAGTTGTGAGGTCAGGGCGTCAAAGTGTGAAATGATCTTCTGTCAAAGGTGAATGAGAGGCTGACCACAGTTCACTGGGCTGATGTGTGTCACCCTGTGGTGTGGTGGACAGGTCGCAGCGGTGATGCTATAAATACTGACAGTAACAACATGAGTGGTGAGACCTGACGCTCCTGAGTACTGCTGAACTGAAACATCTTTTCTGATGTGAAGACAAAGTTTGACATTATTTAATTTTAGCTGGTGGAAAGATGACTGTCATTTTATTTATAAAGCCCAATATCACAAATCACAATTTGCCTCACAGGGCTTTACAGCATACGACATCCCTCTGTCCTTAGGACCCTCACAGCTGATCAGGAAAAACTCCCCCAAAAACCCTTTAACAGGGGAAAAAAATGGTAGAAACCTCAGGAAGAGCAACTGAGGAGGGATCCCTCTTCCAGGACGGACAGACGTGCAATAGATGTCGTACAGAACAGATCAACATGATAAATTAACAGTAATCTGTATGACACAATGAGACAGAGAGAGAGAGAGAGAGAGAGAGAGAGAGAAGGAGAGAAGGTGCCCGGTGTATTATAGGGGGGTCCTCCGGCAGACAGAATTTTTCTGCATCTTTTCAGGTCAAGATAGGCCTAATTTTCACAATATTACGCAGATGAAAAAATGCAGTCCGTGAGGTTTGTTTTAAATGAGAATTAAAAGACAAATCTTGATCAAATATTACTCCGAGGTTTCTTACGGTAGTGCTAGAGGCCAGAGCAATGCCATCTAGAGAAACTATGTCATCAGATAAAGAGTCTCTGAGTTGTTTGGGGCCAAGAACAATAACTTCAGTTTTGTCTGAATTTAACATCAGGAAATTGGTGCTCATTGTGATTAGAGACAGAAAAATAAGTTTGTTTGTCACAACTTTTGGACTGTTTGAATGTGTCAGTAGTGCACTGCATTAACCTTCACTGTGCAGTGTGAATATGTGTGTGAGGAACAGAAGTTGTGGTTTTAACGGGTCCAATGAGCGTCAGTCAGGCTTCACCTACAGAGCTCTGAGTATTAAATAATGTTGGTGTTTATTGTCAGTGAGACTCTTTCAGACCTCGTTTTGTGCGTACACAGTGTTTATAAATGAGACCTCAGGTCTGTCTGTGGTGCTGACACAGCACTTTGGAGACAGAGCTTATTTTGGGATGGTATGAGATTTTCATGGTGTGATAACTGTCTCAGAAAATATTGCAGTTTTGCAGTATTTAACAGTTTTAATTGTCAGTCAGAGTGATCCTCACAGGAATGAAACCAGAAGGTTACAGTTGGATGAACAAATGTTTTATAACTGAGACTGAAACATTTAGTTCATGAAGTTTGTGTAAAAAGTTTCCTCTTATAATCACTAACTCAAATAAAGGAGAGATACAACGTCCAGTTGGATTTTGTTTTTTGATATTGTAGATAAGTAAATGTACACAGTGTGATAACTGCCAACTTTAATATCACTGTAAACCTTAAACCAGTTTACTGCTGCGGCCCCACTCTGACCTCATGAGACTCGTTGCTGCTGAGCTCCGTCAGAGACCAATAAATGTGACAAAAATATTTTTCACTGAGACGTTGGGACACGTCCAACCAGGTTTCTTATGAGACAAAACATGACCACAGCCAAATCTTCTTTTTTTTTTTTTTTGCCACAGCGCTGTCACAACAGGAAGTACATGTTTTTGCATCCGCCTGTTTAATGCACATTTTTAGTAAAAAAAAGATCTGATGTCAAACGCCAAAAAAAATCTTAAAATATTGAAATATTGCAAAAAAGCTTTTCTGTGAGCCAGGTGAAAAACATATTGGTCATTTGTTAACTCTTTTAAAGACACTGCCTTGTTGTGATCTCTCCTCCTGCACTGACACCAGTGTGCATGATTTCACTTGTTCTTTTGCTGATTCTCTGAAAATGTGGTAAAAACTACTGACAATTCAAATGTAAAGAAACATGAGGTTTCAAAGTGTCCTCTGCTTGGTGTAATAAAGTTGGTTGTCATGGAAACGACATGGATCCAGCTGCTGATCTGATCACCGTGGTTAATAATCATGTTTCGCAAAGAATCTTTTCAAAATAAAAGCACCAGTTTAACAGAGAATGTGATGAAAGATAAAGTCAGTGTGAAACAGTCTTAGAGTGAAACAGGGTCCTTCTGGTTATAAAAAGCAGCAAGGTGACAGACAGCTGACCGTCCTGACTCACAGCTTCCCCTCTGTCTCTGTGTGACAGGAAGTGCACACAGACAGCCAATCAGAGGGCAGGGACACGTTCATCACTTCTATTAATGCATCAGACAAGTGCAGCTCTGAATCGCACACTTGTTTATCTTCAGCTGCTCCTGAGAGGTTTGTGTTGTTGCACACAGTCAGCACGGACGACTTCCTCATGACGTCACACTCTGAGCTTTGATGCGTCATATACCTGTTAACATGGAGATAAAACAGAACGTCGTCCTGGAGATCACAGACAGATCACATCTTCAGTGAGGAACTGTGGATGGTGACATCACGTCTGAACCTCTCAAGTTATTTGAAGATATCGGCCTGTGACGTCACACGGACTGGGCTGCACAGACCGAGGAACGCTTTGTTAAGTCAGAGTTTGGTTAAATGTAAAATGTTTTTTTCTGCCAATAAAGTGAAATCAGATCAGACCGAACTGATCTGAATGAAACTGAATTCAGTTTAATTCAGATCAAGCTTCATTTTAACTTCACAGAGGGAGAGTTTATAGATCTGATCATGTCTGACAGACACGAAAAGTGTTTCAGTGTTAAAATGAGCTCCTGACTAGTGATGTAGAATGCTGTGTTGATGTGTGTGTGTGTGTGTGTGTGTGTGTGTGTGTGTGTGTGTGTGTGTGTGTGTGTGTGTGCAGATGAAGTGGACAGAGCACGGGGTGAAGAGAGGCAGCCTGCAGAGAGGACACAGAGTGGAGGAAGAGGAGGGGATGGAGGACAACTCACTGTACAGCGGCAGAGAGACAGGTACACCTGTCTGTCTAAAACCTGTCTGTCTCTGCTGTCTCTCCTCTCTGTGATAAACCAGCTTCATGCTGTGATGTCTTGAGTTACAACAGTCACAACATGAAGGCTGCTCAGTCGGTGCGTTCAGTGACAGTCTGACTGTTCAGTTCAGTTTCACTGATAAAGCTCAAATCAATAATCACAGTTTTACCACATCTCCCCAAAAAACCTTCAACTGGGAAAAACCCTCAGGACTGAGGACAGACAGACGGACAGGAGATGTTGTTCACCAACAGATCAACATGATAAATGAACAATAATGTGACATCATCATAAAGATCATAAAGGCAGAGGTCACTGAACACTGAACGCTCAGATCAGCAGACAGACTGTAAAACTTCCACACAACATTTAAAGTGTCCTCAGTGACAGATATAAAGCGTGATGTCTGTGACAGGACATGGTGACATCATCACAGGTTGGTTAGTGAGACAGAGATCAGCTGAGTGTGGTTAGCTGATTGTCACAGAGAGAAGAAGGTGAATCACAGTGTTGCTGAAACGTCAGATCACAGGACGAAGATAAAAACATTTCAAGTCAAGTTAACTCAGATGTAAGACTGTAGTTTGCTCATGGGCAGCAGGGACGTGTCCCCGTCACATCAGGACAGAATGAATCCTGCCAACATCTGGCTCCTTCATCCTCACTCCAACAGCTCTGTGCTCAGGAATCCTGTCTCGTATTGTTTCACTGAGGAACTCTGCATTTCATGTTTCTGTTATTCCTGATGGAAAGTGTTTCCAGCTTGTTCGATGATGAAGAGCAGCGTGAAGACGCTTCAGCTCGTCTCATGCAGAGTCTCACACAGTGAAGAAGAAACGATCACATCAGCCCAGCAGCCTGCTGGACGCCAGCCACACTGATCAACTGAAAACACTCATGATCATTAAATATTATACTCATCAGAGAACAGAACAGAGTTGATCTGAGTGATTAAAGTTCAGCACTTTGTGAATTAACTGGGATGAATTTGTCGTTGTTATAAGACGTCACATCTCCAAACATGAGACACAAAGGAGGATGGAAACGGAAACTTCATGTGTGTCGACTCAGCAGAGAGAGCGTCAGTCAGCACAGAGAGGAGATCATATTTATTGATCTGCACATGAGGAATGTGAAAAGTCTTTGACCTCATCGTGAAGTCGTACATTATCAATGAATCAGCTGATCATCAGCTCTGTGAGGTTTCTCTCTGAGACGTGAGGAAGCAGAAAAAGAAAAATCTCAAGTAGCTGTGATGTGTCGCTGAGTAAACGTGTCTCGATCAGATCAGATGTGTCTCATTGGCATGTGTGTGACGTCAGTCTGAACTCGTCTGTCTGTCTGTTCACACCTCTCTGAATGACTGAGTGATATTTGATGTGAACACATTAATGAGCAGCAGAGACGAAACTCTTCAAAGTTGTTGTGGTGAAAAACTTCTGTCCTCCTCGAGTCCTTGTGTTTTTTAGACTTCCTGTCGCACCTTCGACCAAACCCTCACTTCCTCTTTCTCTCTCGGTCTCTTTCCCATCAGCGCTAAATATAGCTGCAAGTGTGCTGCAACACACACAGACACACACAGACACACACATGGTGTGGTGTGATGGTCAAAGTTGTCACAGTGAAATGTAAAGTCCAGTTCAGACCAAAGATTGTTGATGAGATGAAACTGTTTCAGAATGTTGCAGACAAAAGTCAGTCGCAGACAGCGTGTTGGCCACAGTGAGTCCTCCTGCACCTCAGTATCTGTAGCTGCACCCAGAGGGCAGTGGGGTGAGGTGGTGGTGGAGCAGGTGTGTGATGTCATGTCCTGTTGAGTTAGCCATGTGTGCAGTGGCCCTGGTGCTTAACTCTGAGAGGTTGTGTGTGGGTAGTGAGGCTGGCAGCAGTGTTGGTGATGTGTGAGTTTGAGTCTGGTACATCAGCAGGAGGAGACGTGGGTCAACATGAGGCCAGAGTGAGCGTCCTCTACCGACCAATCAGACTGCAGGGTTCACAGCTCCACCTTTTAGTACCAGATCTGTGTGCTAGGTACCCCAACAGAAGGGGGACCAAACATGGGGACGCTAAGGAACGCTTCTGTTGGGACCATCCACAACTTTTATTGTGGAGACAGAAACTATGAACTGAACTGATGTGAAGTGAAGCTGCTGGTGGAGACGAAGCTTAAAGTGCAGCACACTGTGTGTTTCTACACACTGATGTGTGTTGTTGTCATGTCGTGGAAACTTATGTGTGAGTGTGTGAGTTCCTGCTGCGGTGTGTGTGTGTGTGTGTGTGTGTGTGTGTGTGTGCAGTGACCAGCGGCTGCAGGACGACTTCAGTTTTTTTATCGTCGTCAGACCAACTTCCTGTTTTTTAACAGGAAGTTGAAGATCATCTCATGCCGAGTGTGTCTGTGGTTTGAGCTACTCTGAGGTCAGTCAGTATTTCAGACTTTATATTTATGAATGTTTAAGTTATTTAATCACCAAAACATTGTTCCAACTTCCTGACACCTGTCCTCAGACCAGCTGACTCAGTTTCTTCCGGTGTTGCACACTTGTCCTCGCTCCAGTCCTCAGGTGAAATATCAGTGTGTCTGTGGAATATAGTTCCTGTACAGTGTCTGTCCTCCGTCCCGGAGTTTAATGGTCAGGTTTCAGCCAGTTCCCAGTAAGGCTCTTTTTGTATGCCTGTTTGTTCTCAATGTCCTTCTTATGAGTAACGTTCTCATATTGATCCCAGGCTCACAATCTGTGGGTGCACTGTGACCTTGTGACCTAAAACTCTCCAGAATCAGAACAATCCCAGAATGTTTGGAGTTTTAATCACGACCAGAGTGTGTGAGTGATCGGTGTTCGCCTGCCCACAGAGTCTCAGCAGTGTTGTCGTTCACCTGATTGTTAAAGAAAAATCAAATTATATTCTCTCCATCTTTCAGAGCTGGTTGAAGTCATCTCCCGACAGATTAATATTCAGTTTTGCTTCCCGAGCCCGGTCTCACTCTTAAGTTGTCAAAATCTGGCACTTCGGCAGTGACTTGTGGCGTTTGGCGTCAGAAACCAAAGAAAAAAGCCGCCCTTTAACAACTGCATGACACACAGCCAGTTGCTGTTGTGGTGTGATGGCACCCGGCTGTATCAGGGGGAGACATGGTGGGATAAGGGGAGGGCACGTTGATGGATGGGTCCGACAAACACCGTCTTTCACCCAAGACAACGGTGCCCTGTAAGATTGTAAAGCCAAACCCTGTTCGTTTTGCCTAAACGTAACTGCGTGTGTGTGTTGAAGGAAAAAAACATCAGTTGGTGGTGTTGTCCTGACGTAGTGCTTTTATTTTGAAAGAGACTGTATGCAAACTGTACATTTCCTGTGAAAACAGAAGTGTATTTTGAAAACAGACAATGCATGTAACAGGCTGAAGTTGACACGGCGTCCCAGAACGTCAACAACCGACACACCCAGGGTACCTTGGACGTCATATGTGGACGTGGAAAGTCCATGACCAAACGTGGACATGTGACGAGGTCACAGTGAGGATGATGATGTCATCTTCCCATTTGGATTTCACATACAAAGTTTTCGTTCCATCACATTTTTTGTAAACTCATATAATATGAGACAGTTTTGGACGAAGCACCTGTCGATACTTTAAACACACCGTGATTCGTCACATCTCCTGATATTCATTTATTTAACTTTTGGATTACAAAAGTGTCTCAGTGTTTCTGTTGATCCTGAACTGGTGTCACTGGTGTGTGTCTGTGCTGGTGTCACTGGTGTGTGTCTGTGCTGCAGCTCTGACGGACTCTGTGCGAGTGTGTATTTAGTGTATTTGTGTGTGATGTTGTGAGGTGAACCACAGTGTGTCTATTCTTTATTCGTCACCAAGAGATTTCAGTGACTCAGTTTAACGTCAGACCTGAAACTGACTTTGTTATTTTAGTGTGTCACTTCCTGTGATTGATTCTGTCTGGATGTTTTTATATCAGCTGATTCTTCATCACATCTTTAACAACATCTGTTCAGATTTCACTTATAAATCCACTTCCTGTCTTTTAAAACAAGTCTTATAGTCACAGACACAGTGGAGTCAGTGTGAGGCCACCATCACACAGACAGTGTTCTGCAGGTTGAAAAACACAAGGAGCTCTGTGCTGCCTTTTTGGAACTGAATGCCACTAGTAAGAAAAAACAAAACACTTGCTGCACCTTTTTATTGTTGCCAGGCAACCAGCCCATCACCTCCTCACCTTAATCTTCCTGTGTGATCAGTCTACAGTTTCTGTATCCTGCAGTAATCAGTGTGTAGTGGACACGTCCTCCAGTGACATGACGTAAGACAAGATAACTTTGCCATGTGCACACAGACGGGAACACTTCAAACTATAACTGCGTCTCTCGGCTGTAACGAGGTCGCGCAGTCACATGTCTGGTCACATGTTCGCTCTGACTGTTGCCCTGTGGTGACACAGAGGAGTGAAGGAAGCCAATAGAAGCAGCAGAAGTTTGACTCTAAGAGCTCCGTGATGTCGCACACAGGCGAGCGCTGCCGTCGGCCTGTTGCTCTTCTTCTTCCTCCTTAATGCATGTCTCTGTCTCAGCCTCGTTCAGTCGGCTCTCTGGCTCCGTCACTGACTCAAACTGAATTCAAAATATATTTGACCCAATAAAAGCATCATAAATAAAGACAGTGATATAAACAATAAAATAAAACTTGTCTTGTCTCTGGACATGAGCACATGAACATGTCGTGCAGAGATCAAACTGTAGAAAAGAAAGAGAATCAAGTAAAATAATTAAAGCAGCAACATCTTAGAGGAAAAACACAAAGAAGAGATCGAGTCCTGGCGCTGACGAGTGAATCCACACGTAGATAAAAATAGCACCACAGACAGTTGTAACATTCAGTGTTTAATTGAGGTCGTGATGTGCAGCTACTGACGCTGCTACCGTTCCCCACATCCTCACACACACACCTGCAACACCCACACCCCCGTCTGTGTGTGTGGTTTCCTCCGTGTCACACATCTGACATGTCAACTGCTGCCATCATAGAGGACGAAGACGAAGAAGAAGGAGATTCATGTTCTCAGTTCATATCATGGCTCATATTCAGAGTCCTGGAAGAGGAGTGATGAAGAGACACAAACGCTGACCTCAGTGAGGAGGTGCAGTCGACCCTGTTGTCAGGTGTGACTCAGTCTTTCAGCAGATGTGATTGGTTGTCCTTTAGTGAGCCTGCAGGCTGAGGACACCTGGTGGCCATTGAACAAACTGCAACACAATATGAGGCTGTTTTCACACTTGGTCCTGTTCAGCCCTCTGAGCAGACTCAGAGTGGTGACTCAGCATATTAAACCCTCTGATCACATGATGTTGACCTGGGACGCTTGAAGACACAGACGAAACCACAGCGGCCTGTAACATTGACAAGGACGCAGGACGAGGCGCAGTTTGGTCCTGTGGAACTCAGGACACATGACACAGTCACAGCTCAGAGACACTCAGGGTCTCCTCAAAGTTTAAGGTCATCTGAAAGTGAGGAGCCTTGTGACCTCACTGCAGAGACACGTCACAGTGAAAACAATAAGCTATATGTGTTATATATTATATACAGTGTGGACAGAGACACCCTGGATGTTTTCACATGTAGTCCTTTTAAACAAACTGAACTCTTCAGGGCCACACACATGCCGGGTCTTTAATTGGCGCCAGGTGCTACTTCTGTGCCAGCTTTCTAGAGCACAGCGGAGGGTTGTGTCTGAGGTTGCTAAGCGACCATCACCAGCACCATATTGTGACACATTCACCTGGAACCCTGAGGTCAGAGCTGATCTACTTCCTGTGTGTCTGTGGGACAGACGTGACGCTCTGACAGCTCTGACAGCTCTGACAGCTCTGACAGCTCTGCACCAACATGATCAACTTCTCCTCCATAGTTATCACACACTGATATTTACAGGACAGATATCTGTCAGCTGTGATTGGTCGGTCCTTGTCACATGACGTGGTGCGTGCTGCTGTGTCCCAGAAGTTGAACTCGCTACCTCAGAGCCCAGCCATCGTGTCCTGAAAATGGGTGCTCGGGAATGTGTGCGCACCACTGTGGCGTCGCTCTGGTGTCGCTCTGCCATGTGAGCACAGCTGCAGTGCCTCTACATTGAAAACCATGAATTTGAGGGTGCAAAAAAAGCAGTCTGTGTACGGCCCCTTAAAGTGCACCACACAGTGGAGCAACAGAAAAGGGCCTCAGTCCCCTCTCTGTCCACACTGTATATAATATATAATACATATAGCTTATTGTTTTCACTGTGACGTGTCTCTGCAGTGAGGTCACGAGGCTCCTCACTTTCAGATGACCTTAAACTTTGAGGAGACCCTGAGTGTCTCTGAGCTGTGACTGTGTCATGTGTCCTGAGTTCCACATCTGGAGACGTGCAGAGTCTTCTGTGGACCAAACTGCTCCTCGTCTCGTCCTGCGTCCTTGTCAGCGTTACAGGCTGCTGTGGTTTCGTCTGTTTCCTCAAGTGTCCCAGGTCAACATCATGTGATCAGAGGGTTTAATCCAACAGCAGAGAGCAAAGTGAACCTGGAGGGGTCTGGATTCTGCTGGAGTGTTCACACATGCCAGAAAATGCTGAGTCACCACTCTGAGTCCGTTCAGAGGGCTGAAATGACCAAGTGTGAAAACAGCCTGAGACTGAGAGTGTTGTCAGTGTGACGCTGCTGATGGAGGGTCGAGACACACTCACACTTAGTGCTGTGATCATTTTGGTCACGGTGTGACAGTGTCACAGAGGGTACTGTGTCATGCGGTGTGACTGAACCCAAATGCAGCACTCAGTGACAGGTGGTAACGACCTGTATTTATGCACAAAATAAACAGAAGCTTGAGCCGACGAAGACATGAAGGTGATAGTTGATTCTTTGGGCCAAGAGCGCACACACAGTCTCTGGGTTCAGGGAAAGAGGGGCTTACAGATGGCGTGGATGAGAAGGGGAAGGTCCAGGATCAGAGGAGCACTCCAGCAAGCAACAGAGATGATGAGAGATGAGGGATGATGATGAATTGCAGGGAAGTAGAGATCAGAAAAGGCAGCATGTGGCGTCTCACAGCAGGCAACAGACAGACAGGTGGAAACACTCACTGTTAGACGTCATAGCAGGAAAACACCACACAGCCACTGGCAGACACACACCAGAGATGCAGAGGTAGAACTCGTGGTCGGGGACTGAAGGCTGGTGAGTTTACAGACGATGTCGACGCGTCAGAGGAAGGCAGGTTTGGTAACTGGGAATCAAGCAGGGAATGAATGCTGGACAGTCAGGAGTGTGTGTGTGTGTGTGTGTGTGTGCTGGAGAGGCCAGCAGGGTGCAGGTGAATGGACATTTACCAGGAGCAGGTGAGGGAGAGAAGCACAGTGTCACAGTGTGTTTGATTGGCTCAGTGTCAGTCAGTGAAGATTCCTCAGAGCTTCTTGTGTTTCGATCATTTTCTCCTCTGACTCAGAGACTCTTGTTAAACCTCCTGCTGCTGCTGCTGCTGCTGCTGCTGCTGCAGACACGAGCTCTGTGAAGGACTCTAAGAATTTTCTTGAATTTCGTCACCAGCAGCTCTGAGCTCTGTGTGCCACGAAGTTTTGTAAGTTGAGCTCCTGCTGCTTCAGAGTGGCTCCATTTCATTTAATGAGCCCAATGTGACGAATCATGATTCACCTCAGAGGCTTTAAACCTGTGTAAAGGTCAGCAGGAGTGTCTGATTGATCCTCCATCTGCAGGATCAATAAAGTTTTTACAGTGAAGCCAAAAACAACACATCAAATCTGAAGCATGTCGACATGTTTGAGTGAAAGAGTGACAACATGAAGGTGATGAAGGGGTTAATGTCTCAGGCTTCAGACACGCTGCCTTTTTAAATTCTATAATCAATAATCACTGAACTGATCAATAAGAACATTTGATCAACTTTATCACGTTGTCTGAAAACAGTTTGAAAATATTCAGTTTATGACAGAGAGAAGAGACTGTTCGTGTTATTGACTGATCACAGATCAATAACTCTTGATCTTGTGTGTGTGCGTGTGTGTGTCAGTAGTGCGTGACTTCAGAGTGTGTGTTCGGAGGACGGAGGCGTCTGATCGCTGCAGGCTGAAGGGAGACGGGTTCCTGCGAGCAGGCGTGGACGCTCTCCTCCTGATGGACAAGAGCGGTGACGTGGTGTACACCTGGCCGTACAGATACCTGCGCCGCTTCGGACGAGACAAGGTGACACACAAACACAAACACACACACACACACACACACACACACACACACTCTCACACACGTGTGACGTCTGGTTGGATTCTGACTGTGATGCATTTCCTGTCTCTCAGTCCACCTTCTCCTTCGAGGCCGGCCGGCGGTGCGACTCCGGCGAGGGCAGCTTTGAGTTTGACACCAAGCAGGGGAACTTCCTGTTTCAGGCGGTGGAGGCTGCTATCAACCTGCAGAGGATCTCCCTGCCCCAGAGACAGACGTCCGGGGGGGGCCAGCTGAGTCCAGAGACCCCCCAGGACATGAGCCTGCCCCCCCTGCCCCTCAACCCGCCCCTGGCCCAGAGCAGGACGCCACCGCTGCCTCAGCCACGGAGCCATGTCCCACAACCCCCTGCTGCTCAGGTCAGCTCACAGTGCAGGTCATCTCTGCAGGGTTCAAAATAAAGGCAGGATTGTCTAAGTAAAGTCAGGTTCCTCAAAATAAAGGCAGGTTTTTGAAATAGTCTTGATTGTCAGATTAAATCAAGACTCAAATAATGTCTGAATTTTCAGACTAATGTCATGACCATCATAATAAGATGTTTAGATTTTGAGAATTTTCAGAATAAAGTTGTGTATTTCAGAATAAAGTCAGGATTGTCAGAATAAAGTCAGGACTTTCAGAATAAAATTTTTAGATTTTTAGGATTTTCAGAATATAGTCATGAATTTCATAATAAAAGGTTACAAAATAAAGTGAGAATTTTATGAATAAAGTCGTGATTTTCAGAATAAAGTCAGTACATTGTCAGTATAAAGTCGGGCATTTCAAAGATAAAGTCATGATTTTCTACATTAAGTCTGAATTGTAACAGTAAAGTCAGGATTTTCAGAATAAATTCAAGGTTTTCAAAATAAATTCTGAGTTGTTAGATTAGATTCACACATTCAGAACAAAATTTAAAATTTTATGATTTTCAGAATAAAGTCAAGATTGTCAAATCAAATCAAGACTTTCAGAGTAATGTCCAGACTTTTACAGTAAAGTCAGGACTTTCAGAACTAAAGTTTAAAATTTCGAGAATTTTCTGCATGAAGTCACACTTTTCAGAAAACAGTTAGATCATCAGTGTCTGGGCGTCGGGATTTTAAAATAAATTAGGGATTTTCAAGATAAAATTTGGATTGTTGGAATAAAGCCAAGATTTAGTATTTTCAAGATTTTCATACGTATTAAATAAATTCTGGGTTGTCATATTGGATCAGGACTTGAAGAACAGAATTTCAAAATTCCTGAATTTTCAGAATAAAGTGTTGATTTTCAAAATAAAAGATTTTGATTTCTGAGGCTGTTCAATGTTCCCTGTTAAACCTCAGTGAAAAATTATTTCACATTTTTATATTTTAATCTAAAATCTTGTGTGCAGGACTCCAGAGATTCGTTTTTTAGTAAGTTTTTTATTTTAGATTAGATTTGAAGATTGTTTCCTCCTCTCAGCTGTGACACAGACTGTGATGTGATGTTGTATGAAGCCTGATGAGACGCTGTAGGTTTGAACCTTAGAGAAGCAGAGCGCTGTTCTCCTCCTGATGATGACTGATGGCTGTTTCCTGTCAGCAGGCAGCTGACGGCGTGTACAGCATGGTGACTGAAACTCCAAACCACCAGATGATTCATCACAAAGACAAAGAGAGCTCCTCTTCCTCACAGCAGCAGCAGCAGCGCCCCCAGATGGTAGGAAACTGAAACTGCAACACACAGAAACTTTTATGTTTAGACTCGTGTTAGTCCTTGTCACTTCCTGTCTGTGTCTCTCAGCGCCACGTTTATGGGTCCATCTTTAATAAGAAAAGTGTATATAACTGGAGTTCATATCAAACCATCAGCAGGACTTTATCAGGGACTATTTCCAGCGTCGGATGAACAGTGTTGATGTCAGCAGGTCTTCAGACTGACCTTAAATATGTGGTGTGATAAATCAACAGCTCCACCTGCTGGACACTTTGGGTCATTACAGTTCCTTCTGAGGACTGATGAGTACAGCTGTGACTGATCGATATGACTGATAGATAATTGATTGCTGATCGGCTCCGTGTGTTCTGTCCTCAGTCTCGTCTGGAGCCTCCGGTCGACAAAGTACTGACGGGTGTGAAGAGTCTGACCTTGGACACTCGTGGCGTCCCCATCCCACGTAAGAACCAGGTCAAGATGATCTCCAGCTGCCCTCTGCCTCACGCCGGCCCCGAGCCCGGCCCCCACTCTGCCCCGGGCCCCGGCTCCAAACTGGACCAGATGTACTCCCAGATCACCCTGCCGGCCGCTGCAGAGCGAGGCACCAAGAGGGAGAAGAGGAGCGGCGGCACCCCTCCTGTTGTCCACCCAGAGCCGGAGTATTCGCTCCCCTTCGACACCATCGCTGTGAACACCATGACCGACATCCTGAAGTCCCATCATGCTCACAGACCTGAGTCCAGCGCCGACCCGCTCTACGACAGCATTGATGAGATGAAGATCAGGAACATCTTCACAAGTGATGCCACTGCCACCGCTGTCACCGGGCCAACATACGGGAAGATTGAGCACATCTACGATGAGCCCGAAGGCTGCGCCGTCCCCACCGCCACACAGACACCTCCCACCTCATTGTACGACGACCCCGAGGAGATGAGAGGAGACGCCTGGAGGATTATGGGTACCCCTGCTGACCCTAAAGGTCATGAGTACCCGTACAACCCTCGGGTGGACGACTACGCCGTTCCAAAACGAGCCAAGAGGGCAATTCCTGTTGCACAAAGCACTGATGAAGAGGAAGAAGAAGAGAGGGAGGAGCCACAGGGGGAGGAGGAAGAGGAGGAGCAGAGGGAGGAGCAGCAGGATTCACCGTACAACAACGTGATGGTGAAGATGGCGTAGATGAGACAGGAAGCAGCTGTGAGCGTTAACATGTGTTAGGTTTATTATTTAATCAATAATCAGAGACGAACACTGACACTCGTTCAGAGCGCCATCTTTACTCTCATCGTTTCACGGCAGCGTCCTCGTCCTCGTCCTTGTCTCTGGACGACAACGTCAGTCAGCGTCTTCTCTGTTCATAATTATGTCTCAGTTTGCTGCTGACTTATGTTCTGTAAAAACTTTTATTTTCATCATCGACTGATCATTTATATAAAATTATAAACTTTATTTATACAACAGGTTTCAAACAAAGTTACAACCAGGAGCAAAAATATTTCAGGACATCGAATCAGACGATCAAAAGAGTTTGAGTTCAGATGGAGACAGAAACATAAAGATAGAAAACACCAACATCAAACTGATCAGACATGTTGGAAATAAAACGAGCGGCTCGCATTAATAACCAGCTTCTTCTTTTTTCTTTTTTTTTTCTGCTGTGAAACCTTCATCACCTTCAGTTTTCAGTCAATAAAATATCCGACTGCAGTAACACATACAGTGTCAGCAGACATTTGGGCACCTCTGGTCAAAATGTGGTTCACTGTGAGCAGAAGATGAGCTGATCTCCAAAAGACATGATGTTAAACATGAAGATCAGTGTTTTGTTTTTGTTTTGTAGAATTTTAGAGTGAAAAATAATATGAAAGGAGCAACATCCAGAGGTTTGAGCAGTGAGACAGCTGAGCAGTGAGACAGCTGTCCCCACAGTCTCTTGTTGACAGTGATGGTGAGGACAGAGCAGGTGACTCCTGACAGCTTGTCCCAACACTCAGCAGCCATGGGCTCCTCTAAACAGCTGCCTGCACTCTCAACACTCAAAGACCTGATGAAGATTAGAGGAAGATACAAAGTGTTTTCAGGGAGCTGTTCCCTCACTTGGTCATGTCATTAAGAAATGGACGTTAACAGGAACTGTGGAGGTCAAGCTGAAAACTGTGAGAGAGCTGCTCGTACAGTAGGATTGTTAGGTGGGATTTATACATATGTATCAGCTCTATGGCATAGCTCACGCAGGAGGCCTACGCCACTGTGAGCGTTTACACCTGTGTGGTGGTGTGTCTGTGTCACTCTGCAGTTACACCTCCACAACACTAGGTGGGGTTTCTGTGAAGTGCTGTAAAGTTTAGTTGATTCAAAACACACATTAAACACACATTAAACACCTTTATACTAAACACATTTTCCAAACAAATACAACATGCTAACATTATTAGCACAAGCCTATGGCATTTTACATTGTATAAATGAGCCTAGCAGCTAGCAGAGATTTGCTCTGCTCATATTTCAGCCAGGATAAATCACACACAGTGTGTGGAGGCTTTATTGTCTTCACAATTTATTGTTTCTTATCTGTGAAATTAAAGTAAATCAAAGCTTTGTTTCCACTGAGGGAAATGGTTTCAGCTCACAGAGACAGACAGGAGGTCTGCGTCACTGTGACACTGTGGAGTTACATCTCTGGGGAGGAGCACGTCAGGCTGTGCCGTAGTCATTTAGTCCCGCCGGTCACAACAGTGACTGCAAAACAAGTTTTCAGTTATAAGGCTTAAAAGTATCACTGAATGACGTGTTGATGCATTTTCAGCAAATATTTAAATAATAAAGTGTCTCAGTGAATTCTGTGCAGTGTCACATGTTCAGTGTAAACTGTCACATGACCAGAGCTGTTAACTTCCTGGTTGCACCCAAGGCTATTCAAGAGAAGGCTGAGACACGGGGTCAAACATGGGGGACTGCACATGAGCAGTGTAACTTGAGCTGCGATGCTGGAGGGTGACAGCAGGGGCGCTAGATAAAAAGCGCAGGATCCGCTCAGGCGATCAAGGAGCGCGCTTGGTGCGGTCTGCTTGGACTTTTGGACGGCGGCTGCCTGAAGTTGTCGGAATTGCATCTCTGTCATTCTCACTCACAACACAGGCCACCAGTGACAGTCCAGTAATAAGCTGTGAAAATGACATGCATGCACATCCCTCTTATTCCGCAGTCTCACGCCATCTACTGAGCCTTTGAGGAAGTGCAGACCAGATTTTACTGCACATGTGCAATCCCCCCATGTTTGACCCCGTGTCTCAGCCTTCTCTTGAATAGCCTTGGGTGCACCATGAGACGAGGACGGCTGCATCAAACAAAAGGTCAGTAAAGTGTAATGTGACAACAGGACTGAGGATTTGGGGACACGTTTTCTTTAACATGCTCAGTAAAGTACGTGTTGATCAGGAGGGCCCAAAGCTTTCATCTCAGTATCTCAGAGTCCACCGTGACATCCTCAAACATCTCTTTGTCTCTGATCCACAGTCCAGAGACCCCACAGACAGACAGACAGACAGGTTACACCAGAATAATAACCAGGTTATGATCATATTCAGATGTGGTGTTTACGTAAACACATAGAATTCATACCCCTTGTTTTCATCCTGGTTTCTGTCAGAGTGCTCCAGCCAACACATTCTGGTTTCTGATGAACAGAAGATGGTGTTAACATGTTCAAACACATCATAAACATGTTGTTCATGTAAATGTCCTCAATGACTCAGATCACGTCTCAGTGTGAGACACAGGAGGACCTGGACCCACAGACCGTCTGATGGTTGCTCTTGAACATGATGACTGAGTCAGATCTGTGAAGAACACACCTGCTGCCTTCTCTTTCATTTCCTCTTATTTTCACTGCAACATTTTTCATTAAACCCTCTGTGGGTTTGAACAGTGGCGTTCTCTGTGCAGCACATGATGTAACACACACTGTATCTGTTATTAACTGTGGACATGATAAAAAATAAATCTTAAACATAGTTTATTGTCGTGCCTGGCACCTCGTACCTGTGCACTCAGCTGATGAACATGAACAAACATCCTTTTCTACTGATGCTTTGGTTTGATTCTCAGCTGGTACACGCTGCCTCCAGGAAATAGTCCCAGCTGCACAGTCTATAATCAGCGTGTCTCCAGTCCCAGTGAAGTGTTTCTACAGTTCCAGCTGGACGAGGACATCTAACTGGCCTACTGTCCTTGATGTCCTTGATGTCTACTCTTTGGCTATGGTTAAATGTCTACCAAATTTTCACTGACAGCCCAAATTCAGCTGTGATTTGCCTAGACATCAGGTCTTCATGTAGACAGCTATTAGATGTTTTCTAAACCAAAAAATGCTTGCTGGGAAGTATGTGTGACTCCTCTACGATAGGTGGAGATATGCCCCCTTTCAGCTTGTTAGTATTGGACCTTTTTCCTGTTGACCTATTACGTCACAGACCAAACAATGGACAAACAAGTTAGCTACGGTTAGCTAGCAGCTAACTGCTACCATGGTGGACAACTTTACAGCTCTGTACATTTGGTCCGTCCAAAAAGTCACGGCTCTGGATGTAGATTTCTCCATGTTGTTACTGGCTTCTTCTTCTCTTATGTATTAACTTCTTAATCTGTTAACTTGTTAAGGTATTAACTTGTTAATGTATTTAACCTTTTAACTTGTTAACGTATTAACTTGTTAATGTATGAACTTGCTAACATATTTTCTTGTAAATGTATTTCACATAGGCCTATCAACTTGTTAACGTATTAACTTGTTCACTTGTTCACCACAAACTCTTGGGAGTTTCGATTTTGCTTCTTTAGTTATGCAGGAAAATCTGTCTGAACAGATCAAAGTCTCGACTTATTAAACCTTTTAACTGAATATTTATTTGAACATCACAGATGACAGTTGTCAGAGTGAAGATCTGAGGTGACATTCAGTTGTACATTTATTAACTCCACAGCTGTCGTAGTGAGGAGACATTTCATCATTCTCTTAATGTGAGTCAAAATACTAATGTCAACAAACCATCACTCTTCTTTAGTTTGGAGTCAGAGGGCCGACAGAGGCGACCTGCTGTGGCTCAAACACCTGATAGACGTATCACTTCTGCAGACAAAAGGGTGACGTTCAAAATCAAAACAATGAGTTTCCAGGTTAAACTACATGTTTCCTTGAAACATGGTGAAACAGGCTTTGAGGTGCCTTTTCTCTCGTTTGGTGGGCGTGTTATTCTTTAACATGTTAATACGAGAGTATTAAGTGCAGTGCTCCTGCTTTTTATTTATTTTCATTCATTCATTCATCTTCTAACCGCTTCATCCTCTTTAGGGTCGTGGGGGGGCTGGAGCCTATCCCAGCTGACACTGGATGAGAGGCAGGGTTCACCCTGGACAGGTCACCAGACTATCACATAGAGACAAACAACCATTCACACTCACATTCACACCTACGGACAATTTAGAGTCACCAATTAACCTGCATGTCTTTGGACTGTGGGAGGAAGCTGGAGCACCTGGAGGAAACCCACGCTGACACAGGGAGAACATGCAAGCTCCACACAGAAGGGCTCCCACACCCGGGATCGAACTGGCAACCCTCTTGCTGTGAGGCGAGAGTGCTAACCACCACACCACCGTGCCGCCCCATTATTTATTTTTTTTAGTTGAATTTGCACATAAATCTACATAAGACAGACCCAGATAGAAAAGGACAAAATCAGACTGATGTCACTGATACAGATATATACTCTGCTTCAGGAGAAAAACAAACAGTAACAAAATAATTAAAATGTTATTTAGAAAAATATGATGAAAGATAATAAGAATCTCAGTGAGCAGAAACAGTCACTGAACAGAGAACAACAATCACCAAAACAAACAAACAAACAAAAAACAATAAGTAATCTGTTTGCTTTGGTTTGTCGTCAGTGAAATGATGTTCTCAGATGTCTGAGTGTCTTTAAACGCACCAAAGTGGACGCTGTTGAGAAAGGTCTCGACTCTGAACAATATTTATTTACATGTTTATAACATACATCAGAATTATGAGGTATGGTTTTTATTCCATCTTTTCAGAAGATCTGTGAATAAAAAGGTTTCAGCTTCATCCTGCAGAGGGCAGCAGAGCTCACAGCATCTCAGGACAGACCTGACTGTAAGCTGTCATCATCATCATCATCATCATCATCATCGTCACCATCATCACCATCAGACTGAACTCTGTTCTTTGACTTCATCCTGTTGATTCACAGTGTAAGGCTCAAACATCAGTTCTGTTATAATGTGTGTGTCCACTGTGTGTGTGTTTATACAGTGTGTGTGTGTGTGTGTATATGTGTGTATCCAGAGAGTGTGTGGATTCAGTGTGTGTGTGTATGTGTGGTTCAGTTTTCTCCTCTCACTTTGTGTCCAGATGTTTCTGAGCTGTGAATCTGAAATAAATCCTGTCATTGATCTGTTAGTCTCTTGATGTAACCTTGAACCCGTGCTGATCAATCAAACCTTCACACACACACACACACACACACACACACACACACACACACACACACACACACACACACACACACACACAGCAGGTCTAATAAAGCTGATCAGGGGACATGAACATATAAACCCAGTGTTCAGGAGATGGGTTTTGACTGGTGTTAAAAATGTGTTCATGAATATCCTGAAACATGTTGAACGTCAAACATTGAAATATGTTCCTCTATAACTAATTTAAACTCCAGTGCTGCGACCTTTGACCTTTGGAACATCAGTCATGTGACACGTGTAGTCCAGACCAGCATCACACCACAAACGTGCATTTTTGTTTGTTTGTTTGTTGGAGTAAACAGGAAGTGTGCGGGTGTGACAGTAAGAGTTCTGAAACCTGATTAATTCATAAAGGAGCTGTAAGTCCTCTGAGTGTGTTAATGGATGACCCGAGGCTTCCTGTTTAACACTGAGACTTAGCATAATTAAACAGACACACACACACACACGCGCACACACACACGCACACACACAGGAAACATCACGAACCAATCAGACATCAGGAGCTGTTCCAACCTCATTCCCTCGTCAGCTGTTGATCCAAGAGGGTCCCAGAGATATAATATCTGTTCCTTCACAGAGTCCTGGTCAAGATGGCGCCACCATCACTTACAACAACATGAACTCTGCCACATGTTAAAATGTCATGTTTCCTTCACAGTTCCGTCACGTTTCTTTTATGTTTCCATCATGTGTCCGTCATGTTTCCTTCATGTTTCTGTCACGTTTCTGCCACATTTCCTTCATGTTTCCGTCACGTTTCTGCCACGTTTCCGTCACTTTTCCATCACGTTTTTCCGTCACGTTTCCTTCATGTTTCCATCACGTTTCCGTCACATTTCCTTCATGTTTCCGTCATGTTTCTTTTATGTTTCCATCATGTGTCCGTCATGTTTCCTTCATGTTTCCTTTATGTTTCCGTCACGTTTCCGTCATGTTTCCTTCATGTTTCCGTCATGTTTCTGTCACGTTTCCTTCACATTTCCTTCATGTTTCCTTCATGTTTCCTTTATGTTTCCGTCACGTTTCCGTCATGTTTCCTTCATGTTTCCGACACGTTTCCGTCACGTTTCTGTCACGTTTTCTTCAGATTTCCTTTAGGTTTCCTTCATGTTTTCATCATGTTTTCTTCACATTTCCGTCATGTTTCCTCCATGTTTCCTTCAAGTTTTCGTCATGTTTCCTTCATGTTTCATTCATGTTTCCATCATGTTTCCTTCATATTTCCTCTATGTTTCCGTCATGTTTCCCTCAGGTTTCTGTCAGGTTTCCTTCACGTCTATCACGTTTCCATCATGTTTCTTCATGTTTCCTTTATGTTTCTGTCATGTTTCCTTCATGTTTCCTCCATGTTTCCTTCACGTTTCCGTCATGTTTCCTTCATGTTTCCGTCACGTTTTCTTCATGTTGACATGACATCCCTCACATTTCCTTCTTGTCTCCATCATGTGTCCTTCATGTTTACTTCATGTTTCCCACATGTTGCCATCATGTTTCCTTCATGTTTCCGCCACGTATCCTTCATGTTTCCTTCATGTGTCCGTCATGTTTCCATCATGTGTCCTTCAATTTCCCATCATGTTTCCTTCATGTTTCTTTCATGTGTCTGTCATGTTTCCTTTATGTTTCCGTCATGTTTCCTTCACGTTTCCGTCATGTTTCCTTCACGTTTCTGTCACCTTTCCTTCATGTTTCCTTCATGTTTCCATCATGTTTCTGTCACTTTTCAGTCATGTTTCTTTCATGTGTTCTTCATGTTTCCGTCATGTTTCCTTCATGTTTCTGTCATGGTTCCTCCGTGTTTCCTTCATGTGTCCTTAATGTTTCCATCATGTTCCCATCATGTTTCCTTCATGTTTCCGTCATGTTTCCTTCATGTTTCCATCATGTGTCCGTTATGTTTCCATCATATTTCCTTCATGTGTCCTTCATGTTTCCATCATGTTTTTGTCATGTGTCCTTAATGTTTCCATCATGTTTCCTTCATGTTTCCGTCATGTTTCCTTCATGTTTTCTTCATGTTTCCATCATATTTCCTTTATGTGTCCTTCATGTTTCCATCATGTTTTTGTCATGTGTCCTTAATGTTTCCATCATGTTTCCTTCATGTTCCCATCATGTTTCCTTCATGTTTCCGTCATGTTTCCTTCATGTGTCCGTCATGTTTCCGTTATGTTTCCATCATATTTCCTTCATGTGTCCTTCATGTTTCCATCATGTTTTTGTCATGTGTCCTTAATGTTTCATCATGTTTCCTTCATGTTCCCATCATGTTTCCTTCATGTTTCCGTCATGTTTCCTTCATGTGTCTGTCATGTTTCCGTTATGTTTCCATCATATTTCCTTCATGTGTCCTTCATGTTTCCATCATGTTTTTGTCATGTGTCCTTAATGTTTCCATCATGTTTCCTTCATGTTCCCATCATGTTTTCTTCATGTGTCCATCATGTAACTGGTACGGAGCGTCTCAGTAAAGTGGTACAGAGTGTCTCAGAGTGTTTCAGTCAACTGGCACGGAACGTCTCAGTTAACTGGTACGGAGCGTCTCAGTTAACTGGCACGGAACGTCTCAGTTAACTGGTACGAAGCCTCTCAGTAAAGTGGTACGGAGTGTCTCAGCAAACTGGCACGGAGCGTCTCAGTAAACTGGTACGGAACGTCTCAGTTAACTGGTACGAAGCCTCTCAGTAAAGTGGTACGGAGTGTCTCAGCAAACTGGCACGGAGTGTCTCAGCAAACTGGCACAGAACGTCTCAGTTAACTGGTACGAAGCCTCTCAGTAAAGTGGTACGGAGCGTCTCAGCAAACTGGTACGGAGCGTCTCAGTAAACTGGCACGGAACGTCTCAGTTAACTGGTACGAAGCCTCTCAGTAAAGTGGTACGGAGTGTCTCAGCAAACTGGTACGGAGCGTCTCAGTAAACTGGTACGGAGCGTCTCAGCAAACTGGTACAGAGCGTCTCAGCAAACTGGTACGGAGCGTCTCAGTAAACTGGTACAGAGCGTCTCAGCAAACTTGTACGGAGCGTCTCAGCAAACTGGTACGGAGCGTCTCAGTAAACTGGTACAGAGCGTCTCAGCAAACTGGTACGGAGCGTCTCAGTAAACTGGTACAGAGCGTCTCAGCAAACTGGTACGGAGCGTCTCAGTAAACTGGTACAGAGCGTCTCAGCAAACTTGTACGGAGCGTCTCAGTAAAGTGGTACAGAGTGTCTCAGAGCGTCTCAGCAAACTGGTACGGAGCGTCTCAGCAAACTTGTACGGAGCGTCTCAGCAAACTTGTACGGAGCGTCTCAGTAAAGTGGTACAGAGTGTCTCAGAGCGTCTCAGCAAACTGGTACGGAGCGTCTCAGCAAACTTGTACGGAGCGTCTCAGCAAACTTGTACGGAGCGTCTCAGCAAACTTGTACGGAGCGTCTCAGAAAAGTGGTACAGAGTGTCTCAGAGCGTCTCAGCAAACTGGTACAGAGCGTCTCAGCAAACTTGTACGGAGCGTCTCAGTAAAGTGGTACAGAGTGTCTCAGAGCGTCTCAGCAAACTGGTACGGAGTGTCTCAGCAAACTTGTACGGAGCGTCTCAGAAAAGTGGTACAGAGTGTCTCAGAGCGTCTCAGCAAACTTGTACGGAGTGTCTCAGCAAACTGGCACGGAACGTCTCAGTTAACTGGTACGAAGCCTCTCAGTAAAGTGGTACGGAGTGTCTCAGCAAACTGGCACGGAACGTCTCAGTTAACTGGTACGAAGCCTCTCAGTAAAGTGGTACAGAGTGTCTCAGCAAACTGGCACGGAACGTCTCAGTTAACTGGTACGAAGCCTCTCTGTAAAGTGGTACGGAGTGTCTCAGCAAACTGGTACGGAGTGTCTCAGTAAACTGGTACGGAGCGTCTCAGTAAACTGGTACAGAGCGTCTCAGCAAACTGGTACGGAGCGTCTCAGTAAACTGGTACAGAGCGTCTCAGCAAACTTGTACGGAGCGTCTCAGTAAAGTGGTACAGAGTGTCTCAGAGCGTCTCAGCAAACTGGTACGGAGCGTCTCAGCAAACTTGTACGGAGCGTCTCAGAAAAGTGGTACAGAGTGTCTCAGAGCGTCTCAGCAAACTGGTACGGAGCGTCTCAGCAAACTGGTACGGAGTGTCTCCACATTAAAGCTGTGTGGTCGTTCTGGTCTCTTCGCTGCAGGCGGCTGTTTGACTGTGATGCTGTCTGACACTGTGCCTGTGCAACCAGCTACACACACACACATACACACACACACACACACACAAACTGTCCCTCAGGGAATCAGAGAGCTACAAAGGCGTCCCAGCATGCATCTCTCTGTTCGCCTTACAACACAACACACAACACACTCAGCTGGAAACAAAAAGAGCAACACTCTGTGTGTGTGTGTGTGTGGACTCAGTGGCCTGGAAGGAAACTCTCCTCATGATCCTGAACACAGAGACATAAAACAGTGAGGTCATATGTGTCCTACTTCAGGTTTGCAGCTGAGATCAGAGCACGAGACAGTGATGTCATCAAGAGGCTTCCACTCGGAGGCTCATGCTAACAGACAGATGCTAACAGACAGATGCTAACAGACAGAGGTGGCATTCTACTTAAGTGACATAAGATCCAAACACATGTCTTTTTCTCAGTGTGACTTAAATTCATCAGATTATTAAAGAACATTTCTCTTTTTGTTTTAGCAGGATTTCAGTTTTTCATTGCCAAAGAGAGGTCGTGATGCAGACAGGTGGTTCACTCATCCTCCAACCGGCCCGTGACAGACATTGATCGACAGATGGTTGATCACCTGCTGAAAATTATTTAAAGCACCCGCCCGTCTTGTTTGAAGCAGTTTCCAGTGACAGCGTCTCAGATGGTTCAGAGTAACAAACCATCTGGAGTGTCATATCAGCGCTGATATCCCAGGGATCCACACATATTGCTCGGCCAACTCGACCAGCCTGGGGAAATGTTCTGTTTGTTTTCACCAGTTAACAGGCTTCACATCCAGAGAGAGTGTGTGTGTGTGTGTGTGTGTGGGGGGGGGGGTGTCGTCCCAGAGGACGTTTTTTAAACCTCTGTTTAAGCACTGTTGGATGCGTCTGAATGTTGAGTCACAGCTCCCTGTGTGTCAAAGCAGGACAGCTGATTTCAAAACCACGTTTCATCCATGTGGTGACATTTAACTGTGATGTGACTCTGTAGTGAACACTGTCAGCTGTGGTAGCGTGTGTCAGTGTAGCTCACATCCCTCACTGTCCACCATATTTACAGGCCTCATGTCCTTTTCCACCTGAAAACAAAGCCTCTGAGTTATTGTCCTCACACACATCACTGCTTCTGGCTGACACCAGGGCTGAGAATCACCACAGGATCCACAACACAATATTATCACCATACTTAAGTCACGATAAACTGTCATTACAATTTTAAATGTTGTGATATGCTGAGACATGTGATCAAATATATCGTGATTTATTACCTTTTTTCACCTGTAAATGTTGTCCCCAAAGGAAACTTGTTGCAGCAGTAAATTAATCTGTTGGACTGAAAAAGCAATTGATTATATTATTCTGATAGGCTGCCTAAAGTTTAATTTGTATTTGTAATGTTAATAACTTACATTATAAAACACTATACTTGGCACTGTGTGACGATACGCTGGTTATTTTCTGACATTTTAATAACATTTTTGGAAATCTATTTATATATTTTTTTGCCCATTTCAGTAACATTTATTCACACAATTAATATCTTTCTGACATTTTTATCAACATTTTTTCTGACTTTTAGAAAATATTTTTTTCAGACAATTTCATAATACATTTTGGACATGTTATCAATATTTTTTTCTGACTTTAAAATAACAAAAATCTGAAATGTGATGTTATCATTTTAGGACATATTTAAAAAATATTTTTGGACATTTTATAAAGTTTTTTTTTTTTTTTTTTTTTACTTTTCCACCTGTAGCGAACACCAACGTGATCCATCACAAAGCTGGTTTTCAGGTGACACAACACTGATTGTACTGTAGCTGTATGATATATATTATATGTTATATATTTACACTGAGCGTTTCACAGTATAATGTCGTCACACTGGATGACGTTATACCCTCTGTTTTTGGCTCTCCATTTTCCACGTCTTCTTTTGGTTGCAGCAGTGATTGACTGACCTGCAGAGGTGACATAGGCTACACCCTCCTGTGCTCTAGAGGAATGCTCCACAAAACATACATTGGTAATATATTTCTAATCGTTTAAATTCTTAACTGCAGTAAAATGATTATTTTTTTATTCCTTTTACCAAAGATACTGTATTACTACAAGATAGCCCACCTACAATATACCCCCACTGTAAGAAATGGTGTACATTTCCGGTCTCCTAAGTAGGCGTTGTCCCCCGTAGCCCAATCAAAGATGATGGAGAACCGCCAATCAAAGACAACTATCCATCACTGCTAACCGTTAGCCGTTAGCAGTGTCTGTAATAACTCATAAATGGTCCGTGAAAAAAATATTTTTTCCAGCGGATATCTTATTTACAACATGATTGAGCTAGCAAAGCAGTTTTGTGTTGCTATGTGTGGTATTTATTCAGTTTTGGGAAATCATGATGTCTAGAAAGCATCAGCTGACAGGGACAGCTAACAGCAGCAGCAACGCTAGTCATCATAGATGCTAGACGTCATCTGTTAAAAGCCTCCTGTTGTCGGATACGACATGAAACTACTCCAGTTAGCTCAGTCATGTTGTAACTAAGACATCCGCTGGAAAAAAATATATTTTTTAATCCAGTATCTTTGGTGAAACTGCACTGATTTCAGCACCAGAGAGGAGATACCTGTTGCCGGATCTCGCGAGAGTGTGTTGTTGAGACAGAGACAGGTCGTGAACAAAGTAAATTTCTCCTGATTTGTCCGTCTGAAATTTGCCATTTTGGTGTCAGAATGTTCTGAAGATATGTGGCTTGTGATATCTGCTTCCGTGACTATGGGGCGAAAGAATTGGCTATAATCTATAATCACATTCATTTCTCCCACTGAAGTCAATGGACTCAGGACCTGCTGTTAGTCTCCTAAAGGGGCGTGGTGGTCGCCAACCCTGATACAGGAAACTGACTCGGCTGCATTCCAAATCTCTTAAAATGACTGCTAACCACCTTATCTAGCCACCTTACCGAACTGTTTAGTCCCTCCCACTTAGGAAAACATGTAAGGAGTCAGGAGTCAGGAGTCAGGAGTGAGGAGTATATAATTAAGAGACTTGGGATGCAGCCTTGGTTTATCCACCGTCTTTGCTTTTACACAAACTGTCGCTCAGCAAAGATGGGAAGTTTGATTGGCTTTAAGAGGCATCAGTCATAAGCACAGCCTCTTGCTATTGGCTGGCTCCCTGCCCAATCAGAGGGTCAGAGTGCAGCGGCCATTTTGATTTGGAGTTATGGACAGTGTTTACATGGGATCTGGAGATGTTATGGACAACATGTGGAGAGATTAAAGCCTAAGATTTAAAGTGATGGACAGCAGTCTGTGGATGTTTATGGGTGTGATGGTGTGTTTGGACCGAATATCTCTCTGGATATAATGGTACAGCACCTGAGCTCTTGAGAATGTAACAGGACTGTTTTTGTCTAAATATAATTGATGGGTGGATCATGATGAGGCTTCATGGGTTCTAACTGTTAGTGTGTTGGTGGTCTGACAGAGACAATGACTGAACCTGCTGCAGTGTCTGTATCTGGAAATGATTTGCATCAATTGAATCACAAGAATCTGAGCTTTCTAACGACACGTCGCACCACTGACCACTTCATTATAGACAGAAGCTAACGGACAAGATTTAACAGATTTTGTCTGCTACCTTCTGTCTGTTAGCTTCTGTCTGTTAGCTACCTTCTGTCTGTTAGCTTCTGTCTGTTAGCTACCTTCTGTCTGTTAGCTACCTTCTGTCTGTGAGCTACCTTCTGTCTGTGAGCTACCTTCTGTCTGTTAGCTTCTGTCTGTTAGCTACCTTCTGTCTGTGAGCTACCTTCTGTCTGTTAGCTTCTGTCTGTTAGCAACCTTCTGTCTGTCAGCTACCTTCTGTCTGTGAGCTACCTTCTGTCTGTGAGCTACCTTCTGTCTGTTAGCTACCTTCTGTCTGTTAGCTTCTGTCTGTTAGCTACCTTCTGTCTGTGAGCTACCTTCTGTCTGTTAGCTTCTGTCTGTTAGCAACCTTCTGTCTGTTAGCTACCTTCTGTCTGTGAGCTACCTTCTGTCTGTTAGCTACCTTCTGTCTGTTAGCTTCTGTCTGTTAGCTACCTTCTGTCTGTGAGCTACCTTCTGTCTGTTAGCTTCTGTCTGTTAGCTACCTTCTGTCTGTTAGCTACCTTCTGTCTGTGAGCTACCTTCTGTCTGTGAGCTACCTTCTGTCTGTGAGCTACCTTCTGTCTGTGAGCTACCTTCTGTCTGTTAGCTTCTGTCTGTTAGCTACCTTCTGTCTGTGAGCTACCTTCTGTCTGTGAGCTACCTTCTGTCTGTTAGCTTCTGTCTGTTAGCTACCTTCTGTCTGTTAGCTACCTTCTGTCTGTGAGCTACCTTCTGTCTGTTAGCTTCTGTCTGTGAGCTACCTTCTGTCTGTTAGCTACCTTCTGTCTGTTAGCTTCTGTCTGTTAGCTACCTTCTGTCTGTTAGCTACCTTCTGTCTGTGAGCTACCTTCTGTCTGTTAGCTTCTGTCTGTTAGCTACCTTCTGTCTGTTAGCTACCTTCTGTCTGTGAGCTATTGTCTGTTAGCTTCTGTCTGTTAGCTACCTTCTGTCTGTTAGCTTCTGTCTGTTAGCTACCTTCTGTCTCTGAGCTATTGTCTGTTAGCTTCTGTCTGTGAGCTATTGTCTGTTAGCTACCTTCTGTCTCTGAGCTATTGTCTGTTAGCTTCTGTCTGTGAGCTATTGTCTGTTAGCTACCTTCTGTCTCTGAGCTATTGTCTGTTAGCTTCTGTCTGTGAGCTATTGTCTGTTAGCTACCTTCTGTCTGTGAGCTACCTTCTGTCTGTTAGCTTCTGTCTGTTAGCTACCTTCTGTCTGTTAGCTACCTTCTGTCTGTGAGCTACCTTCTGTCTGTTAGCTTCTGTCTGTTAGCTACCTTCTGTCTGTTAGCTACCTTCTGTCTGTGAGCTATTGTCTGTTAGCTTCTGTCTGTTAGCTACCTTCTGTCTGTTAGCTTCTGTATGTTAGCTACCTTCTGTCTGTTAGCTACCTTCTGTCTGTTAGCTTCTGTCTGTTAGCTACCTTCTGTCTGTTAGCTACCTTCTGTCTGTTAGCTTTTGTCTGTTAGCTACCTTCTGTCTGTTAGCTACCTTCTGTCTATTAGCTTCTGTCTGTTAGCTACCTTCTGTCTGTTAGCTACCTTCTGTCTGTTAGCTTCTGTCTGTTAGCTACCTTCTGTCTGTTAGCTACCTTCTGTCTGTTAGCTTCTGTCTGTTAGCTACCTTCTGTCTGTTAGCTACCTTCTGTCTGTTAGCTACCTTCTGTCTGTTACCTTCTGTCTGTTAGGTACCTTCTGTCTGTTAGCTACCTTCTGTCTGTTACCTTCTGTCTGTTAGGTACCTTCTGTCTGTTAGCTACCTTCTGTCTGTGAGCTATTGTCTGTTACCTTCTGTCTGTTAGCTACCTTCTGTCTGTTAGATACCTTCTGTCTGTTAGCTTCTGTCTGTTAGCTTCTGTCTGTTAGCTACCTTCTGTCTGTTAGCTACCTTCTGTCTGTTAGCTTCTGTCTGTTAGCTTCTGTGTGTTAGCTACCTTCTGTCTGTTAGCTACCTTCTGTCTGTTACCTTCTGTCTGTTACCTTCTGTCTGTTAGGTACCTTCTGTCTGTTAGCTACCTTCTGTCTGTTACCTTCTGTCTGTTAGGTACCTTCTGTCTGTTAGCTACCTTCTGTCTGTTAGCTACCTTCTGTCTGTGAGCTATTGTCTGTTAGCTTCTGTCTGTGAGCTATTGTCGGTTACCTTCTGTCTGTTAGCTACCTTCTGTCTGTTAGCTACCTTCTGTCTGTTAGCTACCTTCTGTCTGTTAGCTACCTTCTGTCTGTTAGCTTCTGTCTGTTAGCTTCTGTCTGTTAGCTTCTGTCTGTTAGCTACCTTCTGTCTGTTAGCTACCTTCTGTCTGTTAGCTTCTGTCTGTTAGCTTCTGTCTGTTAGCTACCTTCTGTCTGTTAGCTTCTGTTAGCTACCTTCTGTCTGTTAGCTACCTTCTGTCTGTTAGCTACCTTCTGTCTGTTAGCTTCTGTCTGTTAGCTACCTTCTGTCTGTGAGCTATTGTCTGTTACCTTCTGTCTGTTAGCTACCTTCTGTCTGTTAGCTACCTTCTGTCTGTTAGCTTCTGTCTGTTAGCTTCTGTCTGTTAGCTTCTGTCTGTTAGCTACCTTCTGTCTGTTAGCTTCTGTCTGTTAGCTACCTTCTGTCTGTTAGCTTCTGTCTGTTAGCTACCTTCTGTCTGTTAGCTACCTTCTGTCTGTTAGCTTCTGTCTGTTAGCTACCTTCTGTCTGTTAGCTACCTTCTGTCTGTTAGCTTCTGTCTGTTAGCTACCTTCTGTCTGTTAGCTACCTTCTGTCTGTTAGCTACCTTCTGTCTGTTAGCTACCTTCTGTCTGTTAGGTACCTTCTGTCTGTTAGCTTCTGTCTGTTAGCTTCTGTCTGTTAGCTTCTGTCTGTTAGGTACCTTCTGTCTGTTAGCTACCTTCTGTCTGTTAGCTTCTGTCTGTTAGCTACCTTCTGTCTGTTAGCTACCTTCTGTCTGTGAGCTATTGTCTGTTAGCTTCTGTCTGTGAGCTATTGTCTGTTACCTTCTGTCTGTTAGCTACCTTCTGTCTGTTAGCTACCTTCTGTCTGTTAGCTTCTGTCTGTTAGCTTCTGTCTGTTAGCTACCTTCTGTCTGTTAGCTTCTGTCTGTTAGCTACCTTCTGTCTGTTAGCTACCTTCTGTCTGTTAGCTACCTTCTGTCTGTTACCTTCTGTCTGTTAGGTACCTTCTGTCTGTTAGCTACCTTCTGTCTGTTAGCTTCTGTCTGTTAGCTTCTGTCTGTTAGCTACCTTCTGTCTGTTAGCTACCTTCTGTCTGTTACCTTCTGTCTGTTAGGTACCTTCTGTCTGTTAGCTACCTTCTGTCTGTTACCTTCTGTCTGTTAGGTACCTTCTGTCTGTTAGCTACCTTCTGTCTGTTACCTTCTGTCTGTTAGCTACCTTCTGTCTGTGAGCTATTGTCTGTTAGCTTCTGTCTGTGAGCTATTGTCTGTTACCTTCTGTCTGTTAGCTACCTTCTGTCTGTTAGCTACCTTCTGTCTGTTAGCTTCTGTCTGTTAGCTTCTGTCTGTTAGCTACCTTCTGTCTGTTAGCTACCTTCTGTCTGTTAGCTTCTGTCTGTTACCTTCTGTCTGTTAGCTACCTTCTGTCTGTGAGCTACCTTCTGTCTCTGAGCTATTGTCTGTTAGCTTCTGTCTGTGAGCTATTGTCTGTTAGCTTCTGTCTGTGAGCTATTGTCTGTTAGCTACCTTCTGTCTGTGAGCTACCTTCTGTCTGTTAGCTTCTGTCTGTTAGCTACCTTCTGTCTGTTAGCTACCTTCTGTCTGTGAGCTACCTTCTGTCTGTTAGCTTCTGTCTGTTAGCTACCTTCTGTCTGTTAGCTTCTGTCTGTTAGCTACCTTCTGTCTGTTAGCTACCTTCTGTCTCTGAGCTATTGTCTGTTAGCTTCTGTCTGTGAGCTATTGTCTGTTAGCTACCTTCTGTCTCTGAGCTATTGTCTGTTAGCTTCTGTCTGTGAGCTATTGTCTGTTAGCTACCTTCTGTCTCTGAGCTATTGTCTGTTAGCTTCTGTCTGTGAGCTACCTTCTGTCTGTTAGCTTCTGTCTGTTAGCTACCTTCTGTCTGTTAGCTACCTTCTGTCTGTGAGCTACCTTCTGTCTGTTAGCTTCTGTCTGTTAGCTACCTTCTGTCTGTTAGCTACCTTCTGTCTGTGAGCTATTGTCTGTTAGCTTCTGTCTGTTAGCTACCTTCTGTCTGTTAGCTTCTGTCTGTTAGCTACCTTCTGTCTGTTAGCTACCTTCTGTCTCTGAGCTATTGTCTGTTAGCTTCTGTCTGTGAGATATTGTCTGTTAGCTACCTTCTGTCTGTGAGCTACCTTCTGTCTGTTAGCTTCTGTCTGTTAGCTACCTTCTGTCTGTTAGCTACCTTCTGTCTGTGAGCTACCTTCTGTCTGTTAGCTTCTGTCTGTTAGCTACCTTCTGTCTGTTAGCTACCTTCTGTCTGTGAGCTATTGTCTGTTAGCTTCTGTCTGTTAGCTACCTTCTGTCTGTTAGCTTCTGTCTGTTAGCTACCTTCTGTCTGTTAGCTACCTTCTGTCTGTTAGCTTCTGTCTGTTAGCTACCTTCTGTCTGTTAGCTACCTTCTGTCTGTTAGCTTCTGTCTGTTAGCTACCTTCTGTCTGTTAGCTACCTTCTGTCTGTTAGCTTCTGTCTGTTAGCTTCTGTCTGTTAGCTACCTTCTGTCTGTTAGCTTCTGTCTGTTAGCTACCTTCTGTCTGTTAGCTACCTTCTGTCTGTTAGCTTCTGTCTGTTAGCTACCTTCTGTCTGTTAGCTACCTTCTGTCTGTTAGCTTCTGTCTGTTAGCTTCTGTCTGTTAGCTACCTTCTGTCTGTTAGCTTCTGTCTGTTAGCTACCTTCTGTCTGTTAGCTACCTTCTGTCTGTTAGCTTCTGTCTGTTAGCTACCTTCTGTCTGTTAGCTACCTTCTGTCTGTTAGCTTCTGTCTGTTAGCTTTTGTCTGTTAGCTACCTTCTGTCTGTTAGCTACCTTCTGTCTGTTAGCTTCTGTCTGTTAGCTACCTTCTGTCTGTTAGCTACCTTCTGTCTGTTACCTTCTGTCTGTTAGCTACCTTCTGTCTGTTACCTTCTGTCTGTTAGGTACCTTCTGTCTGTTAGCTACCTTCTGTCTGTGAGCTATTGTCTGTTAGCTTCTGTCTGTTAGCTACCTTCTGTCTGTTAGCTTCTGTCTGTTAGCTACCTTCTGTCTGTTAGCTACCTTCTGTCTGTTAGCTTCTGTCTGTTAGCTTCTGTCTGTTAGCTACCTTCTGTCTGTTAGCTACCTTCTGTCTGTTAGCTTCTGTCTGTTAGCTTCTCTGTGTTAGCTACCTTCTGTCTGTTAGCTACCTTCTGTCTGTTACCTTCTGTCTGTTAGCTACCTTCTGTCTGTTAGCTACCTTCTGTCTGTTACCTTCTGTCTGTTAGGTACCTTCTGTCTGTTAGCTACCTTCTGTCTGTTAGCTACCTTCTGTCTGTGAGCTATTGTCTGTTAGCTTCTGTCTGTGAGCTATTGTCTGTTAGCTACCTTCTGTCTGTTAGCTACCTTCTGTCTGTTAGCTTCTGTCTGTTAGCTACCTTCTGTCTGTTAGCTTCTGTCTGTTAGCTTCTGTCTGTTAGCTTCTGTCTGTTAGCTACCTTCTGTCTGTTAGCTACCTTCTGTCTGTTAGCTTCTGTCTGTTAGCTTCTGTCTGTTAGCTACCTTCTGTCTGTTAGCTACCTTCTGTCTGTTAGCTTCTGTTAGCTACCTTCTGTCTGTTAGCTACCTTCTGTCTGTTAGCTACCTTCTGTCTGTTAGCTTCTGTCTGTTAGCTACCTTCTGTCTGTGAGCTATTGTCTGTTACCTTCTGTCTGTTAGCTACCTTCTGTCTGTTAGCTACCTTCTGTCTGTTAGCTTCTGTCTGTTAGCTTCTGTCTGTTAGCTACCTTCTGTCTGTTAGCTTCTGTCTGTTAGCTACCTTCTGTCTTTTAGCTACCTTCTGTCTGTTAGCTACCTTCTGTCTGTTAGCTTCTGTCTGTTAGCTACCTTCTGTCTGTTAGCTACCTTCTGTCTTTTAGCTTCTGTCTGTTAGCTACCTTCTGTCTGTTAGCTACCTTCTGTCTGTTAGCTACCTTCTGTCTGTTAGCTTCTGTCTGTTAGCTTCTGTCTGTTAGCTACCTTCTGTCTGTTAGCTACCTTCTGTCTGTTACCTTCTGTCTGTTAGGTACCTTCTGTCTGTTACCTTCTGTCTGTTAGGTACCTTCTGTCTGTTACCTTCTGTCTGTTAGCTACCTTCTGTCTGTTAGCTTCTGTCTGTTAGCTACCTTCTGTCTTTTAGCTACCTTCTGTCTGTTAGCTACCTTCTGTCTGTTAGCTTCTGTCTGTTAGCTACCTTCTGTCTGTTAGCTACCTTCTGTCTGTTAGCTTCTGTCTGTTAGCTACCTTCTGTCTGTTAGCTACCTTCTGTCTGTTAGCTTCTGTCTGTTAGCTACCTTCTGTCTGTTAGCTACCTTCTGTCTGTTAGCTACCTTCTGTCTGTTAGCTTCTGTCTGTTAGCTTCTGTCTGTTAGCTACCTTCTGTCTGTTAGCTACCTTCTGTCTGTTACCTTCTGTCTGTTAGCTACCTTCTGTCTGTTACCTTCTGTCTGTTAGCTACCTTCTGTCTGTTACCTTCTGTCTGTTAGCTACCTTCTGTCTGTGAGCTATTGTCTGTTAGCTTCTGTCTGTGAGCTATTGTCTGTTACCTTCTGTCTTTTAGCTACCTTCTGTCTGTTAGCTACCTTCTGTCTGTTAGCTACCTTCTGTCTGTTAGCTTCTGTTAGCTACCTTCTGTCTGTTAGCTACCTTCTGTCTGTTAGCTTCTGTCTGTTAGCTACCTTCTGTCTGTGAGCTATTGTCTGTTACCTTCTGTCTGTTAGCTACCTTCTGTCTGTTAGCTACCTTCTGTCTGTTAGCTTCTGTCTGTTAGCTTCTGTCTGTTAGCTACCTTCTGTCTGTTAGCTTCTGTCTGTTAGCTACCTTCTGTCTTTTAGCTACCTTCTGTCTGTTAGCTACCTTCTGTCTGTTAGCTTCTGTCTGTTAGCTACCTTCTGTCTGTTAGCTACCTTCTGTCTTTTAGCTTCTGTCTGTTAGCTACCTTCTGTCTGTTAGCTACCTTCTGTCTGTTAGCTACCTTCTGTCTGTTAGCTTCTGTCTGTTAGCTTCTGTCTGTTAGCTACCTTCTGTCTGTTAGCTACCTTCTGTCTGTTACCTTCTGTCTGTTAGGTACCTTCTGTCTGTTACCTTCTGTCTGTTAGGTACCTTCTGTCTGTTACCTTCTGTCTGTTAGCTACCTTCTGTCTGTTAGCTTCTGTCTGTTAGCTACCTTCTGTCTTTTAGCTACCTTCTGTCTGTTAGCTACCTTCTGTCTGTTAGCTTCTGTCTGTTAGCTACCTTCTGTCTGTTAGCTACCTTCTGTCTGTTAGCTACCTTCTGTCTGTTAGCTTCTGTCTGTTAGCTACCTTCTGTCTGTTAGCTACCTTCTGTCTGTTAGCTTCTGTCTGTTAGCTACCTTCTGTCTGTTAGCTACCTTCTGTCTGTTAGCTACCTTCTGTCTGTTAGCTTCTGTCTGTTAGCTTCTGTCTGTTAGCTACCTTCTGTCTGTTAGCTACCTTCTGTCTGTTACCTTCTGTCTGTTAGCTACCTTCTGTCTGTTACCTTCTGTCTGTTAGCTACCTTCTGTCTGTTACCTTCTGTCTGTTAGCTACCTTCTGTCTGTTAGCTACCTTCTGTCTGTTAGCTACCTTCTGTCTTTGAGCTATTGTCTGTTAGCTTCTGTCTGTGAGCTATTGTCTGTTACCTTCTGTCTTTTAGCTACCTTCTGTCTGTTAGCTACCTTCTGTCTGTTAGCTTCTGTCTCTTAGCTTCTGTCTGTTAGCTACCTTCTGTCTGTTAGCTTCTGTCTGTTAGCTTCTGTCTGTTAGCTACCTTCTGTCTGTTAGCTACCTTCTGTCTGTTACCTTCTGTCTGTTAGGTACCTTCTGTCTGTTACCTTCTGTCTGTTAGGTACCTTCTGTCTGTTACCTTCTGTCTGTTAGCTACCTTCTGTCTGTTAGCTTCTGTCTGTTAGCTTCTGTCTGTTAGCTACCTTCTGTCTGTTAGCTACCTTCTGTCTGTTACCTTCTGTCTGTTAGGTACCTTCTGTCTGTTACCTTCTGTCTGTTAGCTACCTTCTGTCTGTTAGCTACCTTCTGTCTGTGAGCTATTGTCTGTTAGCTTCTGTCTGTGAGCTATTGTCTGTTACCTTCTGTCTGTTAGCTACCTTCTGTCTGTTAGCTACCTTCTGTCTGTTAGCTTCTGTCTGTTAGCTTCTGTCTGTTAGCTACCTTCTGTCTGTTAGCTACCTTCTGTCTGTTAGCTTCTGTCTGTTAGCTTCTGTCTGTTAGCTACCTTCTGTCTGTTAGCTACCTTCTGTCTGTTAGCTACCTTCTGTCTGTTAGCTTCTGTCTGTTAGCTTCTGTCTGTTAGCTACCTTCTGTCTGTTAGCTACCTTCTGTCTGTTAGCTACCTTCTGTCTGTTAGCTTCTGTCTGTTAGCTACCTTCTGTCTGTTAGCTACCTTCTGTCTGTTAGCTACCTTCTTTCTGTTAGCTACCTTCTGTCTGTTAGGTACCTTCTGTCTGTTAGCTTCTGTCTGTTAGCTTCTGTCTGTTAGCTTCTGTCTGTTAGCTACCTTCTGTCTGTTAGCTACCTTCTGTCTGTTAGCTTCTGTTAGCTACCTTCTGTCTGTTAGCTACCTTCTGTCTGTTAGCTTCTGTCTGTTAGCTACCTTCTGTCTGTTAGCTACCTTCTGTCTGTTAGCTTCTGTCTGTTAGCTTCTGTCTGTTAGCTACCTTCTGTCTGTTAGCTACCTTCTGTCTGTTAGCTTCTGTCTGTTAGCTTCTGTCTGTTAGCTACCTTCTGTCTGTTAGCTACCTTCTGTCTGTTAGCTACCTTCTGTCTGTTAGCTTCTGTCTGTTAGCTACCTTCTGTCTTTTAGCTACCTTCTGTCTGTTAGCTACCTTCTGTCTGTTACCTTCTGTCTGTTAGCTACCTTCTGTCTGTTAGCTTCTGTCTGTTAGCTACCTTCTGTCTTTTAGCTACCTTCTGTCTGTTAGCTACCTTCTGTCTGTTAGCTTCTGTCTGTTAGCTACCTTCTGTCTGTTAGCTACCTTCTGTCTGTTAGCTACCTTCTGTCTGTTAGCTTCTGTCTGTTAGCTACCTTCTGTCTGTTAGCTACCTTCTGTCTGTTAGCTTCTGTCTGTTAGCTACCTTCTGTCTGTTAGCTACCTTCTGTCTGTTAGCTACCTTCTGTCTGTTACCTTCTGTCTGTTAGGTACCTTCTGTCTGTTACCTTCTGTCTGTTAGGTACCTTCTGTCTGTTACCTTCTGTCTGTTAGCTACCTTCTGTCTGTTAGCTTCTGTCTGTTAGCTACCTTCTGTCTTTTAGCTACCTTCTGTCTGTTAGCTACCTTCTGTCTGTTAGCTTCTGTCTGTTAGCTACCTTCTGTCTGTTAGCTACCTTCTGTCTGTTAGCTACCTTCTGTCTGTTAGCTTCTGTCTGTTAGCTACCTTCTGTCTGTTAGCTACCTTCTGTCTGTTAGCTTCTGTCTGTTAGCTACCTTCTGTCTGTTAGCTACCTTCTGTCTGTTAGCTACCTTCTGTCTGTTAGCTTCTGTCTGTTAGCTTCTGTCTGTTAGCTACCTTCTGTCTGTTAGCTACCTTCTGTCTGTTACCTTCTGTCTGTTAGCTACCTTCTGTCTGTTACCTTCTGTCTGTTAGCTACCTTCTGTCTGTTACCTTCTGTCTGTTAGCTACCTTCTGTCTGTTAGCTACCTTCTGTCTGTTAGCTACCTTCTGTCTGTGAGCTATTGTCTGTTAGCTTCTGTCTGTGAGCTATTGTCTGTTACCTTCTGTCTTTTAGCTACCTTCTGTCTGTTAGCTACCTTCTGTCTGTTAGCTTCTGTCTCTTAGCTTCTGTCTGTTAGCTACCTTCTGTCTGTTAGCTTCTGTCTGTTAGCTTCTGTCTGTTAGCTACCTTCTGTCTGTTAGCTACCTTCTGTCTGTTACCTTCTGTCTGTTAGGTACCTTCTGTCTGTTACCTTCTGTCTGTTAGGTACCTTCTGTCTGTTACCTTCTGTCTGTTAGCTACCTTCTGTCTGTTAGCTTCTGTCTGTTAGCTTCTGTCTGTTAGCTACCTTCTGTCTGTTAGCTACCTTCTGTCTGTTACCTTCTGTCTGTTAGGTACCTTCTGTCTGTTACCTTCTGTCTGTTAGCTACCTTCTGTCTGTTAGCTACCTTCTGTCTGTGAGCTATTGTCTGTTAGCTTCTGTCTGTGAGCTATTGTCTGTTACCTTCTGTCTGTTAGCTACCTTCTGTCTGTTAGCTACCTTCTGTCTGTTAGCTTCTGTCTGTTAGCTTCTGTCTGTTAGCTACCTTCTGTCTGTTAGCTACCTTCTGTCTGTTAGCTTCTGTCTGTTAGCTTCTGTCTGTTAGCTACCTTCTGTCTGTTAGCTACCTTCTGTCTGTTAGCTACCTTCTGTCTGTTAGCTTCTGTCTGTTAGCTTCTGTCTGTTTGCTACCTTCTGTCTGTTAGCTACCTTCTGTCTGTTAGCTACCTTCTGTCTGTTAGCTTCTGTCTGTTAGCTACCTTCTGTCTGTTAGCTACCTTCTGTCTGTTAGCTACCTTCTTTCTGTTAGCTACCTTCTGTCTGTTAGGTACCTTCTGTCTGTTAGCTTCTGTCTGTTAGCTTCTGTCTGTTAGCTTCTGTCTGTTAGCTACCTTCTGTCTGTTAGCTACCTTCTGTCTGTTAGCTTCTGTTAGCTACCTTCTGTCTGTTAGCTACCTTCTGTCTGTTAGCTTCTGTCTGTTAGCTACCTTCTGTCTGTTAGCTTCTGTCTGTTAGCTTCTGTCTGTTAGCTACCTTCTGTCTGTTAGCTACCTTCTGTCTGTTAGCTTCTGTCTGTTAGCTTCTGTCTGTTAGCTACCTTCTGTCTGTTAGCTACCTTCTGTCTGTTAGCTACCTTCTGTCTGTTAGCTTCTGTCTGTTAGCTACCTTCTGTCTTTTAGCTACCTTCTGTCTGTTAGCTACCTTCTGTCTGTTAGCTTCTGTCTGTTAGCTTCTGTCTGTTAGCTACCTTCTGTCTGTTAGCTACCTTCTGTCTGTTAGCTTCTGTCTGTTAGCTACCTTCTGTCTGTTAGCTTCTGTCTGTTAGCAACCTTCTGTCTGTGAGCTATTGTCTGTTAGCTACCTTCTGTCTGTTAGCTACCTTCTGTCTGTGAGCTATTGTCTGTTAGCTTCTGTCTGTGAGCTATTGTCTGTTACCTTCTGTCTGTTAGCTACCTTCTGTCTGTTAGCTACCTTCTGTCTGTTAGCTTCTGTCTGTTAGCTACCTTCTGTCTGTTAGCTTCTGTCTGTTAGCTTCTGTCTGTTAGCTTCTGTCTGTTAGCTACCTTCTGTCTGTTAGCTACCTTCTGTCTGTTAGCTTCTGTCTGTTAGCTTCTGTCTGTTAGCTTCTGTCTGTTAGCTACCTTCTGTCTGTTAGCTACCTTCTGTCTGTTAGCTTCTGTCTGTTAGCTACCTTCTGTCTGTTAGCTACCTTCTGTCTGTTAGCTACCTTCTGTCTGTTAGCTTCTGTCTGTTAGCTACCTTCTGTCTGTTAGCTACCTTCTGTCTGTTAGCTACCTTCTGTCCTTTAGCTTCTGTCTGTTAGCTTCTGTCTGTTAGCTACCTTCTGTCTGTTAGCTACCTTCTGTCTGTTAGCTTCTGTCTGTTAGCAACCTTCTGTCTTTGAGCTATTGTCTGTTAGCTACCTTCTGTCTGTTAGCTACCTTCTGTCTGTTAGCTACCTTCTGTCTGTTAGCTTCTGTCTGTTAGCTACCTTCTGTCTGTTAGCTTCTGTCTGTTAGCTTCTGTCTGTTAGCTTCTGTCTGTTAGCTACCTTCTGTCTGTTAGCTTCTGTCTGTTAGCTTCTGTCTGTTAGCTTCTGTCTGTTAGCTTCTAACAGTCAAAATATAGAAGCTCACAGACACAATTAAACAGACAGAAGCTAAAGGCCCGAACATACTCGGGCAGAACGTACGCGGAACAGAAGCTCAGATTTTACGACTGCGCAGACTCCGCTCCGCGCACCAGTGACCGCTCTGCTTATAGTACGCCCGAGTATGTTCGGACCTTAACACACAGATTTTGGATGTTAGCTTGTGTCCGTTACCTTCTAAAGGTCAAAGCTAACAGCTAAAATCTAACTGTCAAAATTTGGGTCAAACACGAACAAGGATTTGAAAATTGAAAATAAATCAAATTGGCTAAAAATGCCAATTTAGGCACTTTCTATCTTTATTAGAGTGTTCTGTATATAACTCAACAAAAATAATTCATTTTTAAAATGCAATTAACATTTTTCAGTCAATCATATGGATAATTCCATGGAAAATGTCCTTCCTGGGTAACGGGAGTGGAATTCAAAATTAATTAAAATGTCTACCATTGTTGGCATATAAAAGTTTATAGATAACTATAGTTTGAGCTCAACACACAATTACTGCTCAGACAACAACATTTTCATCACAATTAATGTGATGTATTTGTATATTTATGCTGAAATGGGTTCATTAGTTGCTGTTGATCACACAATGTTCCATGCCAAAGAGAGAAAAAAGATGGAAAATGTCTTAAATGTTTTATAATAAAGGTAAACGGGTTGTTATTGTATCCTCAACTCAAGGAACATGATTGAGTAATATAACATGAAAATCTGGGTTAAATTACTTCACTGTGTCATTGTTACCCGGAATGACATACTGCAAGATTTCAAAGTAATTGTAATTAAAGGCTGTCTCAGAACATCATTTTTTCAACAAACATACATAAGACTAAGAGACTGACAGCTCTTAAAGATCTGAGAAGATGTTTTTTAATCTTTCATTTCATGCAACAGTGTAACTCATTTATCAAATAATGCAATGATGTTCCTGGGTCGAATTGACCCGGTGGATATTTAACCATCTGAAAGTAGTTTAAAACTAGAAAAGCACTCAGAGAGTGCAGACCTCCGCCAAGTAGGTGATATTCCCTCCCCCCCTGCATCAGATTTTGCAGCCTGCATCACAGTTAGGTTATTCGCATCACTATCATTATGAGGTTATATATGCTGTCACCATGGAGACACTGTGGTGTGTTTACTTTGTTTTTATTTTGTACCAACACAGAATATAATCTTTTTTTGTATTTTTCACTTTCTTCTTTCCAACACAGAACATTAATTTCAACTTTAGAATTACAACAATATTTAGCAAGTAGAATGGCACGTGCTTTCCGGCCACCAGATGGCGCTATTTTCACCGTCTTAATTGCTGCTGAGGCTGTCAGACCATAGATTTCATTTATTATTTTATCCACTTTGCTTCAACCGATAACCACCAAAATTATCATCTGTTCCTTGTCCCATTATCCACCTTTCCTGAAAATTTCGTCAAAATCCGTTTTTAACTTTTTGAGTTATTAAACAAACAAACAAACAAACAAACAGACAGACAAACAGAACAATGCCGGTGAAAACATAACCTCCTTGGCGGAGGTAAATATATTTTTCTCTATAAACATTATCATTAGCTCAATTGACATTAATGTTATCATTATTTAATGTAATCAAGTGTTTCACCCCTTACAGATCATCGTTTACTTATGAGAATTCACTCGTTTTTCATTAAAAAATAACTTTCAAACTGATTTCTTTTAGTACTGGCAAAAATGAGGCATTCACTATTCTATTTGGCCATTTTTTGATATTAATGTTTCTCTTGGAGTTGATGGTCTGAAAATTCATCATCGTAGTTGATCTCAAGATCATCTTCATTTTCAGACAATTCCTCCTCAACTTCACTATCCTGATCAAGGATATGTTCCAGAGCCTCCTGGGCTGTCATTCTTCTCTTGTGTCTCGATTTGCAAGAAATGTGATATTTTTACCCTTCCTCCATTATCACTGCCGTGTCAGTAGTCATTTTACATTTACATGTTCATTACACTAATCAAGTCCAGCAGAAACGGTTTCATGCTCCAGAACTGAATAAAAACATGTTTTCTGTGTTCTTAAACTTTGAAACAATTTGACCCACAACATAACAGGAGGGCTAACTAAAACATCTAAGCCTTTTGCAATGAGTGTAAACCTATTTTGAATTTTTTTTTCCTTTTTACTGATCTGCCCTCACTAAATCACAATACCTTGCTCTCTTTTCCTCAAGATACTCAGCCCTAGCTTGCGGATCAGCATTCTTCCTGGCCCTGTATAGTCTCTGCCTCTCTTTATCAGACAGTGGCATAGAAGAACAAAACTGACCCTGAAACATCAAAAGCTATACTAAAACCTTATTAAAAACATAAATATTAGATTATAGCATATTATTGGTTCATTTTTAGACAATAACTTCACAAAAATCTATGATAATGGCCTGTGTTCATTGAATCAGATAAATTCAAGATAAATAACAGCAAATACCATAAAAGTTTAAAAAAAATGCATTATATTGTTATTAATATAACAATATCAAGTCAATGCCTAAAAAGCTACAGATACTAATACAAATCTGTACTGATAAACATGTCCACTCTGGATAACAGAGGACATGTCCTGGGTAACAGAAGATCTTTGTTATCCAGGGAGGACAAAAAAACACTTTTCCCTTTATAATCTGGCTTTAACTAGGCCTACTGTGGAAAACTATAACTTAAACTTCAACACATTAGTGTCATATTTCACATGAAATAGGTAGTTTTTAAATATATAAACATCATACATATTTTATTAGTGTTATCCAGAAAGACACATGATTTGAGGACATAACGCACCAGTGACAGAAAAGGTCGAAATATCAACATTTTAAGAGAGACTTTCTGACCTTGTAATGTGTTTTGGGGGTCCTGCACAATCTTCTGGCTGATGCAACAGTCTGTCACATGACTATCCAAATCCAAATATGGTAATATATAGCCACTGTATGTTTGTTACCCAGGGAGGACATCATGGAAATCCATATTTGGAGACAAAAGTATTAAAGTGTTAAAATGTAAATAAGCTTAGCATTGTTACTATATTTGCATATGTCATTGCAACCATTAACACAATTATGCTCCAGCAGAGAATTAATCCTTTTATTAAGATTTCTGACATTTTTTGCATTTTGTACTTAGATTTAAGCAGGGAAGTTACCCAGGAAGGACAGTTTGGTACTTTTGAGCTCAATAGCTCCTTAAATTTTCATTTCTTATAGTGAATACTCATATGAGTAAGTAAAGACGGGAGAGTTGAGTAACATAATGTAGTGTTTTGAAATATTTATATATTTTTTAACATTATAAATATGCTTTGGACACCAGACATGCCACGTCTTTGACCCACTTAACAGACAGAAGCTAACAGACAGATGCTGGCCGTTAGCTTCTGTCTGTTAGCGTTTGTCCGTTACCTTCTAAAAGTCAAAATTTAACAGACACATGCTAACAGACTAAATTTAACAAACAGATTTTTGGCTGTTGGCTTCAAACAGACAGAAGCTAACGGACGAATGCTAACAGACAAAACCTCGTGGACTCAGTCCCTCAGGCTCTCATGTGTAACTAAATCAGACTAGAAGATTCAGGTCTCTGGTCAGCAGGTAAATCTGTTTCACCTTTTTCTCCTCAGTTTGGAATATCTCTAAAGACTACAGTACCCATGAGCCTCAGAGGCTGTTGCTATGGAGATGACTCCGTCCTGTGCTATGACATCAGTGTTACATGTTTAATCAAACATGTTTGAAATCTCTGAGTTCTTCCAACAACATCAACCGCACAGCAACAGAGCCTGAAGCTCTCTAATTGGACGATTATTCAGTGGACCTGATGGATGTTTTTTCATAGTGGACATTTTGACCCGTCAGAGGACAAAGCTCAGGTGACACTGGTCACTTTAACTATGGCTCCGTTCCATTAAGCGTCAAAATCAGCCAGTGTGTGCGATACCAAGGCCTCCTCTAAATGGAACGCAGCCGTCATTAATGTAACATACGTGTTCTTTACAACACGTTCATCTGTCAGTCTGTGCTGAGTGGAACCTGAAGGAAATTCACCTGGTCAGATGTGACATCACCCTGTGTGTGTGTGTTTGTGTGTGTGTGTGTGTGTGTGTGTGTGTGTGTGTTAATTATGAGGTATATCTGGTGAGCAGAGGGGATGGGGGGTAGAAATGCTTGTTTCCGTGGCAACCAGGGATGTGGGGCTGCATCCCCGTTGCCGCAGCAACATTGCATGCTGGCAGTGGACGGGGTGATGAATGTGATTTAAAAATGGAAACAACCATAGAAGAAGAAGAAGAAGAACTGAGTCTGAGTGGTGGAGTTCTTCTTCTGCTGCTCCTGTTTGATTTTTTTTTATCTTGGCAGAACACTGATTATTGATTATTGATCACAGATCACAGTGTGACATATTCATGATGCTCAGCCTGCACAAACAAAGATGATGAACATTTGTCAGATGAAATGGAGCCACAGTTCTGAGCCTGATGTGAAGTTTAATACACATGTTCATTGAGCCTCAGGTGAGACTCAGTGAAATGTTGAATGAGGAAGTCAGTCAGGTGCTCTGTTAAACGGATCCAACATGGCCGCTGGCTCTCAAACTTTCTTATGTTACAGCTGAAATATGTGTCTGAGAACACCTGAGCAGAGAAAGAGTTGCTGCTGTGACAGAATCTGGATTCATATTTGATCAACACTGTGATTGACAGTTTGAAATTCACAAGCAGTTATATGGATGATTGACAGCTTTGTCAGAGACTCCTTGCCTCTGATTGGTTGGTTTTGGTCACATGTTGTGGGGACATTAGAAAGGTTGTAAGGAAACAGGAGTCTGATTTTCTTTTCTTTTTTTACAGATTATTTTTCTAATTTCCTGCTGTGTGAATACGCAACATGTTCTCATCAAATACTGCTAAACATCAAAATATGATGCGTTACCTTTCCTCCTGCGTCACATGTGAATGCCCTGAGACACTCAGTCTGTCTCCATGTAGCAGAGAAATGGATTTATTGTGTCAGTCTGACTAAAACTGGACATATAAGATCCACGTTAAACATAAAGACTGTGTCAGTTTGCACTCGTTAGATGTTTCCTGTCTTTTCAAAATAAACATCTCTTCACAGGAAGTGTTCAGTTTCTGCTTGTTACATGCATACAGTCTTTTTGGAAATAAACTTACAACCACTGTCAAAGAGTAACAGAGTTATGCAATTAAACTACAGTTACTAAATGTTGGTGATTACAGAGGAGTTATATTGGACATCTTTTCAGTATAACGTTTATAATAAAACATGAAAGTGACTGTTTCAGCTTTATTGCTCAGTTTAAAACACTTGTTGGAAAAGTACTCAAAGTCATCAAATGTAATACATTACTCGACTTTGATGAAGTAATTGAAACAGTTACTTATTAACAGTAACTAGTAACCTGACACATTTCATAAGTAACTGTCCCAACAGGGCTTCCTTACAACGTCAGTAAAACACTTTGATTTTTTACATGTACTGCCATGTTTGGGCAGAAAATAAGGAGGCGTGTTACTGACATCATGTGATGTCATGTGACGTATGTCACTAGCGTAGCATGCTACACATACAAGATGGCGGCGGTGCCCAGAGTGGCAGCGGCTCTCTGATCTCTGAAACAGACTCAAACAGTTACAAGACATATTCCATAACCCTGCTCTAAAGGTGCAGTCCACTGTTTATGTTACACGTACAACAGCTTCATACAGGTTATTTATTTATTCTATTTATTTCTGATTTTATGAACATTTATGTCGTCAGTCTTTTACCTGCTTGTTTTAATGACGAGTCGACTCCTGATCAGATGGAGCACTCCTAATCTCTTTGTACAGTGACAACAAAGGCGTTCTGCTCTACTAGTTATTACAATAAGTTATTACAATAATAGTTATTCTATAGAATAAGAGGTATACCTCTAATAACTTGTATATCACCTCACTGTCATTCTCTGTTTGTCCACCAGGTGCTCTCAGACTTTCACCTGATGCCTCGTCCACCTGCTCACCTGTTTCCACTTGAACTCATCAGCCCTGCAGAGATTCACTCAGTCATCTCCATTCAGTAGTGGCTGAGGCCCCGGAGCCTCTGGACCTGGACCTGGACCAGGACCTGGACCAGGACCTGGACCAGGACCTGTCTGTAAGCCTCTGCCCTGACTTCAGTGGTGAATCACTGAACACCATCACTCAGTGTGTCGTCTGTGTCTGAGGATCAGTTCTGTTTCACATCAAAGACACACACACACAGACACAGACACACACACACACACACACACACACACACACACACACAGACACACACACAGACACACACACAGACACACACACACACACACACACAGACACACAAACAGACACACACACACACACACACACAGACACACACACAGAAAGATGAGAACAAAACAAGAGTGTGAACTTGTCACGTGAAGTGTTAGTGAAATATATTTAATTTGGCCATCAGTGTTCATTTATTATGTTGAATGAATGAATGAATGAATGAATGAATGAATGAATATGGGCCCACTCATCATTTTGATAATCAAAGACTTTGAACTTTGACTTTTAGTTCATCTGTTTACTTTCTCACCTTATTGATTATCTTTACCGATGATATGTGGTTGTATTTGTCCTCTGTCTCTGACTCTGTTTCTGTCTCCGTCTCTGTCTCTGACTGTGACTCTGTCTCTGTCTCTGTCTCTGACTCTGTTTCTGTCTCCGTCTCTGTCTCTGACTGTGACTCTGTCTCTGTCTCTGACTCTGTCTCTGTCTCTGACTCTGTCTCTGACTCTGACTCTGTCTCTGTCTCTGACTCTGACTCTGTCTCTGTCTCTGACTCTGTCTCTGACTCTGACTCTGACTCTGTCTCTGTCTCTGGCTCTGGCTCTGACTCTGTCTCTGACTCTGTCTCTGTCTTTCTGTCTCTGACTCTGTCTCTGACTCTGTCTCTGTCTCTGACTCTGTCTCTGTCTTTCTGTCTCTGACTCTGACTCTGTCTCTGTCTCTGGCTCTGGCTCTGACTCTGTCTCTGACTCTGTCTCTGTCTTTCTGTCTCTGACTCTGTCTCTGTCTTTCTGTCTCTGACTCTGTCTCTGACTCTGTCTCTGTCTCTGACTCTGTCTCTGTCTTTCTGTCTCTGACTCTGACTCTGTCTCTGTCTCTGACTGTGACTCTGTCTCTGTCTCTGACTCTGTCTCTGTCTCTGACTCTGTCTCTGACTCTGACTCTGTCTCTGTCTCTGACTCTGTCTCTGTCTCTGACTCTGTCTCTGACTCTGACTCTGACTCTGTCTCTGTCTCTGGCTCTGGCTCTGGCTCTGACTCTGTCTCTGACTCTGTCTCTGTCTTTCTGTCTCTGTCTCTGACTCTGTCTCTGTCTCTGACTCTGTCTCTGTCTTTCTGTCTCTGACTCTGACTCTGTCTCTGTCTCTGTCTCTGGCTCTGGCTCTGACTCTGTCTCTGACTCTGTCTCTGTCTTTCTGTCTCTGACTCTGTCTCTGTCTTTCTGTCTCTGACTCTGTCTCTGACTCTGTCTCTGTCTCTGACTCTGTCTCTGTCTTTCTGTCTCTGACTCTGACTCTGACTCTGTCTCTGTCTCTGTCTCTGGCTCTGGCTCTGACTCTGTCTCTGACTCTGTCTCTGTCTTTCTGTCTCTGACTCTGTCTCTGACTCTGTCTCTGTCTCTGACTCTGTCTCTGTCTTTCTGTCTCTGACTCTGACTCTGTCTCTGTCTCTGACTGTGACTCTGACTCTGTCTCTGTCTTTCTGTCTCTGACTCTGTCTCTGTCTCTGTCTCTGACTCTGTCTCTGTCTCTGTCTTTCTGTCTCTGACTCTGTCTCTGTCTTTCTGTCTCTGATTCTGTCTCTGTCTCTGTCTCCGTCTCCGTCTCTCTGTCTCTGTCTCTGACTCTGTCTCTGTCTCTGACTGTGACTCTGACTCTGTCTCTGTCTTTCTGTCTCTGACTCTGTCTCTGTCTCTGTCTCTGACTCTGTCTCTGTCTCTGTCTTTCTGTCTCTGACTCTGTCTCTGTCTTTCTGTCTCTGATTCTGTCTCTGTCTCCGTCTCCGTCTCCGTCTCTCTGTCTCTGACTCTGTTTCTGTCTCTGACTGTGTCTCTGACTCTCTGTCTCTGACTCTGTTTCTGTCTCTGACTGTGTCTCTGACTCTGACTCTGTTTCTGACTCTGTCTCTGTCTCTGTCTCTGACTCTGTTTCTGACTCTGTCTCTGTCTCTGTCTCTGGCTCTGGCTCTGTTTCTGACTCTGTCTCTGACTCTGACTCTGTCTCCGGCTCTGGCTCTGTCTCTGACTCTGACTCTGTCTCTGACTCTGTCTCTGTCTTTCTGTCTCTGACTCTGACTCTGGCTCTGGCTCTGGCTCTGACTCTGACTCTGACTCTGTCTCTGTCTCTGTCTCTGACTCTGACTCTGACTCTGTCTTTCTGTTTCTGACTCTGACTGTGACTCTGTCTCTGTCTCTGGCTCTGACTCTGACTCTGACTCTGACTCTGTCTCTGGCTCTGGCTCTGTCTCTGACTCTGACTCTGACTCTGTCTCTGTCTTTCTGTCTCTGACTCTGACTCTGTCTCTGTCTCTGTCTCTGACTGTGACTCTGGCTCTGTCTCTGACTCTGACTCTGTCTCTGTCTTTCTGTTTCTGACTCTGACTCTGTCTCTGTCTCTGTCTCTGACTCTGTCTCTGTCTCTGACTCTGACTCTGACTCTGTCTCTGTCTCTGTCTCTGACTCTGACTCTGTCTCTGTCTTTCTGTTTCTGACTCTGACTCTGACTCTGTTTCTGTCTCTGACTCTGTCTCTGACTCTGTCTCTGGCTCTGGCTCTGGCTCTGGCTCTGACTCTGACTCTGACTCTGTCTCTGACTCTGTCTCTGTCTCTGTCTCTGACTCTGTCTCTGTCTCTGTCTCTGACTCTGACTCTGTCTCTGTCTTTCTGTTTCTGACTCTGACTCTGACTCTGACTCTGTTTCTGTCTCTGACTCTGTCTCTGACTCTGTCTCTGGCTCTGTCTCTGGCTCTGGCTCTGGCTCTGACTCTGACTCTGACTCTGACTCTGTCTCTGACTCTGTTTCTGACTCTGACTCTGACTCTGTCTCTGTCTCTGTCTCTGACTCTGACTCTGACTCTGACTCTGACTCTGTCTCTGGCTCTGGCTCTGTCTCTGACTCTGACTCTGACTCTGTCTCTGTCTTTCTGTCTCTGTCTCTGACTGTGACTCTGGCTCTGTCTCTGACTGTGACTCTGGCTCTGTCTCTGACTCTGACTCTGTCTCTGTCTTTCTGTTTCTGACTCTTACTCTGTCTCTGTCTCTGTCTCTGACTCTGTCTCTGACTCTGACTCTGACTCTGTCTCTGTCTCTGACTCTGACTCTGGCTCTGTCTCTGACTCTGACTCTGACTCTGACTCTGTCTCTGTCTTTCTGTTTCTGACTCTGACTCTGTTTCTGTCTCTGACTCTGTCTCTGACTCTGTCTCTGGCTCTGTCTCTGGCTCTGGCTCTGACTCTGACTCTGACTCTGTCTCTGTCTCTGACTCTGTCTCTGACTCTGACTCTGACTCTGACTCTGTCTCTGTCTCTGTCTCTGGCTCTGGCTCTGACTCTGTCTCTGACTCTGTCTCTGTCTTTCTGTCTCTGACTCTGTCTCTGACTCTGTCTCTGTCTCTGACTCTGTCTCTGTCTTTCTGTCTCTGACTCTGACTCTGTCTCTGTCTCTGTCTCTGTCTCTGGCTCTGACTCTGTCTCTGACTCTGTCTCTGTCTTTCTGTCTCTGACTCTGTCTCTGACTCTGTCTCTGTCTCTGACTCTGTCTCTGTCTTTCTGTCTCTGACTCTGACTCTGACTCTGTCTCTGTCTCTGGCTCTGGCTCTGACTCTGTCTCTGACTCTGTCTCTGTCTTTCTGTCTCTGACTCTGTCTCTGACTCTGTCTCTGTCTCTGACTCTGTCTCTGTCTTTCTGTCTCTGACTCTGACTCTGACTCTGTCTCTGTCTCTGGCTCTGGCTCTGACTCTGTCTCTGACTCTGTCTCTGTCTTTCTGTCTCTGACTCTGTCTCTGACTCTGTCTCTGTCTCTGTCTCTGACTCTGTCTCTGTCTTTCTGTCTCTGACTCTGACTCTGTCTCTGTCTCTGACTGTGACTCTGACTCTGTCTCTGTCTTTCTGTCTCTGACTCTGTCTCTGTCTCTGTCTCTGACTCTGTCTCTGTCTTTCTGTCTCTGACTCTGTCTCTGTCTTTCTGTCTCTGACTCTGTCTCTGTCTCTGTCTCTGTCTCCGTCTCCGTCTCCGTCTCTCTGTCTCTGTCTCTGACTCTGTTTCTGTCTCTGACTGTGTCTCTGACTCTCTGTCTCTGACTCTGTTTCTGTCTCTGACTGTGTCTCTGACTCTGACTCTGTTTCTGACTCTGTCTCTGTCTCTGTCTCTGTCTCTGACTCTGTTTCTGACTCTGTCTCTGACTCTGACTCTGACTCTGTCTCTGGCTCTGGCTCTGTTTCTGACTCTGTCTCTGACTCTTACTCTGACTCTGTCTCTGGCTCTGTCTCTGACTCTGACTCTGACTCTGTCTCTGACTCTGTCTCTGTCTTTCTGTCTCTGACTCTGACTCTGACTCTGGCTCTGGCTCTGGCTCTGACTCTGACTCTGACTCTGTCTCTGTCTCTGTCTCTGACTCTGACTCTGACTCTGTCTTTCTGTTTCTGACTCTGACTGTGACTCTGTCTCTGTCTCTGGCTCTGACTCTGACTCTGACTCTGTCTCTGGCTCTGGCTCTGTCTCTGACTCTGACTCTGACTCTGTCTCTGTCTTTCTGTCTCTGACTCTGACTCTGTCTCTGTCTCTGTCTCTGACTGTGACTCTGGCTCTGTCTCTGACTCTGACTCTGTCTCTGTCTTTCTGTTTCTGACTCTGACTCTGTCTCTGTCTCTGACTCTGTCTCTGACTCTGACTCTGACTCTGTCTCTGTCTCTGTCTCTGTCTCTGACTCTGTCTCTGTCTTTCTGTTTCTGACTCTGACTCTGACTCTGTTTCTGTCTCTGACTCTGTCTCTGACTCTGTCTCTGGCTCTGTCTCTGGCTCTGGCTCTGGCTCTGACTCTGACTCTGACTCTGTCTCTGACTCTGTCTCTGTCTCTGTCTCTGTCTTTCTGTCTCTGACTCTGTCTCTGTCTCTGTCTCTGTCTTTCTGTCTCTGACTCTGACTCTGTCTCTGTCTCTGACTCTGGCTCTGGCTCTGTCTCTGACTCTGACTCTGACTCTGTCTCGGTCTCTGTCTCTGTCTCTGACTCTGACTCTGTCTCTGTCTCTGTCTCTGTCTCTGGCTCTGGCTCTGACTCTGTCTCTGACTCTGTCTCTGTCTTTCTGTCTCTGACTCTGTCTCTGACTCTGTCTCTGTCTCTGTCTCTGTCTCTGTCTCTGACTCTGTCTCTGTCTTTCTGTCTCTGACTCTGTCTCTGTCTCTGTCTCTGACTGTGACTCTGACTCTGTCTCTGTCTTTCTGTCTCTGACTCTGTCTCTGTCTCTGTCTCTGACTCTGTCTCTGTCTTTGTCTTTCTGTCTCTGACTCTGTCTCTGTCTTTCTGTCTCTGACTCTGTCTCTGTCTCTGTCTCCGTCTCCGTCTCTCTGTCTCTGTCTCTGACTCTGTTTCTGTCTCTGACTGTGTCTCTGACTCTGACTCTGTTTCTGACTCTGTCTCTGTCTCTGTCTCTGTCTCTGACTCTGTTTCTGACTCTGTCTCTGACTCTGACTCTGACTCTGTCTCTGGCTCTGTCTCTGTTTCTGACTCTGTCTCTGACTCTGACTCTGACTCTGTCTCTGGCTCTGGCTCTGTCTCTGACTCTGACTCTGTCTCTGACTCTGTCTCTGTCTTTCTGTCTCTGACTCTGACTCTGGCTCTGGCTCTGGCTCTGATTCTGACTCTGACTCTGTCTCTGTCTCTGTCTCTGACTCTGACTCTGACTCTGTCTTTCTGTTTCTGACTCTGACTGTGACTCTGTCTCTGGCTCTGACTCTGACTCTGACTCTGTCTCTGGCTCTGGCTCTGTCTCTGACTCTGACTCTGACTCTGTCTCTGTCTTTCTGTCTCTGACTCTGACTCTGTCTCTGTCTCTGTCTCTGACTGTGACTCTGGCTCTGTCTCTGACTCTGTCTCTGTCTTTCTGTTTCTGACTCTGACTCTGACTCTGTCTCTGTCTCTGTCTCTGACTCTGTCTCTGACTCTGACTCTGACTCTGACTCTGTCTCTGTCTCTGTCTCTGACTCTGACTCTGTCTCTGTCTTTCTGTTTCTGACTCTGACTCTGACTCTGTTTCTGTCTCTGACTCTGTCTCTGACTCTGTCTCTGGCTCTGTCTCTGGCTCTGGCTCTGGCTCTGACTCTGACTCTGACTCTGACTCTGTCTCTGACTCTGTCTCTGTCTCTGTCTCTGTCTTTCTGTCTCTGACTCTGTCTCTGTCTCTGTCTTTCTGTCTCTGACTCTGACTCTGTCTCTGTCTCTGTCTCTGACTGTGACTCTGGCTCTGTCTCTGACTCTGACTCTGACTCTGTCTCTGTCTTTCTGTTTCTGACTCTGACTCTGACTCTGTCTCGGTCTCTGTCTCTGACTCTGACTCTGTCTCTGTCTCTGTCTCTGACTCTGACTCTGACTCTGGCTCTGTCTCTGACTCTGACTCTGTCTCTGTCTTTCTGTTTCTGACTCTGACTCTGACTCTGACTCTGTCTCTGTCTCTGTCTCTGTCTTTCTGTCTCTGACTGTGACTCTGGCTCTGGCTCTGGCTCTGACTCTGACTCTGTCTCTGTCTCTGTCTCTGTCTTTCTGTCTCTGACTCTGTCTCCGTCTCCGTCTCCGTCTCCGACTCCGACTCCGACTCCGTCTCCGTCTCCGTCTCTCTGTCTCTGTCTCTGTCTCTGTCTCTGTCTCTGTCTCTGACTCTGACTCTGACTCTGTCTCTGTCTTTCTGTTTCTGACTCTGACTCTGTTTCTGTCTCTGACTGTGACTCTGACTCTGACTCTGACTCTGTCTCTGGCTCTGTCTCTGACTCTGTCTCTGACTCTGACTCTGACTCTGACTCTGTCTCTGGCTCTGTCTCTGACTCTGACTCTGACTCTGTCTCTGACTCTGACTCTGACTCTGACTCTGTCTCTGGCTCTGTCTCTGTCTCTGTCTCTGACTCTGACTGTGACTGTGACTCTGACTCTGACTCTGACTCTGTCTCTGGCTCTGGCTCTGTCTCTGACTCTGACTCTGTCTCTGTCTCTGTCTCTGTCTTTCTGTCTCTGACTCTGACTCTGTCTCTGTCTCTGTCTCTGACTGTGACTCTGGCTCTGTCTCTGACTCTGACTCTGTCTCTGTCTTTCTGTTTCTGACTCTGACTCTGTCTCTGTCTCTGTCTCTGACTCTGTCTCTGACTCTGACTCTGACTCTGTCTCTGTCTCTGTCTCTGACTCTGACTCTGTCTCTGTCTCTGACTCTGACTCTGACTCTGTCTCTGTCTTTCTGTTTCTGACTCTGACTCTGACTCTGTTTCTGTCTCTGACTCTGTCTCTGACTCTGTCTCTGGCTCTGTCTCTGGCTCTGGCTCTGGCTCTGACTCTGACTCTGACTCTGTCTCTGACTCTGTCTCTGTCTCTGTCTCTGTCTTTCTGTCTCTGACTCTGTCTCTGACTCTGTCTCTGTCTCTGTCTTTCTGTCTCTGACTCTGACTCTGACTCTGTCTCTGTCTCTGACTGTGACTCTGGCTCTGTCTCTGACTCTGACTCTGACTCTGTCTCTGTCTTTCTGTTTCTGACTCTGACTCTGTCTCGGTCTCTGTCTCTGACTCTGACTCTGACTCTGTCTCTGTCTCTGTCTCTGACTCTGACTCTGACTCTGGCTCTGTCTCTGACTCTGACTCTGTCTCTGTCTTTCTGTTTCTGACTCTGGCTCTGATTCTGACTCTGACTCTGTCTCTGTCTCTGTCTCTGACTCTGACTCTGACTCTGTCTTTCTGTTTCTGACTCTGACTGTGACTCTGTCTCTGGCTCTGACTCTGACTCTGACTCTGTCTCTGGCTCTGGCTCTGTCTCTGACTCTGACTCTGACTCTGTCTCTGTCTTTCTGTCTCTGACTCTGACTCTGTCTCTGTCTCTGTCTCTGACTGTGACTCTGGCTCTGTCTCTGACTCTGACTCTGTCTCTGTCTTTCTGTTTCTGACTCTGACTCTGACTCTGTCTCTGTCTCTGTCTCTGACTCTGTCTCTGACTCTGACTCTGACTCTGACTCTGTCTCTGTCTCTGTCTCTGACTCTGACTCTGTCTCTGTCTTTCTGTTTCTGACTCTGACTCTGACTCTGTTTCTGTCTCTGACTCTGTCTCTGACTCTGTCTCTGGCTCTGTCTCTGGCTCTGGCTCTGACTCTGACTCTGACTCTGACTCTTTCTCTGACTCTGTCTCTGTCTCTGTCTCTGTCTTTCTGTCTCTGACTCTGTCTCTGACTCTGTCTCTGTCTCTGTCTTTCTGTCTCTGACTCTGACTCTGTCTCTGTCTCTGTCTCTGACTGTGACTCTGGCTCTGTCTCTGACTCTGACTCTGACTCTGTCTCTGTCTTTCTATTTCTGACTCTGACTCTGACTCTGTCTCGGTCTCTGTCTCTGACTCTGACTCTGTCTCTGTCTCTGTCTCTGACTCTGACTCTGACTCTGGCTCTGTCTCTGACTCTGACTCTGTCTCTGTCTTTCTGTTTCTGACTCTGACTCTGACTCTGTCTCTGTCTCTGACTGTGACTCTGACTCTGTCTCTGGCTCTGTCTTTCTGTCTCTGACTCTGACTCTGGCTCTGGCTCTGGCTCTGACTCTGACTCTGACTCTGTCTCTGTCTCTGTCTCTGTCTCTGTCTTTCTGTGTCTGACTGTGACTCTGGCTCTGGCTCTGGCTCTGGCTCTGACTCTGACTCTGTCTCTGTCTCTGTCTCTGTCTTTCTGTCTCTGACTCTGTCTCCGTCTCCGTCTCCGACTCCGACTCCGTCTCCGTCTCCGTCTCTCTGTCTCTGTCTCTGTCTCTGTCTCTGTCTCTGACTCTGACTCTGACTCTGGCTCTGGCTCTGTCTCTGACTCTGACTCTGTCTCTGTCTTTCTGTTTCTGACTCTGACTCTGTTTCTGTCTCTGACTGTGACTCTGACTGTGACTCTGACTCTGTCTCTGGCTCTGTCTCTGACTCTGTCTCTGACTCTGACTCTGACTCTGACTCTGTCTCTGGCTCTGTCTCTGACTCTGACTCTGTCTCTGACTCTGACTCTGACTCTGACTCTGACTCTGTCTCTGGCTCTGTCTCTGTCTCTGTCTCTGACTCTGTCTCTGTCTCTGTCTTTCTGTCTCTGACTGTGACTGTGACTGTGACTCTGACTCTGTCTCTGTCTCTGTCTCTGACTCTGACTCTGTCTTTCTGTTTCTGACTCTGACTCTGACTCTGTCTCTGTCTCTGGCTCTGACTCTGACTCTGACTCTGTCTCTGGCTCTGGCTCTGTCTCTGACTCTGACTCTGTCTCTGTCTCTGTCTTTCTGTCTCTGACTCTGACTCTGTCTCTGTCTCTGACTGTGACTCTGGCTCTGTCTCTGACTCTGACTCTGTCTCTGTCTTTCTGTTTCTGACTCTGACTCTGTCTCTGTCTCTGTCTCTGACTCTGTCTCTGACTCTGACTCTGACTCTGTCTCTGTCTCTGTCTCTGACTCTGACTCTGTCTCTGTCTCTGACTCTGACTCTGACTCTGACTCTGTCTCTGTCTTTCTGTTTCTGACTCTGACTCTGACTCTGTTTCTGTCTCTGACTCTGTCTCTGACTCTGTCTCTGGCTCTGGCTCTGGCTCTGGCTCTGGCTCTGGCTCTGACTCTGACTCTGTCTCTGACTCTGTCTCTGTCTCTGTCTCTGTCTTTCTGTCTCTGACTCTGTCTCTGACTCTGTCTCTGTCTCTGTCTTTCTGTCTCTGACTCTGACTCTGACTCTGTCTCTGTCTCTGACTGTGACTCTGGCTCTGTCTCTGACTCTGACTCTGACTCTGTCTCTGTCTTTCTGTTTCTGACTCTGACTCTGACTCTGTCTCGGTCTCTGTCTCTGACTCTGACTCTGACTCTGTCTCTGTCTCTGTCTCTGACTCTGACTCTGACTCTGGCTCTGTCTCTGACTCTGACTCTGTCTCTGTCTTTCTGTTTCTGACTCTGACTCTGACTCTGTCTCTGTCTCTGTCTCTGACTCTGTCTCTGTCTCTGTCTCTGACTCTGACTCTGACTCTGGCTCTGTCTCTGACTCTGACTCTGTCTCTGTCTTTCTGTCTCTGACTCTGACTCTGACTCTGTCTCTGTCTCTGACTCTGTCTCTGACTCTGACTCTGACTCTGTCTCTGGCTCTGTCTTTCTGTCTCTGACTCTGACTCTGACTCTGGCTCTGGCTCTGACTCTGACTCTGACTCTGACTCTGTCTCTGTCTCTGTCTCTGTCTTTCTGTCTCTGACTCTGACTCTGACTCTGGCTCTGGCTCTGGCTCTGACTCTGACTCTGTCTCTGTCTCTGTCTTTCTGTCTCTGACTCTGTCTCCGTCTCCGTCTCCGACTCCGTCTCCGACTCCGACTCCGACTCCGTCTCCGTCTCCGTCTCTCTGTCTCTGTCTCTGTCTCTGTCTCTGGCTCTGTCTCTGACTCTGACTCTGTCTCTGTCTTTCTGTTTCTGACTCTGACTCTGTTTCTGTCTCTGACTGTGACTCTGACTCTGTCTCTGGCTCTGGCTCTGTCTCTGACTCTGTCTCTGTCTCTGTCTTTCTGTCTCTGACTCTGTCTCCGTCTCCGTCTCCGACTCCGTCTCCGACTCCGACTCCGTCTCCGTCTCCGTCTCTCTGTCTCTGTCTCTGTCTCTGTCTCTGGCTCTGTCTCTGACTCTGACTCTGTCTCTGTCTTTCTGTTTCTGACTCTGACTCTGTTTCTGTCTCTGACTGTGACTCTGACTCTGTCTCTGGCTCTGGCTCTGACTCTGACTCTGACTCTGTTTCTGTCTCTGACTGTGACTCTGACTCTGTCTCTGGCTCTGGCTCTGACTCTGACTCTGTCTCTGTCTCTGACTCTGTCTCTGACTCTGACTCTGACTCTGACTCTGTCTCTGGCTCTGTCTCTGACTCTGACTCTGACTCTGTCTCTGTCTCTGACTCTGACTCTGACTCTGACTCTGTCTCTGGCTCTGTCTTTCTGTCTCTGACTCTGACTCTGTTTCTGTCTCTGACTGTGACTCTGACTCTGACTCTGTCTCTGGCTCTGGCTCTGACTCTGACTCTGACTCTGTCTCTGTCTCTGTCTTTCTGTCTCTGACTCTGTCTCCGTCTCTGACTGTGACTCTGACTCTGACTCTGACTCTGTCTCTGTCTCTGTCTCTGACTCTGTCTCTGTCTCTGTCTCTGTCTCTGTCTCTGTCTTTCTGTCTCTGACTCTGTCTCTGTCTTTCTGTCTCTGACTCTGTCTCTGTCTCCGTCTCCGTCTCCGTCTCTCTGTCTCTGTCTCTGACTCTGTTTCTGTCTCTGACTGTGTCTCTGACTCTCTGTCTCTGACTCTGTTTCTGTCTCTGACTGTGTCTCTGACTCTGACTCTTTTTCTGACTCTGACTCTGTCTCTGTCTCTGTCTCTGTCTCTGACTCTGACTCTGACTCTGACTCTGACTCTGTCTCTGACTCTGACTCTGTCTCTGTCTTTCTGTTTCTGACTCTGACTCTGACTCTGTCTCTGTCTCTGTCTCTGACTCTGACTCTGACTCTGTCTCTGGCTCTGGCTCTGTCTCTGACTCTGACTCTGACTCTGTCTCTGTCTTTCTGTCTCTGACTCTGACTCTGTCTCTGTCTCTGTCTCTGACTGTGACTCTGGCTCTGTCTCTGACTCTGACTCTGTCTCTGTCTTTCTGTTTCTGACTCTTACTCTGTCTCTGTCTCTGTCTCTGACTCTGTCTCTGACTCTGACTCTGACTCTGTCTCTGTCTCTGTCTCTGACTCTGACTCTGGCTCTGTCTCTGACTCTGACTCTGACTCTGACTCTGTCTCTGTCTTTCTGTTTCTGACTCTGACTCTGTTTCTGTCTCTGACTCTGTCTCTGACTCTGTCTCTGGCTCTGGCTCTGTCTCTGGCTCTGGCTCTGACTCTGACTCTGACTCTGTCTCTGTCTCTGTCTTTCTGTTTCTGACTCTGACTCTGTTTCTGTCTCTGACTGTGACTCTGACTCTGACTCTGACTCTGTCTCTGTCTCTGGCTCTGTCTCTGACTCTGTCTCTGACTCTGACTCTGACTCTGACTCTGTCTCTGTCTCTGACTCTGACTCTGACTCTGACTCTGACTCTGTCTCTGGCTCTGTCTCTGTCTTTCTGTCTCTGACTCTGTTTCTGTCTCTGACTGTGACTGTGACTCTGACTCTGGCTCTGGCTCTGGCTCTGACTCTGACTCTGACTCTGTCTCTGTCTTTCTGTCTCTGACTCTGTCTCCGTCTCCGACTCCGTCTCCGACTCCGACTCTGTCTCTGACTCTGTCTCTGTCTCTGTCTCTGACTCTGTCTCTGTCTCTGACTCTGTCTCCGTCTCCGTCTCCGACTCCGACTCCGACTCCGTCTCTGTCTTTCTGTTTCTGACTCTGACTCTGACTCTGTCTCTGGCTCTGACTCTGACTCTGACTCTGTCTCTGTCTCTGTCTCTGTCTTTCTGTCTCTGACTCTGACTCTGACTCTTTCTCTGGCTCTGGCTCTGACTCTGACTCTGACTCTGTCTCTGGCTCTGGCTCTGACTCTGTCTCTGACTCTGACTCTGTCTCTGGCTCTGACTCTGTCTCTGTCTCTGTCTTTCTGTCTCTGACTCTGTCTCTGGCTCTGGCTCTGACTCTGTCTCTGACTCTGACTCTGTCTCTGTCTCTGTCTTTCTGTCTCTGACTCTGACTCTGACTCTGTCTCTGGCTCTGGCTCTGGCTCTGACTCTGACTCTGACTCTGACTCTGTCTCTGGCTCTGGCTCTGACTCTGACTCTGACTCTGTCTCTGACTCTGTCTCTGTCTCTGACTCTGACTCTGACTCTGACTCTGTCTCTGTCTCTGTCTCTGTCTCTGTCTCCGTCTCCGACTCCGACTCCGTCTCTGACTCTGACTCTGGCTCTGGCTCTGGCTCTGACTCTGACTCTGTCTCTGTCTCTGTCTCTGTCTCCGTCTCCGACTCCGACTCTGTCTCTGACTCTGACTCTGTCTCTGACTCTGACTCTGTCTCTGTCTCTGTCTCTGACTCTGTCTCTGTCTCTGTCTGTCTCTGTGCTGCAGCAGCTGCACAGTGTTTCCTCCTGGATTAATCAGTCTTATCTGATAAAAAGGAACTGTTTGTCAGAGTCTTGAAAAAAAAATGAAAGAAAAAATCTTGAAGAATTTTTTTTAAAACGTCCCCGTCAAGATGTTTTCTTTAACAAGTAACATTTTATTTGACAACAATTTTGCTGTCTTTCTTTTAGATTATTTTGTCCTGTAATAAAGGAGGTAACATAAACATAAAGTTTATTAGTAACGAACAGTCCCTAACCCTGGCCGCCGTACACGGGTTATAAATGTGACCATTAACTGTGAAGGTATGGTTGTTGGGGCGCGGGAACGAGCACGTGTCGCTTCATTAATTCAACACACATCAGAGAGAAACTCGTGCACGCGCTCCAGCGGCCGCGCGCATCCTCTCCTCTCCTGTCCATGAACGCGCAGCATCCAAGGACGGACCGCGGGCTCGCGAGCTTCAGGTCATCTGGAAGTCCGCGAGCATCAACCGACAGAAAGGCGACGGACAACACCGACACACCGACACACCGACACACCGACAACACCGACACACCGACACACACACACAGACACACACACACACAGACAACAGATGAGGAGGGAACAAGGACAGACTGGTTCAGTGTGAGAGAGCCGTGATGGAGACGCGGTGAATCAACAGGACGAGGCGCGAGACGGTCTCAACAATGTCAGCGGGGTTTGTTCCGTTAAACTGTCAATGAACACCAACATCTGATCCACCACAGAAGAAGAAACCGGGACTGGATCCTCCGGTGTGACACGGTGAGGCGCACAGCACTGAGCACTCTGCACCGGAGGGCTTCAATATTTCACTTAGTAATTAATACAACAACAACATCCACCTTTAACCTGACGGACCCGAGGACCGGACAGAACCGGACACGGCACCAGCTGACGGTACCGAGCCCACACTGGGAGAGATCACCGTGATCTGAAGAAATCACAGACGGCGAAATCAACAGGAGACTCGACGACGCAGTTTGTAACGGAATTCTGACCTGAGGCGGAGAACTGGGTTGGATCTGACAGAGACCTGCTGCAGGACCGGGATCTGAACCAGGACCAGGACCAGGATCTGAACCAGGACCAGGACCAGGATCTGTGCCGTCTGTAAACAGTGAGTCAGACTTGATTCCATCTGAGTCTCTGTCGATATTGTAACATCATTAATTCAACAGATTAATTAAATATTCAGCCCCTCGTCATCACCTCCTCTCAACATAAGGTGTTTGTATTTTAAACAAACAAACAATCTGGATGTAAACATAAATAAAAACACAGAGCTCCATCCTCTGCATCACTTTCTTCTTTTTCTCCTTTAACCTTCAGATGTTGTCCTCTTGATGTCACGTCATGTTTCGGCTCCTCTGAAGGTTTTATTCTGTTTCATTAACACTCAGACTAACTGCTGCTTATATAACCTGCTCCACCACCATCACAGGGACACATCACATCAACATGACCTCATCTGTACATCTAGAAATAAAAGTAAAAGTCACAACTGAAGTTCCAGGAAATTATAAATGACAGAGTTAAAGAGCCAATCAGTGACACACAGGGCAGTTTGTTTGTTTGTTTGTTTGTTTGTCTTCACACACAAACACATAAAACATGTGTATATGTAAACATAAATGAGATGTGTGTGTGTGTGTGTGTGTTTCTGTGTTGCTGTGTTGTCATTTGTGTCATCAGATGGTAATTTGACTCACTGCCTTTAATCAGATGTGTCACATTAAACATTGTGTCAATAAAGGTTGTTGAACTGACCTGGGTTGAGAAACTGAAGCCACGCCCACCAACCACATTCCACACTACAGGATTGGTCAGCAGGTGGTGGGCGTGGCTCCATTCTGCTGTCACTCATTCGTGCAGTTCACTGTTCGTTTCTATAACCATGGATACATTTGTACGTTATGATGTCACGGACACGTTGAAGCTTTAAACGGCGCAGCGGTTAATGTGTTTCGATTTGAGTCCAGTTCAGACCAAAGATTGTTGACGAGATGAAACCGTTTCAGAACGTCACAGAGAAAAGCATCAGTGGTATGAACGGGCCGGTCTGATGATGTTACATGACTCTCAGCTGCTCAAATCCCGTTAAGTTCAGGGAGCTGTCACACCGGCTCTGTTCGGTCCAGCTCAGGTTGGTTTGTGCAGGTGTGAACGCAGCAAAACAACCGGAATGAGACCTTCTTGAAGACATGGTCTCAGTCCAGTTCCAAACAAACTCTGGTGCGGTTGGTTTGTGTCTGAGCGTGTGCAGTCTGTATGTTACAGACATGCATCTTGTTTACTTACTAAACCACGTGTTCATGAGGTTTATATCTTGTATCTGCAGAGAAACACAGAACATGACAGTGACTGTAATCATCGCTTGAACATTTCAACAACGAGTAAGCAGTGTCGAGGGCCGTCTGTCTGTCTGTGTGTCTGTGTGTCTGTCTGTGTGTCTGTGTGTCTGTCTGTGTGTCTGTCTGTGTGTCTGTGTGTCTGTCTATCTGTCTGTGTGTCTGTCTGTGTGTCTGTCTGTGTGTCTGTGTGTCTGTCTGTGTGTCTGTCTATCTGTCTGTGTGTCTGTCTGTGTGTCTGTCTGTGTGTCTGTCTATCTGTCTGTGTGTCTGTCTGTGTGTCTGTCTATCTGTCTGTGTGTCTGTCTGTGTGTCTGTCTGTGTGTCTGTCTATCTGTCTGTGTGTCTGTCTGTGTGTCTGTGTGTCTGTCTGTGTGTCTGTGTGTCTGTCTGTGTGTCTGTCAGCAGCTGGTGGTCTCTGCTCTTGTTGAACTCGTCACAGTACGACTGAAGTCAGCGAGGGAGGACATTTGGATTCAGCCTGTGTTAATTTGTCTTCTCTCCAGTTTGAGGGTCGATGACGTGATTAACTTGTATGATGTATGTATGATTAATTTACAGACTTCAGGATTATGACAAAAACGTCTAAGTGGTGTAAACATAAAAACTTTGCACCAAATAATTAAACTTGATTAAAAACACTATAGTTCTCAATAAAACAGCATGTCAGCTAGTTTGGCTTGATCTTATATTATTACTTTTTTATATTGAATAAAGGTAATGGAATACAATTGTTGTAATTATGAAATTTAATTTGGGGAATCATGAAAGTCAAGTATACTACATGAAGTGTCAAGTGGTGTAACCACCATTTAAGAGGCCGTTTTGTTAATATTGTAAAGAAGGTCATGTGACAGGAAATGGTGTTACAGAGAAGGACCTCTGATGATCACAACTGCTGCATGACAAGGATAGAATCTCTTAAAATGACTCATAAATTGACGTTTTTAGACTCTGGGCAGGTTTGTTAAGTTTAAATGTCAAATGGTATGATCCTAGAAAAACATTAATAATTCATAAGAATCATAAAAATGAATATTTACTTTAAAAATATGTTTGAAATCTTGAGACTAAGGCCATGTGCTTACACAGGTGTCCATGGTAATGCCTGTCAAATTTGATTTTAAAATGAAATGTCAAATGGTGTAAGCGGTTACATTCAGTCCTTCTTTTGATAAAAAAAATGGTGCAAATGACATAAAACCAACAAAAATACAGAATGTACATTTTAACAAATCTGATGCATGCTTTTGAAACTATTTTTGTAGATATTTCTGAATTGCTCATCTTGCCAACCCTTATTTGTCACTGACCCTTGAATAGCTGCAACACTCTCATGTTTTTCTGGTTTGTTCAGGTGAGGCTTGTCCTCACTTCAATTTATTGTTTGCTCTGAGTTTGCTCTTCAGCTTTTTAAATTTGTTCAGAAGACATTAATGTTGTAGAACACAGGCTCCATGTGTGCAGGTTGTTTTAGTGTCCAGTCAAAGTGGACTTTAGAAACTGTTTATTCCACCTGTTGTTTTGTGTTTGATCATGTGTAATAATACACTCGTCATCAGAACATCTGAACCACTGAAGATCTAGAAATCACAAGTTCATCATAGTTTCCCTGCAGGACGATGTGTGGCCTGAAAGTACTGATTTTTTGGCAGTTTTTCTTAAAAGCTGTAATGTTGTTTATTGTTTTAGTTTGTTTGTTTGCATTTGTGATGCAGTTGGGGGGGGGGCAGGTGGCAGCTGATTGCTGATGACCAGCTGTTGCTGCCATTCCACACACTGCTGAAGTCACGTTACCATCTCTGCTCCTGCTCTCTCTGTCCGGTTAGCATTAGCATGAGCTAACACAGCAGCAGAGGCTAACACTGTCCAGTTAGCATTAGCATGAGCTAACACAGCAGCAGAGGCTAACACTGTCCAGTTAGCATTAGCATGAGCTAACACAGCAGCAGAGGACAAGGAGTTGGAGGGTTGCAGCGGTGTGAGATTTTTATGGGGCGAAACCGATGTTTCACAGAATTGATCTTCTCATCAGTCAGAATGATGATGATGATGATGATGATGAAGATTATTGCTGGTTGAACAAATGTCCAGATGGATTTTGTTTCTCAGTATCGTAGATAAACAAATGTACACAGTGTGATAACTGTCAGCTGTGATATATAGTATTTAGATCACTGTGACCCTGACGAGTGGTTAAACAGTCTCAACAGTCTCAGACCGACATTAAACGGTTCGACTCTGCTGTTGAACCTGTTAATAACTGTTGGGTAACATTAGCCATGTGATGCCAACAGTTAGCTCTGTCACTGTGTGACTCTGAGCTTGTCTCCTACAGCAGCAGTCTGATGATGACGCACCTCTACAGTGAAACTGTATCTGATCTAAATCTTCAGATTTCCAGTAAAGTTTTGGTGATTGGATAAAGTTGTGAAATCGTGCAGAATTCACAGGGACTGGATTAGCATTAAGTGTTGCCATGGAAACATCACATCATCCTGCAGGCAGTGAACATATGAACAAATGTCATTGGGTTAGAAAATGTGATGTACACAGGAGCCCATGGCGACCGACATCAGCGTCTGAAATAAATAATGAACTCCACTGACTGTACTGAGCTGCAGCTGTCTGTCATCAGTGTTAATGTCACTTTACAGAAGTGACTGACAGCCTGTAAAATAATTAGACATGCACGATAATATCAGCTGACATGCTTTTTGTCATTAATCACACTGACTTAATGTTACAGACACTGAACACTGTTTCATGTCTCCATCTGCTGGTGGGACGTCACATGACAGCCTGTGTGGATCATATGATGTTATGATCCTGATAAACCAGCGCTGGTTATTGGTCAAATAAGTTGTTAAATATTGACATAAAGGATATCAGCAAAAAATCCAATATCATGCATCTCTAAAAATAATGTGACGACATTTTAATAAGTCCAATATTTTATTACTTTATTTATAGGATGAGCGAGTACACCATTATCTGCGTCTGTATCTGTACTCAGGGTGGGCGGGGCTTATGTCAAATATGGGTATGTGGGAAATTGACATGGATTGATCAGAAAGTTAGTACCTTTGAAAATAGTCTGTTCAGATCTGAGCGTCACATCATGTTAATCACAGAGCAAAACTCAGCTGCCAGACTTTTAACTAATCCCAAGAGACCAGACCTCATAACTCCACCCGTCAACGCTACACCAGCTGCCTGTGAGGTAGAGAACTGGTTTTAAACGTTTACTAATCACCTTTAGAGCCCAACATGGCCGTGCTCCTACACACACTATAGGTGTATGCTGCCTGCTCTCGTCAGGTACGACCCTGTTCCCACAGCCCCACTCCTTACAAAAGGACACCAGTTGTTTTCTGTCGAGCAGCTGTGATGCTCCTCAGACCCAGTGTCTGCAGTTAAGACTCTGCTCAACACAGACGTTCACAGGAGGGTTGTTTTAACAGTAAATCTGTCGTATGTCTAGTTTGTATCCCTGTTTGATGAATTTTATTATTTATTTATTATCTGGTCTCAGCCTGTGTTTAATATTTTTTTAAAAGTATGTTGCTGCTGTTTTTATTGTGATGGTGTAAATATTTCATCCGTCCCATAAATCACTGTGTAACTGTGTTTTAAAGTGCTGTACAAATAAAGATCATTATTATTAATTAGCTAATGTTAGCATGCTAAGCTAAAATTGGTGTCCACAGTAAACATCATCCTGTTAGCATTATGAGCATGTTAGCATGCTAATGTTAGCAGTTTAGTTTCATGCAGCCACACAGAGCTGTTAGCATCACTGCAGACTCACTCCTAACCTTCCTCCTCCTCCTCCTCCTCCTCCTCAGTGGAGCTCCTTCGTGGCGTGCTTCTCCTCACCGTGCTGCAGTGCTGTTCTGTGGCCCGTGGCGGCTGTGAGCCTCGGCTGGTGAACATCGGCGCCGTGTTGAGTCAGAAGCGCTACGAGCAGGTGTTCAAGGAGGCGGTGAGCCAGGCCAACACGCTGTACGGGAAGGAGAAGTTCAAGATGAATGCCATCTCCGTCACTCACAAACCCAACGCCATCCAGATGGCTCTGTCCGTCTGCGAGGACCTCATCTCCAACCAGGTGAGGCCTCATCCTGTCACATGACTCATCCTGTCACATGTTGAACTTCAGCTTCAGTGTACAGTTGGAGGAGATTTAAAGGAACAGTTTAACATGTAGATAAATCCTCTGGTGTTTGTCTCTGAGACTTCAGTCTGGTTCAGACGTCATGACATCAGACTGGTCGCCTCAGATCAGGAATGACGATGGGCGTCTGCTGAGATAATTGATTGTGTGTTGTGTCATAATAGACGACAACTGATGCTCCGTCCGAGACGCCTAATGATGTCCAGGTTTCCCATGGCCATGGAAAACCTGATGAAGTCATGGAATTAGTAAAAATCAAGAATCAAAGGAGCTGCTCGTGATTGGTCAGATGGGTGTATGGCTGGGAACTCAATACTGCAGAGATCACGATAGACTCTGGCTCTAAATGTCGTCATCAGCACAAGATGGCGTTGGTCGTATCCTTAATATTTTGTCTTCATTTTGTACAGTGGAGGCATCCATCTTTATAAACAGTCTGTGATTTCAGCCCTCTTTGTCTGAGACTGTAGACGTCCCACTCAGGTTGTTTTGGCTCTGATCCTTAAACACTGATTATCTGCTGATATCTGAGTCTGATCAGATTTCTATATTTACTCAGCTAATGATTACATCTGCATCTGACTCACCTGTTTAAAGTTACACATAATTAAGGGCGGGGCCTCCTGGTGCCGCCAACAGTGTTGGTTAGGTAACGTAACCATGGCGCAACCTCAGATTCACAGAGTCTATACGTAGATGTAGCTGTCACTGTTTCAGTGTTTTCAGTTCATGAAAGTTAACTGTAATGTTTTCATCTTCTAAAAAAGTTTTGTTCAGTGTTTAGTTGAATTTAAAGAACTTCTGAAGGCCAAAACACAACGGCACACGTCGAAAAATACGCCACTATTATTTTCAATGTACAGCCCCACACCAGCAGCAATTAGATGTGCGTCGACGCTCCTCGACACGCCGCCCAGTGGTGCTTTTTGTCACTGTTGTATTTCCAGCCTCGCCGCCCCCTGAATTAAATTCATCTTCTTCTCTGCTCCTGTGGCAGCTCTTCTCTGCTCCTGTGATTGCTCTTCTCTGCTCCTGTGGCAGCTCTTCTTCTCTGCTCCTGTGATTGCTCTTCTCTGCTCCTGTGGCAGCTCTTCTTCTCTGCTCCTGTGATTGCTCTTCTCTGCTCCTGTGGCAGCTCTTCTTCTCTGCTCCTGTGGCAGCTCTTCCTCTCTGCTCCTGTGGCAGCTCTTCTTCTCTGCTCCTGTGATTGCTCTTCTCTGCTCCTGTGGCAGCTCTTCCTCTCTGCACCTGTGATTGCTCTTCTCTGCTCCTGTGGCAGCTCTTCTTCTCTGCTCCTGTGATTGCTCTTCTCTGCTCCTGTGGCAGCTCTTCTTCTCTGCTCCTGTGATTGCTCTTCTCTGCTCCTGTGGCAGCTCTTCCTCTCTGCTCCTGTGGCAGCTCTTCTTCTCTGCTCCTGTGATTGCTCTTCTCTGCTCCTGTGGCAGCTCCCCCTCTCTGCTCCTTTGGCAGCTCTTCTTCTCTGCTCCTCTGGCAGCTCTCCCTCTCTGCTCCTGTGGCAGCTCTTCTTCTCTGCTCCTGTGATTGCTCTTCTCTGCTCCTGTGGCAGCTCTTCCTCTCTGCTCCTGTGATTGCTCTTCTCTGCTCCTTTGGCAGCTCTTCTTCTCTGCTCCTGTGGCAGCTCTTCTTCTCTGCTCCTGTGATTGCTCTTCTCTGCTCCTGTGGCAGCTCTTCTTCTCTGCTCCTGTGATTGCTCTTCTCTGCTCCTGTGGCAGCTCTTCCTCTCTGCTCCTGTGGCAGCTCTTCTTCTCTGCTCCTGTGATTGCTCTTCTCTGCTCCTGTGGCAGCTCCCCCTCTCTGCTCCTTTGGCAGCTCTTCTTCTCTGCTCCTCTGGAAGCTCTCCCTCTCTGCTCCTGTGGCAGCTCTTCTTCTCTGCTCCTGTGATTGCTCTTCTCTGCTCCTGTGGCAGCTCTTCCTCTCTGCTCCTGTGATTGCTCTTCTCTGCTCCTGTGGCAGCTCTTCTTCTCTGCTCCTGTGATTGCTCTTCTCTGCTCCCGTGGCAGCTCTTCTTCTCTGCTCCTGTGGCAGCTCTTCTCTGCTCCTGTGGCAGCTCTTCCTCTCTGCTCCTGTGATTGCTCTTCTCTGCTCCTGTGGCAGCTCTCCCTCTCTGCTCCTTTGGCAGCTCTTCTTCTCTGCTCCTGTGGCAGCTCTCCCTCTCTGCTCCTGTGGCAGCTCTTTTTCTCTGCTCCTGTGGCAGCTCTTTTTCACTGCTCCTGTGGCAGCTCTTCTTCTCTGCTCCCGTGGCAGCTCTCCCTCTCTGCTCCTGTGGCAGCTCTTCTTCTCTGCTGCTGTGGCAGCTTTCCCTCTCTGCTCCTGTGGCAGCTCTTCCTCTCTGCTCCTGTAGCAGCTATTCTTCTCTGCTCCTGTGGCAGCTCTCCCTCTCTGCTCCTGTGGCAGCTCTTTTTCTCTGCTCCTGTGGCAGCTCTTCTTTTCTGCTCCTGTAGCAGCTCTTTTTCTCTGCTCCTGTGGCAGCTCTTCCTCTCTGCTCCTGTGGCAGCTCTTTTTCTCTGCTCCTGTGGCAGCTCTTTTTCTCTGTCCTGTAGCAGCTCTTCTTCTCTGCTCCCGTGGCAGCTCTTTTTCTCTGCTCCTGTGGCAGCTCTTCTTCTCTGCTCCTGTGGCAGCTCTCCCTCTCTGCTCCTGTGGCAGCTCTTTTTCTCTGCTCCCGTGGCAGCTCTTCTTCTCTGCTCCTGTGGCAGCTCTCCCTCTCTGCTCCTGTGGCAGCTCTTTTTCTCTGCTCCCGTGGCAGCTCTTCTTCTCTGCTCCTGTGGCAGCTCTTCTTCTCTGCTCCTGTGATTGCTCTTCTCTGCTCCTGTGGCAGCTCTTCTTCTCTGCTCCTGTGGCAGCTCTTCTCTGCTCCTGTGGCAGCTCTTCCTCTCTGCTCCTGTGATTGCTCTTCTCTGCTCCTGTGGCAGCTCTTCTTCTCTGCTCCTGTGGCAGCTCTTCTCTGCTCCTGTGGCAGCTCTTCTTCTCTGCTCCTGTGATTGCTCTTCTCTGCTCCTGTGGCAGCTCTTTTTCTCTGCTCCTGTGTCAGCTCTTCTTCTCTGCTCCTGTGATTGCTCTTCTCTGCTCCTGTGGCAGCTCCCCCTCTCTGCTCCTTTGGCAGCTCTTCTTCTCTGCTCCTCTGGAAGCTCTCCCTCTCTGCTCCTGTGGCAGCTCTTCTTCTCTGCTCCTGTGATTGCTCTTCTCTGCTCCTGTGGCAGCTCTTCCTCTCTGCTCCTGTGATTGCTCTTCTCTGCTCCTGTGGCAGCTCTTCTTCTCTGCTCCTGTGATTGCTCTTCTCTGCTCCTGTGGCAGCTCTTCTTCTCTGCTCCTGTGGCAGCTCTTCTCTGCTCCTGTGGCAGCTCTTCCTCTCTGCTCCTGTGATTGCTCTTCTCTGCTCCTGTGGCAGCTCTTCTTCTCTGCTCCTGTGATTGCTCTTCTCTGCTCCTGTGGCAGCTCTCCCTCTCTGCTCCTTTGGCAGCTCTTCTTCTCTGCTCCTGTGGCAGCTCTCCCTCTCTGCTCCTGTGGCAGCTCTTTTTCTCTGCTCCTGTGGCAGCTCTTTTTCACTGCTCCTGTGGCAGCTCTTCTTCTCTGCTGCTGTGGCAGCTTTCCTTCTCTGCTCCTGTGGCAGCTCTTCCTCTCTGCTCCTGTAGCAGCTATTCTTCTCTGCTCCTGTGGCAGCTCTCCCTCTCTGCTCCTGTGGCAGCTCTTTTTCTCTGCTCCTGTGGCAGCTCTTTTTCTCTGTCCTGTAGCAGCTCTTCTTCTCTGCTCCCGTGGCAGCTCTTTTTCTCTGCTCCTGTGGCAGCTCTTCTTCTCTGCTCCTGTGGCAGCTCTCCCTCTCTGCTCCTGTGGCAGCTCTTTTTCTCTGCTCCCGTGGCAGCTCTTCTTCTCTGCTCCTGTGGCAGCTCTCCCTCTCTGCTCCTGTGGCAGCTCTTCTTTTCTGCTCCTGTAGCAGCTCTTTTTCTCTGCTCCTGTGGCAGCTCTTCCTCTCTGCTCCTGTGGCAGCTCTTTTTCTCTGCTCCTGTGGCAGCTCTTTTTCTCTGTCCTGTAGCAGCTCTTCTTCTCTGCTCCCGTGGCAGCTCTTTTTCTCTGCTCCTGTGGCAGCTCTTCTTCTCTGCTCCTGTGGCAGCTCTCCCTCTCTGCTCCTGTGGCAGCTCTTTTTCTCTGCTCCCGTGGCAGCTCTTCTTCTCTGCTCCTGTGGCAGCTCTCCCTCTCTGCTCCTGTGGCAGCTCTTTTTCTCTGCTCCTGTGGCAGCTCTTCTTCTCTGCTCCTGTGGCAGCTCTTCTTCTCTGCTCCTGTGGCAGCTCTCCCTCTCTGCTCCCGTGGCAGCTCTTTTTCTCTGCTCCCGTGGCAGCTCTTCTTCTCTGCTCCTGTGGCAGCTCTTCTTCTCTGCTCCTGTGGCAGCTCTCCCTCTCTGCTCCTGTGGCAGCTCTTTTTCTCTGCTCCTGTGGCAGCTCTTTTTCTCTGTCCTGTAGCAGCTCTTCTTCTCTGCTCCCGTGGCAGCTCTTTTTCTCTGCTCCTGTGGCAGCTCTTCTTCTCTGCTCCTGTGGCAGCTCTCCCTCTCTGCTCCTGTGGCAGCTCTTTTTCTCTGCTCCCGTGGCAGCTCTTCTTCTCTGCTCCTGTGGCAGCTCTCCCTCTCTGCTCCTGTGGCAGCTCTTCTTTTCTGCTCCTGTGGCAGCTCTTTTTCTCTGCTCCTGTGGCAGCTCTCCCTCTCTGCTCCTGTGGCAGCTCTTTTTCTCTGCTCCTGTGGCAGCTCTTTTTCTCTGTCCTGTAGCAGCTCTTCTTCTCTGCTCCCGTGGCAGCTCTTTTTCTCTGCTCCTGTGGCAGCTCTTCTTCTCTGCTCCTGTGGCAGCTCTCCCTCTCTGCTCCTGTGGCAGCTCTTTTTCTCTGCTCCCGTGGCAGCTCTTCTTCTCTGCTCCTGTGGCAGCTCTCCCTCTCTGCTCCTGTGGCAGCTCTTTTTCTCTGCTCCTGTGGCAGCTCTTCTTCCCTGCTCCTGTGGCAGCTCTTCTTCTCTGCTCCTGTGGCAGCTCTTCTTCTCTGCTCCTGTGGCAGCTCTCCCTCTCTGCTCCTGTGGCAGCTCTTTTTCTCTGCTCCCGTGGCAGCTCTTCTTCTCTGCTCCTGTGGCAGCTCTTCTTCTCTGCTCCTGTGGCAGCTCTTCTTCTCTGCTCCTGTGGCAGCTCTCCCTCTCTGCTCCTGTGGCAGCTCTTTTTCTCTGCTCCCGTGGCAGCTCTTCTTCTCTGCTCCTGTGGCAGCTCTTCTTCTCTGCTCCTGTGGCAGCTCTCCCTCTCTGCTCCTGTGGCAGCTCTTTTTCTCTGCTCCCGTGGCAGCTCTTCTTCTCTGCTCCTGTGGCAGCTCTTCTTCTCTGCTCCTGTGGCAGCTCTTCTTCTCTGCTCCTGTGGCAGCTCTCCCTCTCTGCTCCTGTGGCAGCTCTTTTTCTCTGCTCCCGTGGCAGCTCTTCTTCTCTGCTCCTGTGGCAGCTCTTCTTCTCTGCTCCTGTGGCAGCTCTCCCTCTCTGCTGAGGTGGAAGAGGTTCAGATCTTTCTGTAACAATGACTTTGTGTGGTCATCTGTTAACAAACTGCAGCATGATGCCTCCAGTGTGTGCTAGGGGTGGTACCTGACGTGCGTCACATGACGCATCGTGCCATGGCAGCACCGTTTTGTGAACTTTTTTGTGGTCTGTTTTTCACATTTGAAAATTAGTATTGACATTGTCACAATTAACCATAGCTGTAAATGCGTCATGCTAACCAAGCTAGCAGCTAGCATTAGGGTTAGCTCCACCCTCAAACTAACGCTTTAAATCAGGAGTCCACAAACCAGCGGGTGATGTCGCGACAGCTACGTCCATTATTTTATACAATCGAAGCTTGACTGTCACAGAACTGAGAAAATATTGTGACATATTCAGTTTGAGGGTTTTTGGGGCATTTTTCCTAAAAATTACAAATGAACTGAAAATCAAAGGAGTTAATGATCAGCTGATCAACTGATTGTTGGTGAATCTCTGTGTGGATCAGAGGAAAAGATGAAGAAAGTTTCCTCATTCAGGACATTTTTAATCACAATCTAATTATTTTACTTCACTATAAACTTTGTGCCACCTGATTCATCCTCTGGTCATATTTTACTAAACTATGATCATGTCAATAAATACACATTTCAGTTTGAATCAGAGTGAGAGCAGAGAGCTGAGGTTTCACCTTCACAAAGGACATCTGACAAAGAACTACATTACCCACAATCCTCCTGACCTGTTTAAAGCCCCAAATGATCAAATGATTAATCATCTCATCAAGAAAATTACCTGCAGATGAATTGATTATGAAAATAACTGATAGTTGCAGCTCTGATCTGTTAAAAGTCTTCTGCTAATAAGAGACATTTTGCCCTTTGGAGCCTCTGGAGGGCTTTTATTGTGAAAGGTGTGTGCAGCTGACTCACTTCCTGAGAGAAACCTTTCATCAGAAACATTAAAGGAGCTCAATACAACAGTCAGATCATTAATACAGCAGTAAACTTCTAATCTGCGTAAGGATACAGTGGCGTATAAATAAAAAGCAGGAAATGATGAGTCATGAGTCGCAGTCAGGATGATCTCAGCTGTCACTGCGTCTTCACGTTGATATTTGATTGAAGGTTGTGACATCAGGTGACAAAAATTCAGCATCAGGACGTTGTCTAATGCCAACAGTGTCATCTTAACGTAGAATACTGACAACAGATGACACTGATATTTTGTTGGTTTGAAGTTGGGTTAATAATCATTCAAAATCAAACGTTCTCCAAATTTTTTAACTGAGTTAAACTGTTTCATCTTTGAGTCGGTCCATATTAAAGCCTGTTGATGTCCTGACATCAGTCAGTCATCAGCTCGTCACTCTGTTTCCATCTTTAATCTGACATCACATCCACTCTGATTTCTATGAGGGACGCGTTCCATTTTCCAGAACCAATCACAAGAGACCAAAGTATCCACCTGAATCTAACGTCTGGTTCGTAGAAGAAGAAAGAAGAAAACATGCTTACCTAATGTTGGTGATTTGCCTCCCAGATTTGGGCAATAGGTTTTGGTAATAAATTTCACTTTTTTTAAATAGAAAACGTGTCTTCCAAATTTGGTGATATTTTTTGGTGATACATTTTAGCATTTTTTTTTAAAAGAAAACCTCCACATTTAGCTAATTTTCAGATTTTGCTGATAATTTTTAGCAATACATTGTTGTGACACGTCACACAGCCCGAAACTGTGAAACCAGAAATTATCTTTGGATTTTCAATTTTCGACGGTGCTTGGACACGTCATGTGTGCTGAGTGCATCAGAGGGAGGCTCAGGGAAAATATTTGGTCAAAATAAATAATAATAATAAAAACAATGTCGTCCCCCCCCCCCAACCCCCCCCACCCCACCCCACTGATAAGTAAAGAACAGTCCCTAACCAGAGAGCGCGCTCTGCCAGAAAACCCTGAAGGCAAACTTCTCCCAGCAACATCTGTTACCATGCCAACCATCTGGTTCTGCTGGTGTTTGAAGAGCACAGCAACAAACTGGGATGTTGGGCGACATTCAGAAAACATGCTTGATCAGAACGGCAGCGTTGTCTCATCTGTAGGGCTGCTGCTGCTTTATTACTGGTTCCACCTCGACAGCAGTGTTAGCTGGTGCTGTGTGATGTCATGATGCCAAACGACTCGGAGGAGTGGGCGGGGTCAAAGGTTGGAGCCTGGCAAACCCACTGAGACCCTGGGAACAAATATCAAGTTTCATTTGACATTGAAGTAAAACCTGTTTGGATGAATTACTGAAGTGAACAGTCGTCATTATATACACTGAATCTGATGTCACGCCCTGTCAGGTCGTCAGAGGAACAAACGGAGCTGCAGTTTTATTGTTTCATGAATCAGTGAGAAGGTTTAAATCATAAACTGAAAACAACAGAGCTGAAATCTTCATATATCTGTTGAATAGATGAAGACAGAAAGAGACAGAGGAGCAGAGGAGCAGAGGAACATTCAACATCCTTCAGTAACGTGTTTCCTTTGTAGAGGAAATGAGGCCAACATGGCGTCGACGTGTCGGACGGACGCTTTGTTGTAGAGAAAGAGACAATCAGAGAGAGACGGAGAGATGGACGTCAGATTAACATTATCTCTCTCTGCAGAAAAAGAGATGTAATCTGTCCATCCTCCCAGTGGAGAGATGGAGGGATTATAGAGACGGCAACACACGCACACACACACACACACACACACACACGCACACAGGCTGCCTCTGTACATGTGTGATGTAGACATGATTTGACAAACAGTCTCATTCTGTGTCATTAATGTCATGTTTGTCTGATTTATTTCTGTCCCCGTTTCAGATTTAAGAACTCGTAACGTTACAGTTTATTTATTCTGCATCCTTTCATTCTAACCTCTGCACCAGTTCATGTCTCTGATTCTCATTTCCACTCACATGTTTTTCTGTTTCTACATATTTAATGAGCATGTTGGAGGAGCCGGAGATCTAACGACTGCCGCTCTGTGAACATGACAATAAATAATTTACAATCCCTCATGATGATCAGAACAGACCTGATGTTAAAGCAAAATACATAAATATGTGTATTGAGTTCATCACGACACAGAAAAAGTGTTATAAACCACCCTGAGAAATTTAAATGATTAAAAAAAAGTAAAATCAGGTTTCAAATTCATGAAACAATGAGCATTATTCTCTGCTCTGAGACACTGGATACCCAGAGCTATACGACTTTACAAAGCACAGTTAGCACCATCTGAACAGAAAACAGCAGATAAGTGCAGTACTGTAAACGTCCATGATGGAGGAGAAGCTCCTGGACCAACTGGTGGTACTCCCCATGATCCAGCCTCTTTTTTAGGGTCTCATGTACCCACACAGATCTCTGTTTATCTGCTGACAGCCTCTCACCCTCAACCAGAGCTACAGACAGCACCCTCTGCCTCAACATGGCAGCAGCTACACACTGACTACTGCAGGATAGACTGATCAAACAGGAAGGTTAGGGTGAGGAGGTGATGGGGTGGTTGCCTGGCAACAATAATAAGGTGCAGCAAGTGTTTTTATACTAGTGGCATTCAAAAAAAACAAAAAAAAAAACCCAAAAGGCAGTGCAGTGCACCACGTGTTTTTCAACCTGCAAAACACTGTAACACAGGTTGAAGAACAAGCTGCTGCGCTGCTACACACTCTCATTAGCAGCTAACCTAGTAGCATAAAACACACATGCCCAGCAAGCCGAAGAGTGAACCACTGCACAATGTGCAGTGACACAAGACGTTATGTGTTTTAACAAACTTTCAATGTCATTTTGATTAACTAATTTTTCTTCTTCTTCTTCAGGTGTATGCGATCCTGGTCAGTCACCCTCCTCAGTCCAACGACCACCTGACTCCGACACCTGTCTCCTACACCGCCGGTTTCTACCGGATCCCTGTGGTCGGCCTGACAACACGCATGTCCATCTACTCTGACAAGGTAACCTGAATGTTCAGAGCTTTAAAATGAAACTTTTTTTCTCACACTTTGTGGTGCATTTAATGTCTTTGTTTCTTCATCATGGTGTTCCTCAGGGCTCCATACTGGGTCCTCTCATATGTTGAATGTTCCTCCAGTGAGGCTCATTGTCAGAAATTAGACAGTACCATACCTTCTGTCACGATAAAACCCTCTTCTACGTAATCACATCACTTCAGTCTTTATAGCTCATCATGTGGTATAAAACAGTAAACTTCTTAGTATCATGGAGCCAACAGTCACACAGAACATTACAGAGAGTAACGTTACTCTAAATACAATCATAATTTATTTTACAGAATCTCCTCATCATGCAAATTGTCATGCCACGTCACTCCGCATCATATGTGCGTGAAATCACTGAACCAATGAATGAACTTCCTCTGTTACATCCTCAGCATCATTCATCCCCGGAGGATCTCAGTGCTGATTGGCTACTGCGAAACGAATCGTTCACATTAGCACAGATTTTTCAAGTGTTGTAAATAAGTGTATGATGCAACATCACGCTACTCACTTCATTTACACTGCTTAATTTATGTATTTTGTGTCATCTGCGTTGCATCCAGCAGGCTGCCTGCTGTGTCTTTACATTAACTTCTCATGCACAAATTGTTTTATTTGCGCCTGGTGTGAAAACGACATCAGGGTTGCAATGGTTCTCCGGTGTCAAGGTACACTGTGATATTAAAATTGATGGTTATCATACCGTGTACATTTGCTGATCTACGATATTGAAAAACAAAATCCCACTGGACGTTGAATCTCTCTTTTTTTAGTTATTTTTTAAGAGGAGACTTTTTACACAAACTTTCATAAACTAAATGTTTCAAGTTTCAGTTACAGTAATAAAAGCTTTGTTCAACCAACAATAATCCTCATTCCTGTGAGGATCGTTCTGACTGATGAGAAGATCAATACTGTAACACTGCAATGTTTTCTGAGGGGGTTATCAGACCATGAAAATGTCATGAATCCGTCTCTGTTTTCATCCTGTTTTAGTATTTTGTGATTACAGTGAATATTAGTTCTTTGTGTTCAGCTCTGTGTGTTCCCGTCATGTTCCAGGTGTTTGTTCTGTGTATGAAGGAGGGTTCAGAGAGTTCAGTGGTGCTCGCTGAGACTCTCCTGTGTTGCCTTCAGGCTCCATTAAGTGCAGGTTGTAGAATATTTAGTCCAGTTTGTCCCAGTTTGGAGAGTCTCTCTCAGACTGAAGTGTGACTGAACTGGAAACCACTCAGAGTCTCTCTCACCTTTTACAATATTGATGAAATAATTCAGAGTGTCATCAGTCCCAGAACATCCCAGAATATCTCAGAGTATCCCAGCACTCCCAGTCAACAGCACTCTGCAGATTGATCCACAGTGATGAAATATTCAGGTGTTTGTCAGTCAGTGTTTCAGGAGCAGTGTGTTTGATTTTAACACCAGCAGCAGCAGAGTCACCTCACTGAGATTCCATTTGGAGATGATACATTTAAAGGGTCAGTTCACCCAAATTACAAACCAAAACATACTCCCTGTACTCGCTTATGTGATGTGAAGACAGTTTGAATTCTACATATCATTAATAATCGACACAGCATAGTGTCCAGATATTTTTGTGTGGCCATATCATATTGTCATACAGTGCCAAGTATCGATTTTTTTATTTATCAATAATCATTAAGATCTAATAAGATAAAGTTTTCCTTGAGGTACATGATTTACCGTTGATAAAAAGGTAATAAACCACAATATATTTTATCACAATACTCAGCGTGTTGCAACATATTGAAAATTGCAATATTGTCCTGAGACTCTGTGTCCTCATATGAGGACGTGACATTTTGGGTTTACTTGACTTCATACTTCCTTCTGTGTAACTCAGACCTGTTGTCCTCCCTTGTGGACACTTTTTTGTGCCATCTAGTGGTAGTGAGCGCACAGTACACTAATCCATGTGAAAACAAGATGGCAGCCATCTCTGCTGAGTCAGTCTGCAGCTGATCCTTAGACAAGAGTGGACAAAATCTGATCACATGTTATTTTTGATACTTGTTTATTCAGGATTATTAATGTCTGTAGTTTGATACGGCAACAAATTTGACCAATTTTAGTAACAGAAACAAGATAGGACGCTGTTCATTAGGAAGTACTCGTTTGAGGACTTTACTATCGTTGATGTTTAGTTTTGCATCCTCGTCAGGTCCGACTGATCCCACATAGCGAGGAGAAATTAAAAATGCATATCAAACAAAAGTTCAGGTCTCAGAGGGATTATATTGTAACTTGATAATATCTTATTGGATCCTGTGATTCACGCCCCATCATCTTTACATCCATGTTTCAGGAAATACAAAACATCAGACAGAGAATCAGTTAAAGGTCCAGTGTGTCAGACTCAGGAGGATTTAGTGTCGTCTATCATTGAGGATTACAGATTACAGATTACAACCATTTGAAACTTCCCCTGGTGAGAATTCCTTCAGTGTTGGGGAGCTGAATTATCCTAGGAGGTCTCTTCCTCTCAGAAACACACACACACACCAGCTGATTTAAACCAGGAAACACTCTGAAGGAAGACGTTAATCTGACGCTGCTCGTCACAGAGGAGCTGCTAACTAAAACATGAATATCCCTAATGCAGCTTTCAAATACGCTCACACATCATTATGAGAGATGTGTCTCTGGTTGTGTCTCTGTCTTTGGTTTATCTGTACTCACTGATGATGATCCAGATGCTTCGTCCAGCTGCATTTCTGTCAGTATCATAAATAAGTAAATGTACACAATAACTTACAAGTCATGGTTTACCTTTAAACCAGTGAACAGCTGCAGCCCTACCTGTCACCTGTCACCTGTCACCTGTCAGATTTATACCTGATGATCCATCACAGTGTCAGTTAACATGAACCCTCAGGCTACATCCACACTGATACACTTTCTTTTTAAAACACACAACCATAGCTACGTTTACATCCAGAGTCCAGACAACTTTTGAAAATGGTGACGCCACATTCACTTCCTGTTTAGGTCTTATCATCAGAGTTGCATCTTGGTTTTGGTGAAATACTTGCAGATGAGTTCTGTACTGTCTGAAGTCGTTTAAAGGGTTTTTGATTTCATTTCATTTCATTTATTTATTCCTTTTGACCCCTCCCCAGGGTATAAGGGGCAGACAACAAAAAATAACATTAACAAATCAGGACAGGCGGCAGCCAGTGCACAGCAAAATAAATAAAACAGAATTTGTGTACATACATGCAAGTCAAAGCAAATCAAGAGAAACTATTCAAGATTTTCTTTAAAAGTTTCAACAAATTTGACAAGACCTTTACTTTTCGAGATGACATTAACTTTTGAAACTTATAAATATTTGGATTTGCTCTATAGAACTATAGTACATAATGATATACGTCTCCTCGATTGCCAGTCAAACAAAGAGTACATTTCCAGGGGGACATTTTCACGATCATACCTGCGCTCAGAGATAGGTAACTTATGATCGCCACACTGAAACTTAGACAAACAAACTCTTTCGGCAGGTCTTAACATAATCAGATGAGGTTCAGAAGTGAAATCAGTTTTAAACAATTTATAACTATCACATAAAGGGTTACTTTGTAATTTCTCATGCCATCTCTTTAGTTCCCTGTCAGATAATCTACGTTCAATCATTAATTTTAAATATTTAGGGTTCATCCGTCCAGCGTCATGCCATAAGTACGATAAAACACAATCATCAAGAATATTTTTAACTTTGGAAATCTAAATCTAAATTTACACTGAAAAATATTGTCATCGTACAAAGTCTTGAAAACAATAAACACAGTCAAAGAGATTTTTGCTGTATTATGACTAATTAAATGAACCCAAAAGTTAATCATTCTCATGTTTACCTTTAAATCTAAACTATTTCAACCAAACTCTCCATAAATAACACAATTTGCTGTGCGTTTATTAACATTAAGTAAATGTTTCAAGAAAGATCTGTGAAGCATTTCAATTTGGTCAAGTTTATGAAATCCCCAGACTTCACTTCCATATAGAAGAATAGGCACTATAAGCTGGTCAAATAACTCACATTGTATATCAACAGGTAACTGTAATCGAGTAACTCTGTTTTCCAAGGAGAATAAAGCTCTTTTAGCTAGTTTAACTTGCTTAGCTATTGCTTTATCAAATCGTCCATTAAAATTAAATAACATTCCAAGATAGTCATACTCAAAAGTAACTTCTAATTTATCTGAACCAAACTTAATTCTGGGAGTATCCGTAATTTCCCCCTAGAGAAAACAACAACCTTTGTTTTGTCTGTGTTGACAGTTAAATACCGGTATTTACAATAAGAAGCGACTGCATTTAATGCGGCCTGTAATTCTGAAGGAGTCTCTGCCAGTACAATCGTATCATCCGCATAAAGCAGTACATATAATTTCAAATATATCCCTATTTCACCATTCATCACATTGCAGCAGTCAGTTGAGAAAAGTTGTACCATTGACTCACATATTTTTCAAAGTCATTTAAATATAGTGCAGACAATAATGGTGATAAATTATCCCCCTGACACACTCCTACATTACATACAAACTGTTCAGATAAATCATAACCAGCTCTAACACAAGATTTGGCATTCTCATAAATATTATGTATCACATTTAATACTCTTCAGTTTATACCAAGTGCAACTAATTTAAACCATAGTGATGACCTATCTACCAAATCAAACGCTTTTTTATAATCAACAAAAGCACAATACAGTCTTTTTGTCTTATACAAGTACCATTCAACCAGTGAGTGAAGAACAAAAATATGGTCAAGGGTTGAAAAGCCTTTCCTAAACCCTGCCTGCTCTTCTCCAAGAATTCTTTCAGACTCAGATCATAAGCAGTTAGTCTGTAATTTATTACAGCCGTAAAAAGCTTACCAATACAACTAAGTAAAGTAATACCTCAGTAATTTTCAGGATCGTCTACTGGTCCCTTGTTTTTGTATAATGGTTTTATCACTCCTAAACACCAGTCAGTGGGGACTAAACCTGTTATCAGTACCAGATTAAAGAATTTTACTAAACTGTTTGCTTTTTTATTTTATTTATTTATTTATTTTTACCATTCGCTGTATTTCTTCCAAAGTAAACAAATCATTTATGTATTCATTTGTAGGAGAGGTGACTTGTCTGAGGTCAAATTGCTGGTCTTCTGGTGTACAATTATCACTCAATTTTTGATTTTTTTTTAAAATATTCAGCAAAGGTTTCTATAGATACATTTCCTAATCTTCCAGATGGTTTACCTGCATTTAGAATAGACCAATATTCATTACTATTAGACTTCTTAAGTGTACGGAGTTTCCTATGTAAAGATTCATAGAACTGCCTTGAACATTTCCTTGTGATGGATTTATGCTTTCTAGCTATACATTTTATTTCAACTTTACATTGAGCAGAGCGGTTAAATTTAAATATATTCATGCATTTAAAATATTTTCTACGGGCCTCAACACATTCAGCATTAAACCAGGGTTTTCTCTTCTGTAGTTTTTTTGACGTTCTACCAAATTTGTACAGATCCTGACCATATGCCTTACATAAACCCAAACTTTTAGCAGGATCTACCATAATGTCACATATACCTTTACTAATGTTATTTATTTCAACCAGATTTGTATTGGAAATATTAATCGCATCAATCATTGAATCATACATTTTTATAACTTCTAAATTAAAGGATTCTTGGTATGTGGCTTTCAGCTCAGATTTCCATTGGTGTTTAAACATTAAATGGGTCATGTGTCTATTCTCTTTTTTGGGATCATAATAAGCAGTATCTGTAAGAGTTTCACACTTACGAGTACCCAAGTTATTAGCTCTTATAGTTAAACTAATAGGGCAGTGGACATCTGACAAACATTTGTCCAAGGGATCAACACAAAAATAGATAATCTGTGCTAACAAACAAGCTGACACTATGGCATAGTCAATAACGCTGTTACTGTTACTGTTACTGTTACGCCCAATGCCTTTATCAGACCCAAATCTTCCATTTACAATCTTCAACTCTGAACTTTGACGTAAGTCAGTTAGGCTGTGACCGTTATTATTAGTCATTAAATCTTCACTGAGCCTCTGTAGATCCATCAAAGAAAAATCATTTATGTCACTGTTTAAAAGCATTTCACCATCAAAAGACAGCCCATTTCTAATATTTGTTCCTACGTCACCTACATTTGAAGAGTCACTCAGAGTACCAGTTCTTGAATTGAAATCACCCAACATCACTATTGGTAAACTGTATTTACTATTCATAAATGAAATATCTTGGGAAACATTTCCAAAATAGTCCTTGTTGAAAAAAATAGATCCTTCATGTGGCACATAAACTGTTCCCAAGATGAATTCAAACCCAAAAGCTGAAGACAAAAATAAAGGCTGTTGCAGTAATCAAGGCATCTGAGGTGATTAAAAACATGACGTGACCCCAAGGTTCCTTACTGCAGGCTATATGTGTTGTGACAGGTGACCAGTAGGTGGCAGTATTTATGACCCACTTACAAGGATTTCTGTTTTATTAGAATTGAGCTGAAGAAAGTTCAACAACATCCAGTTTGTGACATCACACAGTCCTGTAGAGGTCAGCACGCTGAGGTCAGTGGGTTTAACAGGGACAAACAGCTGAGTGTCAAAAGTGGACAGAGACACCATGACAACGGATGACGTCACCCAAGGGGAGCATGTATAATGAGAACAAGATAGAACCAAGGATTGACCCTTGAGGCACACTGTACTTGATATGGGAAAAGGATGACATGATGTTGTGTATGTGGGCTCAGCGTCCACCCAACATGGAGCTCAGATCATTGATAACCAGGCTAACACTCCTCCTCCTCCTCCTCCTCCTCCTCCTCCTCAGAGCATCCACCTGTCGTTCCTGAGGACGGTGCCTCCGTACTCCCACCAGGCTCAGGTCTGGTTCGACCTGATGAGAGAGTTCAGGTGGAATCACATCATCCTCATCGTCAGCGACGACCACGAAGGCCGAGCGGCTCAGAAGAGACTGGAGACGCTGCTGGAGGAGAGGGAGACCAAGGTCAGGACACACACACACACACACACACACACACACACTGTGTGTAGATACAGTTTATACACACACTGACACTGTGAGGACATGCGTGTGCTGACCATCATGTGTTGATGTAACAATGTGTGTGTGTGTGTGTGTGTGCTTCGTTCTAATCCGGGTGTGTGTGTGTGTGTGTGAGTGCTGGTCACTGCATGACAAACAATGATCTGCTGTGTGTGAGTGCGTGCGTGCGTGCGTGCGTGTGTGTGTGTGTGTGTGTCATAACTCCTCCATCATCAGACTGCAGTTTCACTTCTATTAGCTGAGTGTACAGACGGAGCGTCTCACACTGACGTACCTCAGTACCAGTTTTTAATGTTTTTATTACATCTGTATGACAAGGAATTTACACTTATGCGTTGAATCGGCGCCAAAGCTTTGGCGTAACATACACTGAAATGTAACTCCACAGTGTCACAGTGACACAGACCTCCTGTCTGTCTCTGTGAGCTGAAACCATTTCCCTCAGTGGAAACAAAGCTTTGATTTACTTTAATTTCACAGATAAGAAACAATAAATTGTGAAGACAATAAAGCCTCCACACACTGTGTGTGATTTATCCTGGCTGAAATATGAGCAGAGGACATCTCTGATAGCTGCTAGGCTAATTTATACAATGTAAAATGCCATAGGCTTGTGCTAATAATGTTAGCATGTTGTATTTGTGGGGAAAATGTGTCCAGATAAAGACAAGTGTTTGTCTGTGAATGCTGCGAGTTATAGTGAAGCTGATTTGTGTTTGACACTGTCTTTATTAAGCCATGTTTAATGTGTGTTTAATGTGTGTTTGTTTAATGTGTGTTTACTGTGTGTTTAATGTGTGTTTGTTTAATGTGTGTTTACTGTGTGTTTAATGTGTGTTTGTTTAATGTGTTTACTGTGTGTTTAATGTGTGTTTGTTTAATGTGTGTTTACTGTGTGTTTAATGTGTGTTTGTTTAATGTGTTTACTGTGTGTTTAATGTGGGTTTGTTTAATGTGTTTACTGTGTGTTTAATGTGTGTTTGTTTAATGTGTGTTTAATGTGTGTGTGTTTAATGTGTTTACTGTGTGTTTAATGTGTGTGTATTTAATGTGTGTTTAATGTGTGTTTGTCTAATGTGTGTTTACTGTGTGTTTACTGTATGTTTAATGTGTTTAATGTGTGTTCACTGTGTGTTTAATCTGTGTTTAATGTGTATTTAACGTGTGTTTACTGTATGTTTAATGTGTGTTTAACGTGTGTTTACTGTAGGTTTAATGTGTGTTTAATGTGTGTTTACTGTAGGTTTAATGTGTGTTTAATGTGTGTTTACTGTATGTTTAATGTGTGTGTATTTAATGTGTGTTTAATGTGTGTTTGTCTAATGTGTGTTTACTGTGTGTTTACTGTATGTTTAATGTGTTTAATGTGTGTTCACTGTGTGTTTAATCTGTTTAATGTGTATTTAACGTGTGTTTACTGTATGTTTAATCTGTGTTTAATGTGTATTTAACGTGTGTTTACTGTATGTTTAATGTGTGTTTAACGTGTGTTTACTGTAGGTTTAATGTGTGTTTAATGTGTGTTTACTGTATGTTTAATGTGTGTTTAATGTGTGTTCACTGTGTGTTTAACATGTGTGTAGTGTGTGTTTACTGTGTGTTTAACGTGTGTTCACTGTGTTTAACGTGTTTAATGTGTGTTTAACGTGTTTTTGTGTGTATTTTAATGTGTTTTTGTGTGTTTTTAATGTGTGTTTTTTGTGTGTTTAGTGTGTGTTTAATATGTTTTTTGTGTGTTTGCTGTGTGTTTAATGTGTGTTTACTGTGTGTTTGACGTGTGTTTAGTGTGTGTTTAATGTGTGTTTAAGGTGTTTTTAATGTGTTTCTTGTGTATGTGTTTAATGTATATTTATTGTATTTAATGTGTGTTTAATATGTGTTTAATGTGTGTTTTCTGTGTGTTGTTGAATGTTTGTGTAATGGGTGTTTTTTTGTGTTTAATGTGCGTTTTTTTGTTTTTTTCTGCGTTTAATGTGTTTAGTGTGTTTTTTGTGTGTTTAATGTGTGTTTTTTGGGTTTTGTGTGTGTTTAATGTGTGTTTTTTGTTTTTTGTGTGTTTAATATGTGTTAAGTGTGTGTTTAATGTATGTTTTTTGGGTTTTGTGTGTGTTTAATGTGTTTTTTGGGGGGGTTTTTAATGTGTGTTGAATGTTTGTTTAATGTGTGTTTAATGGGTGTTTTTTGTTTTTTGTGTGTTTTGTGTGTGTTTTTTGGGTTTTGTGTGTGTTTAATGTGTGTTTGTTTAATGTGTGTTTAATATGTGTTTCGTGTGTTTTTTGTGTTTAACATGTGTTTAATGTGTGTTTTTTTAGTGTATTTTTAATGGGTGTTTTTTGTGTGTTTAATGTGTGTTTTTTGGGTTTGTGTGTGTTTAATGTGTGTTTGTTTAATGTGTGTTTAATATGTGTTTCGTGTGTTTTTTGTGTTTAACATGTGTTTAATGTGTGTTTTTTTAGTGTATTTTTAATGGGTGTTTTTTGTGTGTTTAATGTGTGTTTTTTGGGTTTGTGTGTGTTTAATGTGTGTTTTTTGTTTTTCTGTGTGTTTAATATGTGTTTAATGTGTGTTTTTTGTGTGTTTTGAATATGTGTTTTTTGTGTGTTTAATGTGGGTTTTTGTTTGTTTAATGTGTGTTGAATGTGTTTTTTGTGTGTTTAATGTGTGTTGAATTTGTGTTTTTTGTGTTTAATGTGTGTGTTTTTTGTGTATTTAATCTGTGTTTAATGTGTTTTTTGTGTTTAATGTGTGTTTAATGTATTGAATATGTGTTTTTTGTGTGTTTAATGTGCGTTGAATGTGTTTGTGTGTGTGTGTGTGTGTGTGGGTGTGTTTAATGTGTGTTGAATGTGTGTTTTTGAGTTTTTGTTTTTAATGTGTGTTGAATATGTGTTGAATATGTTTTTTGTGTTTTTAATGTGTGTTGAATGTGTGTTGAATTTGTGTTTTTTGTGTTTAATGTGTTTTTTGTGTATTTAATCTGTTTAATGTGTTTTTTTGTGTTTAATGTGTGTTTACTGTATTGAATATGTGTTTTCTGTGTGTTTAATGTGCGTTGAATGTGTTTGTGTGTGTGTGTGTGCTGAACGTGTGTTTAATGTGTGTTTTTGAATTTTAGTGTGTTTAATGTGTGTTGCATGTGTTGAATTTGTGTTTTTTGTGTTTAATGTGTGTTTTTTGTGCATTTAATCAGTTTAATGTGTTTTTTGTGTTTGTGTGTGTTTAATGTATTGAATATGTGTTTTCTGTGTGTTTCATGTGCATTGAATGTGTTTGTGTGTGTGTGTGTGTTGAATGTGTGTTTAATGTGTGTTTTTGAGTTTTTGTGTGTTTAATGTGTGTTGAATATGTGTTGAATGTGTTTTTTTGTTTTTAATGTGTGTTGAATGTGTGTTGAATTTGTGTTTCTTTGTGTGTTTAATGTGTGTTGAGTTTGTGTTGAAGATGTTTTTTGTGTTTTAATGTGTGTTTAATGTGTGTTTAATGTGTGTTTTTGAGTTTTTGTGTGTTTACTGTGTGTTGAATGTGTTGAATATGTTTTTTGTGTTTTTAATGTGTGTTGAATGTGTGTTGAATATGTGTTTTTTGGTGTGTTTTTGTGTTGTTTGTGTGTTTAAAGTGTGTTGAATGTGTGTTGAATATGTGGGTTTTTTGTGTTTTTAATCTGTGTTTAATGTGTGTTGAATATGTGTTTTTGTGTTGTTTGTGTTTTTAATGTGTGTTGAATATGTGTTTTTTGTGTGTTTAATGTGTTTAATGTGTGTTTAATGTGTTTTTTGTGAATTTAATTTGTGTTTAATGTGTTTTTTGTTTTTAATGTGTTTAATGTGTGTTGAATGTGTGTTTTTTGTGTGTTTAATGTGTGTTGAATGTGTTTTTTGTGTGTGTGTTTAATATGTGTTGAATTTGTGTTTTTTTGTGTGTTTAATGTGTGTTGAATATGTTTTTTGTGTTTTTGTGTTTGTTTAATGTGTGTTTTTGTGTGTGTTGAATATGTTTTTTTGTGTGTTTAATGTGTGTTGAATGTGTGTTTTTGTGAGTTTTTGTGTGTTTGTTTAATGTGTGTTTAATGTGTGTTTTTGTGAGTTTTTGTTTAATGTGTGTTTGTTTAATGTGTGTTTAATGTGTGTTTTGAATCAACTAATCTTTACTGCACTTCACAAAAACGTCCACCTAGTGTTTTGGAGGTGTAACTGCAGAGTGACACAGACACACCATGAACATGCACCAGAGTCTGAATTTTAAAACATCTCCTCCTCTGTTTGTCGTTCTTTGGCTCCGACTGAAGTTTGTCAGATTATCTGCTCAACAAATGTTTGTAGAAGTGAAACTGCTTTCTGTTTATCCCTCCATCATCCTCCTGGCTTTTATATTCTTTCTGCCAGAGGCATCAGCGCAGCTTCTCTTCCATCACTTTCTTCTTCTTTTCTGTTTTTCTTTTTTATCTCCACCAAGAATGTTTGGTTAGTAGTTCGACTCTGAGAGGTGATGGAGAGGCTGAGACAGGCTCCACCCATTAATGATACGTATGAATAAAGATGAGACTCACCTGGAGCTCAGGTGATGAGACTGGGACAGCCGTGTGCAGGTTAAATATGGGAGACTTTTGTCCGTCTGAGTTTGAACATTTTCACTGTGTTCATGTAACTTCAGCTCAAACTTCTCTCATGTGTCCCATGATGTTTTTACGACCATCCTATTTTACAGATTAACTTAATTTACAAATGTTTTCTGTTATTAAATCAGTTTTGTGCCGTCTTGGTGGAGTTTTACTTTATTTCTTCCTTTTTTCCACCTTAGTTAAATTAACACCTTCAGTTACTTCTCTTCGGTCCTCTCTGTCTCTTTCTGTCCTCTCTCCTCCTCTCTGTCCGTCCACGTCATCTTTCAGTTCTTCACCTCCGTCTGTTGTCTGTCGTCTCATCTCCTCGACGCTGAAGGAGTCGGAGTCGTGCAAACACATCTCAGCTGCTTCTGTCACAGCTGTCGACCTGCCTCACTGTCGACCCGACCGTCTGTCTGTCTGACTGTCTGTCTGACACACACAGAGACACAGACAGACAGACAGACAGACAGACAGACAGGTTTGTTCCCTCTCTGATGTTTCAGGAGTCTCAGTGAGACACAGTGATCACCTCATCAATGAGTCCATCAGCAGACAGGAAGTGTCTGACAGTGTTTATGCTCAGAGGGAGGAAGTGCTCACACCACAGAGCAGATTCACTCTGTGAGGCATCAAAATATACTTTAAGGAACCAAAAGTAAAAGAATAACATTTATTATATAAGTAGCCGACCTGATCTCAGTGATCTGAGTGGACTGGCTGCAGTTTATATTTGATGAGTACAGGTGGAACACTTCACTGAATTTGTGGTATAGTGATTTTTTTAAAGAATTTCTTTTGGCTTTTTGCCTTTATTTGAATGGATGACGTGCAGCAAAGGGCCTCAGGCTGGGATCGAAAATGCAGCCGCTGTGGCAGGGACATTGCCTTCATACATGTCACACCTTCCACTAAACCACTGGGTGCCACAACTTTTAACAAACCATCTTGTCAGTCTTTGGATTTGCTGATCCATTTATTCTCAGTATGATAAACGCCACAACAGAGAAGACACTGTTCATGTTCACATCGTGATCACATTCAGCTGATTCACTCTTTCATACAGATACTTAGACGACACACTTACACGTCCTCACCATATTTCTTTTCCTACACCTAAGGAAGTATCGTCATTCATAAGATATCATACGAATCATTGTATGAGAATATGTTTACCTGAGGGACCCGTCCTCTGGGACGTCTTCTGAACAGCTTATAAACCAAAAACAGCTCCTTATGAAATATTAAATATAGTTTTGTAGTTAATTCTGTTTGAAAACTAACATCATCATTTTTGTTCTTTAGTTCAGAGCAGGAGTCACAGTCTGACATGAGCTCGTTAGAGAACACTACAACATGTTTCAGATAAATATGTCAGTAACACCTGTGTTTGTGAGAGCACGACAGGTGCTGGATTCTCGGGGCAATATTAGGAAGTACAGAAATTCAAAATAGATATATTGGACAATATCAGGCGTCTGAACGCAGCACGAGAACAGTGAAGTCACTCCAGGGTTCAGAGGGTTAAGAACTGGACTGGACCTGATGGGTCAGCTGTATTTTAAGACAGCGTGTTTCCTGTTTCGTCCTGTGAGCTGAATGTTGACAACATCATATTAAACACAGTTTAAACTGTAGATTTTATTTAACAGTTACAGGATAGTTTAACGAATCATTCAGTACATAATGCGTACTGAACCGTGAGCCTCGTACTGAGTGCTTTAATATGAATATATGTATGGTTACATCACATAATACTGAGCACCACTGTTCATATGTAAAGAGAAATAATTAGACAACGTGATTTATTGATGCGAACACACTAATGAGGTCTAATCTCAGTGACAGCTAACAGGCTGAGTGTGTGTGTGTGTGTGTGTGTGTGGTTGAGGCGGAGTGGAGGTAAAAATAAAAGCCCCTCAGAGTCCAGATGAGTTAAAGTTCAGACTTCCTGTCTCACAGTGAGACTCATGAATGTTGGAGGACAAACATGAATATTACAGCACATTAGTTGAAGTAGGTGAAGTGAACTGCAGCGACTCTGAATTAAACATCTGATTCATAATGTAACACTGATGAATATCACAGAGGCTGCTGTGCACACACACACACACACACACACAGTTACATACTGTACGGAGACAATAGACCAACAGTCTCTGCAGAGACGTAACGTCTCAGCTCAAAGACAGGCTGTGAGGACAGGTCAAACACTGAGAGGATACAGACCCACTGTGTGAACAGTATAATGTTCATTTCCACTGCAATGATTACTACTGTCTCAAAAACTCAACACTTCCTGTACAGATGTTTCACAGTAAAAGCCTTCCAGTGAATTTAAAGATTCTGTGTGTTCCATTGCCTGCACTGTACGGTCCATATTGTGTCGTTCACCAGAAAACATTTAGACCCTGTTTATACGTATTGTAAACGGATATTTTACCACCTGCTGACGTGTGCAGCGTTCACACGGACGATGTTGTTGCTACACCGCTGCTGCTATAACTTCTGTATTTCCACAACTTAAAGTCGGTAATACTCAAATTTTAGGAGCCCTGCAGCCACTGCATCATCAACAACATGATACTGATAAAATTTCACAATAAAAGCCTTGTGTTAACAAATCAATCAATCAATCAATTTTATTTATAAAGCCCAACATCACAAATCACAATTTGCCTCACAGGGCTTTAGAGCATACGACATCCCTCTGTCCTTATGACCCTCACAGCTGATCAGGAAAAACTCCCCAAAAAAACCCTTTAACGGGGAAAAAACGGTAGAAACCTCAGGAAGAGCAACTGAGGAGGGATCCCTCTTCCAGGACGGACAGACGTGCAATAGATGTCGTACAGAACAGATCAACATGATAAATTAACAGTAATCCATATGACACAATGAGAGAGAGAGAGAGAGAGAGAGAGAGAGAGAGAGAGACAGAGATATGCAAGACAGACGGTAATGACAGTAGCTTACAACAACATTAATGAAAGTAATAATATTATAATTAATAATAATATATTAATATCTGGCAGTATACATGTGTGACAATAGCCATATGTGTATAATAACAGTAGTAGTATGACTAATGACTAATGATGGCAGCAGCAGCAGCAGCAGGAGGCATCTGGCAGGACCACGGCAGCAGCACAACCACACACGTCACGCTGTCCAGGCACCGCTGTGATATGAGTTAATCTGAGAGACAGTGGAGCACAAAGGCTCCGGAGAAGAAGCCGAGTTAGTGACATCCAGAATGGCCGAGTTAGCAAGATGCAGTAATAGAATACGAGAGAGAGAGAGAAGGAGAGAGAGAGAGAGAGAGAGAGAAGGTGAGAAGGTGCCCGGTGTATTATAGGGGGGTCCTCCGGCAGACTAGGCCTAAGTCAGCCTAACTAGGGGCTGGTACAGGGCAAGCCTGAGCCAGCCCTAACTATAAGATTTATCAAAGAGGAAAGTCTTAAGTCTAGTCTTAAATGTGGAGACGGTGTCTGCCTCCCGGACCGTAACAGGAAGATGATTCCACAGGAGAGGAGCCTGATAGCTGAAGGCTCTGGCTCCTGATCTACTTTTGGAGACTTTAGGGACCACGAGTAACCCTGCGTTCTCAGAGCGCAGAGTTCTGGTGGGATAATATGGCACTATGAGCTCTCTAAGATATGACGGAGCTTGACCATTTAGAGCTTTATAAGTTAACAGTAGGATTTTAAATTCAATTCTGGATTTTACAGGGAGCCAGTGCAGAGAAGCTAAAACAGGAGAAATATGATCTGGTTTCTTAGTTCCTGTTAGTACACGTGCTGCTGCATTCTGAATTAGCTGGAGAGTTTTTAAGGACTTACTAGAGCTACCTGATAATAGAGAGTTACAGTAATCCAGCCTTGAGGTAACAAAAGCGTGGACCAATTTTTCTGCATCTTTTCGGGTCAGGATAGGCCTAATTTTCACAATATTACGCAGATGAAAAAATGCAGTCCGTGAGGTTTGTTTTAAATGAGAATTAAAAGACAAATCTTGATCAAATATTACTCCGAGGTTTCTTACGGTAGTGCTAGAGGCCAGAGCAATGCCATCTAGAGAAACTATGTCATCAGATAAAGAGTCTCTGAGTTGTTTGGGGCCAAGAACAATAACTTCAGTTTTGTCTGAATTTAACATCAGGACATTGGTGCTCATCCAGGTTTTTATGTCTTTAAGGCAGTTATGGAGTTTAGTTAATTGATTACTTTCTTCTGGCTTCATCGATAAATACAACTGTGTATCATCCGCATAACGATGGAAATTTACAGAGTGATTTCTAATGATGTTACCTAAAGGAAGCATATATAGAGTAAATAGGATTGGTCCGAGCACAGATGAACAAATGAAGGGATTCTGATTTTTCCACTGGAAAATAAATTCTGTGACAAACAAACGTTTCTGACCTTCCAGGTTTAGTTCAGTCAGATAATCTTCACTAATGAACACAGCTGTGTTCGACATGATGACGTTCTGTAGTCTCATTTAGCCACCTGTTAGCAACTGTCTTTTTTTAAAGCTTCTACATTCACAGTGGGGTTTTTACTGATGTAGAACAGAAGGTGAAGGTCTCCTCAGCTGGTGGTAACCACAGACCTGATTTCACACATCTAACCAAAAACACACTGACTTCAAAACCAGGGAACAGGAAATGCTAACATGCTAACATGCTAACTCATTTCTGGGTTTTGAGACTCATTCCTGCAGTGTTCTGTTTGTGGTCTGATAAACAGGAAATTCATTAAATTCAGTGTCCCCGGTGCCGAGAGAAATCCCAGAGGAAACACTGATGTCAAACACGTGATATTGTGGTTTTAGCTGGATAATGTTAGCTAACATTAGCTTGCTTGCTAATACAAGACAAATTGCTAGCTAGGTAAAGTAGCAAAATACTGAGTGGACAACGTCAGCTAATATTCAGACTCCAGGGGCTGGACTCTTAATCAGCTGATGTTACATGGCAACAACATGAGATCAAAGCAACGTAGCTTAGCTACAGCTAGTTGGCTGACTTTTGCTTGCTTGCTGATATCATTGCTATGTTAGTTGGCTAGCTTGCCAAATTACTTCACCAGCTAATGTGATCCAATGTGATCCATGATGCTAATTTATGTATTACGACAGTGTTGATTTAGCCAATAATAAATGTTTCTACTAGCCAAGAGTGATACAGGTGCCACCAACAAGCTAGCTGTACACTGAGCTAATGTTAGCCAGCTAGCTGTAACTTAGCCACTCTACATTGATCTGCTGTTGGTTGCTTTGTAACATAGCTCATAAAGTCATTTACAAACACTACATTACTGAGTATCATGGAGCCCACAGTCCGAATTACATTACAGAGAGTAACATCATTATAAATATGATTATAATTTATTTTCTGGCCTTTAGTCAACATGATGATGATCAGTCACAGTCAGTCTGGTGTTTGGGTTGTGTCTGTCCAGGTGCTCGCTCACTTATGTTACATCATATTTCAGTAGCCTCTCTGTTTGCTGGTGACCAGTGATGGCTTCAGTCTAACGTCCTTTTCCTCAGAACTGAAT